>CAXAJV010000828.1:0-543537 GCA_963969225.1 Xylocopa violacea
ACGCGCTATCTCAGAGTCCTACGTCTCGGTAGTAACATTACATGCGTCTATAACGTTATATATCCTAACCTAAGGCCACCTAACATCTCGTATGTAATATTTGACAACATTCCTGGTGTATCGAACCCTACTTCTCGGAGGGAACAGTATATACGTCTATAACGTTATCTATCCTAACCTAAGGCAACCTAACATGTCTGATGTAATGTTTGACAACATTCCTGGCGTGTCGGACCCTACTTCTCGGTGGGAACAGTATATACGCCTGTAATGTCATATATTCTAACCTAAGGCAACCTAGCATCTCGGATATAACATTTGACAACATTCCAGGCCTGTTGGAACCCTACGTCTCGGTGGTAACATTATATGCGTCTATAACGTTATATATCCTTATCTAAGGCAACCTAACATCTCGGATGCTATATTTGACAACATTCCTAGCCTGTCGAACCCTACTTCTCGGAGGGAACAGTATATACGTCTATAACGTTATATATCCTAACCTAAGGCAACCTGACATCTCGGATGTAATATTCTACATCATTCCAGGCGTGTCGGACCCTACTTCTCGGTGGGAACATTATATGAGTCTATAACGTTGTATATCCTAATCTAAGGCAACCTATTATCTCAGACGTAATATTTTACAATATTCCTGGCGTGTCGGTGCATACTTTTCGGTGGGAATATTATATGCGTCTATAACGGTCGATATCGTAATCTAAGGCAATCTAACATCTGAGGATGCAATATTTGACAACATTTCTGGCCTGTCGAACCCTACTTCTCGGAGGGAACAGTATATACGTCTATAACGTTATATATCCTAACCTAGGGCAACCTAACATCTCGGATGTAATATTCTACAACCTTCCAGGCGTGTCGGACCCTACTTCTCGGTGGGAACATTATATGCGTCTATAACGTTGTATATCCTTATCTAAGGCAACCTAACCTCTCGGATGCAATATTTGACAACATTCGTGGCCTGTCGAACCCTACTTCTCGGGGGGAAAGTATATACGTCTATAACGTCATATATCCTAACCTAAGGCAACCTAAGATCTCGGATGTAACGTTTGACAACATTCCAGGCGTGTCGGTCCCTACGTCTCGGTGGTAACATTACATGCGTCTATAACGGTATATATCCTAATCTTTGGCAACCTAACATCTCGGATGTAACATTTTACCACATTCCAGGCGTGTTGGAACCCTACGTCTCGGTGGTAACATTATATGCGTCTATAACGTTATATATCCCTTATCTAAGGCAACCTAACCTCTCGGATGCTATATCTGACAACATTCCTAGCCTGTCGAACCCTACTTCTCGGAGGGAACAGTATGTACGTCTATAATGTTATATATCTTAACCTAAGGCAACCTGACATCTCGGATGTAATATTCTACATCATTCCAGGCGTGTCGGACCCTACTTCTCGGTGGGAACATTATATGCGTCTATAACGTTGTATATCCTTATCTAAGGCAACCTAACCTCTCGGATGCAATATTTGACAACATTCGTGGCCTGTCGAACTCTACTTCTCGGAGGGAAGGTATATACGTCTATAACGTCATATATCCTAACCTAAGGCAACCTAAGATCTCGGATGTAACATTTGACAACATTCCAGGCATGTCGGTCCCTACGTCTCGGTGGTAACATTATATGCGTCTATTACGTTATATATCCTTATCTAAGGCAACCTAACATCTCGGATGCAATATTTGACAACATTCCTAGCCTGTCGAACCCTACTTCTCGGAGGGAACAGTATATACGTCTATAACGTTATATATCCTAACCGGAAGCAACCTGACATCTCGGATGTAATATTCTACATCATTCCAGGCATGTCGGACCCTACTTCTCGGTGGGAACATTATATGAGTCTATAACGTTGTATATCCTAATCTAAGGCAACCTATTATCTCAGACGTAATATTATACAATATTCCTGGCGTGTCGGTACATACTTTTCGGTGGGAATATTATATTCGTCCATAACGGTCGATATCGTAATCTAAGGCAATCTAACATCTCGGATGCAAAATTTGACAACATTCATGGCCTGTCGAACCCTACTTCTCGGAGGGAACAGTATATACGTCTATAACGTCATATATCCTAACCTAAGGCAACCTAACATCTCGGATGTAACATTTGACAACATTCCAGGCATGTCGGTCCCTACGTCTCGGTGGTAACATTACATGCGTCTATAACGGTATATATCCTAATCTTAGGCAACCTAACATCTCGGATGTAACATTTTACCACATTCCAGGCGTGTCGGTCCCTACGTCTCGGTGGTAACATTACATGCGTCTATAGCGGTATATATCCTAATCTTAGGCAACCTAACATATCGGATGTAACATTTTACAACATTCCAGGCCTGTCTGGCCCTACTTCTCGGTGGTAACATTACATGCGTCTATAACGGTATATATCCTAATCTTAGGCAACCTAACATCTCGGATGCAACATTTTACCACATTCCAGGCGTGTCGGTCCCTACGTCTCGGTGGTAACATTACTTGCGTCTATAACGGTATATATCCTAATCTAAGGCAACCTAACATCTCGGATGTAACATTTTACCACATTCCAGGCGTGTCGGTCCCTACTTCTCGGTGGGAACATTACATGCGTCTATAACGTTATATATCCTAACCTAAGGCCACCTAACATCTCGTATGTAATATTTGACAACATTCCTGGCGTATCGAACCCTACGTCTCGGTGGTAACATTACATGCGTCTATAACGGTATATATCCTAATCTTAGGCAACCTAACATCTCGGATGTAACATTTTACCACATTCCAGGCGTGTCGGTCCCTACGTCTCGGTGGTAACATTACATGCGTCTATAACGTTATATATCCTAACCAAAGCCACCTAACATCTCGTATGTAATATTTGACAACATTCCTGGCGTGTCGGTCCCTACGTCTCGGTGGTAACATTACATGCGTCTATAGCGGTATATATCCTAATCTTAGGCAACCTAACATCTCTGATGTAACATTTTACAACATTCCAGGCCTGTCGGTCCCTACGTATCGGTGGTAACATTACATGCGTCTATAACGTTATATATCCTAACCTAAAGCCACCTAACATCTCGTATGTAATATTTGACAACATTCCTGGCGTGTCGAACCCTACTTCTCGGTGGTAACATTACATGCGTCTATAACGGCATATATCCTAATCTTAGGCAACCTAACATCTCGGATGTAACATTTTACCACATTCCAGGCGTGTCGGTCCCTACGTCTCGGTGGTAACATTACATGCGTCTATAACGTTATATATCCTAACCTAAGGCCACCTAACATCTCGTATGTAATATTTGACAACATTCCTGGCGTATCGAACCCTACTTCTCGGTGGGAACAGTATATACGTCTATAACGTTATATATCCTAACCTAAGGCAACCTAACATGTCTGATGTAATATTTGACAACATTCCTGGCGTGTCGGACCCTACTTCTCGGTGGGAACAGTATATACGCCTGTAATGTCATATATTCTAACCTAAGGCAACCTAGCATCTCGGATATAACATTTGACAACATTCCAGGCCTGTTGGAACCCTACGTCTCGGTGGTAACATTATATGCGTCTATAACGTTATATATCCTTATCTAAGGCAACCTAACATCTCGGATGCTATATTTGACAACATTCCTAGCCTGTCGAACCCTACTTCTCGGAGGGAACAGTATATACGTCTATAACGTTATATATCCTAACCTAAGGCAACCTGACATCTCGGATGTAATATTCTACATCATTCCAGGCGTGTCGGACCCTACTTCTCGGTGGGAACATTATATGAGTCTATAACGTTGTATATCCTAATCTAAGGCAACCTATTATCTCAGACGTAATATTTTACAATATTCCTGGCGTGTCGGTGCATACTTTTCGGTGGGAATATTATATGCGTCTATAACGGTCGATATCGTAATCTAAGGCAATCTAACATCTGAGGATGCAATATTTGACAACATTTCTGGCCTGTCGAACCCTACTTCTCGGAGGGAACAGTATATACGTCTATAACGTTATATATCCTAACCTAGGGCAACCTAACATCTCGGATGTAATATTCTACAACCTTCCAGGCGTGTCGGACCCTACTTCTCGGTGGGAACATTATATGCGTCTATAACGTTGTATATCCTTATCTAAGGCAACCTAACCTCTCGGATGCAATATTTGACAACATTCGTGGCCTGTCGAACCCTACTTCTCGGGGGGAAAGTATATACGTCTATAACGTCATATATCCTAACCTAAGGCAACCTAAGATCTCGGATGTAACATTTGACAACATTCCAGGCGTGTCGGTCCCTACGTCTCGGTGGTAACCTTACATGCGTCTATAACGGTATATTTCCTAATCTAAGGCAACCTAACATCTCGGATGTAACATTTTACCACATTCCAGGCGTGTCGGTCCCTACTTCTCGGTGGGAACATTACATGCGTCTATAACGTTATATATCCTAACCTAAGGCCACCTAACATCTCGTATGTAATATTTGACAACATTCCTGGCGTATCGAACCCTACGTCTCGGTGGTAACATTACATGCGTCTATAACGGTATATATCCTAATCTTAGGCAACCTAACATCTCGGATGTAACATTTTACCACATTCCAGGCGTGTCGGTCCCTACGTCTCGGTGGTAACATTACATGCGTCTATAACGTTATATATCCTAACCAAAGCCACCTAACATCTCGTATGTAATATTTGACAACATTCCTGGCGTGTCGAACCCTACTTCTCGGTGGTAACATTACATGCGTCTATAACGGTATATATCCTAATCTTAGGCAACCTAACATCTCGGATGTAACATTTTACCACATTCCAGGCGTGTCGGTCCCTACGTCTCGGTGGTAACATTACATGCGTCTATAACGTTATATATCCTAACCTAAGGCCACCTAACATCTCGTATGTAATATTTGACAACATTCCTGGCGTATCGAACCCTACTTCTCGGAGGGAACAGTATATACGTCTATAACGTTATATATCCTAACCTAAGGCAACCTAACATGTCTGATGTAATATTTGACAACATTCCTGGCGTGTCGGACCCTACTTCTCGGTGGGAACAGTATATACGCCTGTAATGTCATATATTCTAACCTAAGGCAACCTAGCATCTCGGATATAACATTTGACAACATTCCAGGCCTGTTGGAACCCTACGTCTCGGTGGTAACATTATATGCGTCTATAACGTTATATATCCTTATCTAAGGCAACCTAACATCTCGGATGCTATATTTGACAACATTCCTAGCCTGTCGAACCCTACTTCTCGGAGGGAACAGTATATACGTCTATAACGTTATATATCCTAACCTAAGGCAACCTGACATCTCGGATGTAATATTCTACATCATTCCAGGCGTGTCGGACCCTACTTCTCGGTGGGAACATTATATGAGTCTATAACGTTGTATATCCTAATCTAAGGCAACCTATTATCTCAGACGTAATATTTTACAATATTCCTGGCGTGTCGGTGCATACTTTTCGGTGGGAATATTATATGCGTCTATAACGGTCGATATCGTAATCTAAGGCAATCTAACATCTGAGGATGCAATATTTGACAACATTTCTGGCCTGTCGAACCCTACTTCTCGGAGGGAACAGTATATACGTCTATAACGTTATATATCCTAACCTAGGGCAACCTAACATCTCGGATGTAATATTCTACAACCTTCCAGGCGTGTCGGACCCTACTTCTCGGTGGGAACATTATATGCGTCTATAACGTTGTATATCCTTATCTAAGGCAACCTAACCTCTCGGATGCAATATTTGACAACATTCGTGGCCTGTCGAACCCTACTTCTCGGGGGGAATGTATATACGTCTATAACGTCATATATCCTAACCTAAGGCAACCTAAGATCTCGGATGTAACATTTGACAACATTCCAGGCGTGTCGGTCCCTACGTCTCGGTGGTAACCTTACATGCGTCTATAACGGTATATTTCCTAATCTAAGGCAACCTAACATCTCGGATGTAACATTTTACCACATTCCAGGCGTGTCGGTCCCTACTTCTCGGTGGGAACATTACATGCGTCTATAACGTTATATATCCTAACCTAAGGCCACCTAACATCTCGTATGTAATATTTGACAACATTCCTGGCGTATCGAACCCTACGTCTCGGTGGTAACATTACATGCGTCTATAACGGTATATATCCTAATCTTAGGCAACCTAACATCTCGGATGTAACATTTTACCACATTCCAGGCGTGTCGGTCCCTACGTCTCGGTGGTAACATTACATGCGTCTATAACGTTATATATCCTAACCAAAGCCACCTAACATCTCGTATGTAATATTTGACAACATTCCTGGCGTGTCGAACCCTACTTCTCGGTGGTAACATTACATGCGTCTATAACGGTATATATCCTAATCTTAGGCAACCTAACATCTCGGATGTAACATTTTACCACATTCCAGGCGTGTCGGTCCCTACGTCTCGGTGGTAACATTACATGCGTCTATAACGTTATATATCCTAACCTAAGGCCACCTAACATCTCGTATGTAATATTTGACAACATTCCTGGCGTATCGAACCCTACTTCTCGGTGGGAACAGTATATACGTCTATAACGTTATATATCCTAACCTAAGGCAACCTAACATCTCGGATGTAACATTTGACAACATTCCAGGCATGTCGGTCCCTACGTCTCGGTGGTAACATTACATGCGTCTATAACGGTATATATCCTAATCTTAGGCAACCTAACATCTCGGATGTAACATTTTACCACATTCCAGGCGTGTCGGTCCCTACGTCTCGGTGGTAACATTACATGCGTCTATAACGGTATATATCCTAATCTTAGGCAACCTAACATCTCGGATATAACATTTTACCACATTCCAGGCGTGTCGGTCCCTACGTCTCGGTGGTAACATTACATGCGTCTATAACGTTATATATCCTAACCTAAGGCCACTTAACATCTCGGATGTAACATTTGATAACATTCCAGGCGTGTCGGTCCCTACGTCTCGGTGGTAACATTACATGCGTCTATAACGGTATATATCCTAATCTTAGGCAACCTAACATCTCGGATGTAACATTTTACCACATTCCAGGCGTGTCGGTCCCTACGTCTCGGTGGTAACATTACATGCGTCTATAACGTTATATATCCTAACCAAAGCCACCTAACATCTCGTATGTAATATTTGACGACATTCCTGGCGTGTCGGTCCCTACGTCTCGGTGGTAACATTACATGCGTCTATAGCGGTATATATCCTAATCTTAGGCAACCTAACATCTCTGATGTAACATTTTACAACATTCCAGGCCTGTCGGTCCCTACGTCTCGGTGGTAACATTACATGCGTCTATAACGTTATATATCCTAACCTAAAGCCACCTAACATCTCGTATGTAATATTTGACTACATTCCTGGCGTGTCGAACCCTACTTCTCGGTGGTAACATTACATGCGTCTATAACGGTATATATCCTAATCTTAGGCAACCTAACATCTCGGATGTAACATTTTACCACATTCCAGGCGTGTCGGTCCCTACGTCTCGGTAGTAACATTACATGCGTCTATAACGTTATATATCCTAACATAAGGCCACCTAACATCTCGTATGTAATATTTGACAACATTTCTGGCGTATCGAACCCTACTTCTCGGTGGGAATAGTATATACGTCTATAACGTTATATATCCTAACCTAAGGCAACCTAACATCTCGGATGTAACATTTGACAACATTCCAGGCATGTCGGTCCCTACGTCTCGGTGGTAACATTACATGCGTCTATAACGTTATATATCCTAACCTTAGGCAACCTAACATCTCCAATGCAATATTTGACAAAATTCCTGGCCTGTCGAACCCTACTTCTCGGAGGGAACAGCATATACATCTATAACGTCATATATCCTAGCCTTAGGCAACCTAACATCTCGGATGTAACATTTGATAACATTCCAGGCGTGTCGGTCCCTACGTCTCGGTGGTAACATTACATGCGTCTATAACGGTATATATCCTAATCTTTGGCAACCTAACATCTCGGATGTAACATTTTACCACATTCCAGGCGTGTTGGAACCCTACGTCTCGGTGGTAACATTATATGCGTCTATAACGTTATATATCCTTATCTAAGGCAACCTAACCTCTCGGATGCTATATCTGACAACATTCCTAGCCTGTCGAACCCTACTTCTCGGAGGGAACAGTATGTACGTCTATAATGTTATATATCTTAACCTAAGGCAACCTGACATCTCGGATGTAATATTCTACATCATTCCAGGCGTGTCGGACCCTACTTCTCGGTGGGAACATTATATGCGTCTATAACGTTGTATATCCTTATCTAAGGCAACCTAACCTCTCGGATGCAATATTTGACAACATTCGTGGCCTGTCGAACTCTACTTCTCGGAGGGAAGGTATATACGTCTATAACGTCATATATCCTAACCTAAGGCAACCTAAGATCTCGGATGTAACATTTGACAACATTCCAGGCATGTCGGTCCCTACGTCTCGGTGGTAACATTATATGCGTCTATTACGTTATATATCCTTATCTAAGGCAACCTAACATCTCGGATGCAATATTTGACAACATTCCTAGCCTGTCGAACCCTACTTCTCGGAGGGAACAGTATATACGTCTATAACGTTATATATCCTAACCGGAAGCAACCTGACATCTCGGATGTAATATTCTACATCATTCCAGGCATGTCGGACCCTACTTCTCGGTGGGAACATTATATGAGTCTATAACGTTGTATATCCTAATCTAAGGCAACCTATTATCTCAGACGTAATATTATACAATATTCCTGGCGTGTCGGTACATACTTTTCGGTGGGAATATTATATTCGTCCATAACGGTCGATATCGTAATCTAAGGCAATCTAACATCTCGGATGCAAAATTTGACAACATTCATGGCCTGTCGAACCCTACTTCTCGGAGGGAACAGTATATACGTCTATAACGTCATATATCCTAACCTAAGGCAACCTAACATCTCGGATGTAACATTTGACAACATTCCAGGCATGTCGGACCCTACGTCTCGGTGGTAACATTACATGCGTCTATAACGGTATATATCCTAATCTTAGGCAACCTAACATCTCGGATGTAACATTTTACCACATTCCAGGCGTGTCGGTCCCTACGTCTCGGTGGTAACATTACATGCGTCTATAGCGGTATATATCCTAATCTTAGGCAACCTAACATATCGGATGTAACATTTTACAACATTCCAGGCCTGTCTGGCCCTACTTCTCGGTGGTAACATTACATGCGTCTATAACGGTATATATCCTAATCTTAGGCAACCTAACATCTCGGATGCAACATTTTACCACATTCCAGGCGTGTCGGTCCCTACGTCTCGGTGGTAACATTACTTGCGTCTATAACGGTATATATCCTAATCTAAGGCAACCTAACATCTCGGATGTAACATTTTACCACATTCCAGGCGTGTCGGTCCCTACTTCTCGGTGGGAACATTACATGCGTCTATAACGTTATATATCCTAACCTAAGGCCACCTAACATCTCGTATGTAATATTTGACAACATTCCTGGCGTATCGAACCCTACGTCTCGGTGGTAACGTTACATGCGTCTATAACGGTATATATCCTAATCTTAGGCAACCTAACATCTCGGATGTAACATTTTACCACATTCCAGGCGTGTCGGTCCCTACGTCTCCGTGGTAACATTACATGCGTCTATAACGTTATATATCCTAACCAAAGCCACCTAACATCTCGTATGTAATATTTGACAACATTCCTGGCGTGTCGGTCCCTACGTCTCGGTGGTAACATTACATGCGTCTATAGCGGTATATATCCTAATCTTAGGCAACCTAACATCTCTGATGTAACATTTTACAACATTCCAGGCCTGTCGGTCCCTACGTATCGGTGGTAACATTACATGCGTCTATAACGTTATATATCCTAACCTAAAGCCACCTAACATCTCGTATGTAATATTTGACAACATTCCTGGCGTGTCGAACCCTACTTCTCGGTGGTAACATTACATGCGTCTATAACGGCATATATCCTAATCTTAGGCAACCTAACATCTCGGATGTAACATTTTACCACATTCCAGGCGTGTCGGTCCCTACGTCTCGGTGGTAACATTACATGCGTCTATAACGTTATATATCCTAACCTAAGGCCACCTAACATCTCGTATGTAATATTTGACAACATTCCTGGCGTATCGAACCCTACTTCTCGGTGGGAACAGTATATACGTCTATAACGTTATATATCCTAACCTAAGGCAACCTAACATCTCGCATGTAACATTTGACAACATTCCTGGCGTGTCGAACCCTACTTCTCGGTGGTAACATTACATGCGTCTATAACGGTATATATCCTAATCTTAGGCAACCTAACATCTCGGATGTAACATTTTACCACATTCCAGGCGTGTCGGTCCCTACGTCTCGGTAGTAACATTACATGCGTCTATAACGTTATATATCCTAACCTAAGGCCACCTAACATCTCGTATGTAATATTTGACAACATTCCTGGTGTATCGAACCCTACTTCTCGGAGGGAACAGTATATACGTCTATAACGTTATCTATCCTAACCTAAGGCAACCTAACATGTCTGATGTAATATTTGACAACATTCCTGGCGTGTCGGACCCTACTTCTCGGTGGGAACAGTATATACGCCTGTAATGTCATATATTCTAACCTAAGGCAACCTAGCATCTCGGATATAACATTTGACAACATTCCAGGCCTGTTGGAACCCTACGTCTCGGTGGTAACATTATATGCGTCTATAACGTTATATATCCTTATCTAAGGCAACCTAACATCTCGGATGCTATATTTGACAACATTCCTAGCCTGTCGAACCCTACTTCTCGGAGGGAACAGTATATACGTCTATAACGTTATATATCCTAACCTAAGGCAACCTGACATCTCGGATGTAATATTCTACATCATTCCAGGCGTGTCGGACCCTACTTCTCGGTGGGAACATTATATGAGTCTATAACGTTGTATATCCTAATCTAAGGCAACCTATTATCTCAGACGTAATATTTTACAATATTCCTGGCGTGTCGGTCCATACTTTTCGGTGGGAATATTATATGCGTCTATAACGGTCGATATCGTAATCTAAGGCAATCTAACATCTGAGGATGCAATATTTGACAACATTTCTGGCCTGTCGAACCCTACTTCTCGGAGGGAACAGTATATACGTCTATAACGTTATATATCCTAACCTAGGGCAACCTAACATCTCGGATGTAATATTCTACAACCTTCCAGGCGTGTCGGACCCTACTTCTCGGTGGGAACATTATATGCGTCTATAACGTTGTATATCCTTATCTAAGGCAACCTAACCTCTCGGATGCAATATTTGACAACATTCGTGGCCTGTCGAACCCTACTTCTCGGGGGGAAAGTATATACGTCTATAACGTCATATATCCTAACCTAAGGCAACCTAAGATCTCGGATGTAACGTTTGACAACATTCCAGGCGTGTCGGTCCCTACGTCTCGGTGGTAACATTACATGCGTCTATAACGGTATATATCCTAATCTTTGGCAACCTAACATCTCGGATGTAACATTTTACCACATTCCAGGCGTGTTGGAACCCTACGTCTCGGTGGTAACATTATATGCGTCTATAACGTTATATATCCTTATCTAAGGCAACCTAACCTCTCGGATGCTATATCTGACAACATTCCTAGCCTGTCGAACCCTACTTCTCGGAGGGAACAGTATGTACGTCTATAATGTTATATATCTTAACCTAAGGCAACCTGACATCTCGGATGTAATATTCTACATCATTCCAGGCGTGTCGGACCCTACTTCTCGGTGGGAACATTATATGCGTCTATAACGTTGTATATCCTTATCTAAGGCAACCTAACCTCTCGGATGCAATATTTGACAACATTCGTGGCCTGTCGAACTCTACTTCTCGGAGGGAAGGTATATACGTCTATAACGTCATATATCCTAACCTAAGGCAACCTAAGATCTCGGATGTAACATTTGACAACATTCCAGGCATGTCGGTCCCTACGTCTCGGTGGTAACATTATATGCGTCTATTACGTTATATATCCTTATCTAAGGCAACCTAACATCTCGGATGCAATATTTGACAACATTCCTAGCCTGTCGAACCCTACTTCTCGGAGGGAACAGTATATACGTCTATAACGTTATATATCCTAACCGGAAGCAACCTGACATCTCGGATGTAATATTCTACATCATTCCAGGCATGTCGGACCCTACTTCTCGGTGGGAACATTATATGAGTCTATAACGTTGTATATCCTAATCTAAGGCAACCTATTATCTCAGACGTAATATTATACAATATTCCTGGCGTGTCGGTACATACTTTTCGGTGGGAATATTATATTCGTCCATAACGGTCGATATCGTAATCTAAGGCAATCTAACATCTCGGATGCAAAATTTGACAACATTCATGGCCTGTCGAACCCTACTTCTCGGAGGGAACAGTATATACGTCTATAACGTCATATATCCTAACCTAAGGCAACCTAACATCTCGGATGTAACATTTGACAACATTCCAGGCATGTCGGTCCCTACGTCTCGGTGGTAACATTACATGCGTCTATAACGGTATATATCCTAATCTTAGGCAACCTAACATCTCGGATGTAACATTTTACCACATTCCAGGCGTGTCGGTCCCTACGTCTCGGTGGTAACATTACATGCGTCTATAGCGGTATATATCCTAATCTTAGGCAACCTAACATATCGGATGTAACATTTTACAACATTCCAGGCCTGTCTGGCCCTACTTCTCGGTGGTAACATTACATGCGTCTATAACGGTATATATCCTAATCTTAGGCAACCTAACATCTCGGATGCAACATTTTACCACATTCCAGGCGTGTCGGTCCCTACGTCTCGGTGGTAACATTACTTGCGTCTATAACGGTATATATCCTAATCTAAGGCAACCTAACATCTCGGATGTAACATTTTACCACATTCCAGGCGTGTCGGTCCCTACTTCTCGGTGGGAACATTACATGCGTCTATAACGTTATATATCCTAACCTAAGGCCACCTAACATCTCGTATGTAATATTTGACAACATTCCTGGCGTATCGAACCCTACGTCTCGGTGGTAACATTACATGCGTCTATAACGGTATATATCCTAATCTTAGGCAACCTAACATCTCGGATGTAACATTTTACCACATTCCAGGCGTGTCGGTCCCTACGTCTCGGTGGTAACATTACATGCGTCTATAACGTTATATATCCTAACCAAAGCCACCTAACATCTCGTATGTAATATTTGACAACATTCCTGGCGTGTCGGTCCCTACGTCTCGGTGGTAACATTACATGCGTCTATAGCGGTATATATCCTAATCTTAGGCAACCTAACATCTCTGATGTAACATTTTACAACATTCCAGGCCTGTCGGTCCCTACGTATCGGTGGTAACATTACATGCGTCTATAACGTTATATATCCTAACCTAAAGCCACCTAACATCTCGTATGTAATATTTGACAACATTCCTGGCGTGTCGAACCCTACTTCTCGGTGGTAACATTACATGCGTCTATAACGGCATATATCCTAATCTTAGGCAACCTAACATCTCGGATGTAACATTTTACCACATTCCAGGCGTGTCGGTCCCTACGTCTCGGTGGTAACATTACATGCGTCTATAACGTTATATATCCTAACCTAAGGCCACCTAACATCTCGTATGTAATATTTGACAACATTCCTGGCGTATCGAACCCTACTTCTCGGTGGGAACAGTATATACGTCTATAACGTTATATATCCTAACCTAAGGCAACCTAACATGTCTGATGTAATATTTGACAACATTCCTGGCGTGTCGGACCCTACTTCTCGGTGGGAACAGTATATACGCCTGTAATGTCATATATTCTAACCTAAGGCAACCTAGCATCTCGGATATAACATTTGACAACATTCCAGGCCTGTTGGAACCCTACGTCTCGGTGGTAACATTATATGCGTCTATAACGTTATATATCCTTATCTAAGGCAACCTAACATCTCGGATGCTATATTTGACAACATTCCTAGCCTGTCGAACCCTACTTCTCGGAGGGAACAGTATATACGTCTATAACGTTATATATCCTAACCTAAGGCAACCTGACATCTCGGATGTAATATTCTACATCATTCCAGGCGTGTCGGACCCTACTTCTCGGTGGGAACATTATATGAGTCTATAACGTTGTATATCCTAATCTAAGGCAACCTATTATCTCAGACGTAATATTTTACAATATTCCTGGCGTGTCGGTGCATACTTTTCGGTGGGAATATTATATGCGTCTATAACGGTCGATATCGTAATCTAAGGCAATCTAACATCTGAGGATGCAATATTTGACAACATTTCTGGCCTGTCGAACCCTACTTCTCGGAGGGAACAGTATATACGTCTATAACGTTATATATCCTAACCTAGGGCAACCTAACATCTCGGATGTAATATTCTACAACCTTCCAGGCGTGTCGGACCCTACTTCTCGGTGGGAACATTATATGCGTCTATAACGTTGTATATCCTTATCTAAGGCAACCTAACCTCTCGGATGCAATATTTGACAACATTCGTGGCCTGTCGAACCCTACTTCTCGGGGGGAAAGTATATACGTCTATAACGTCATATATCCTAACCTAAGGCAACCTAAGATCTCGGATGTAACGTTTGACAACATTCCAGGCGTGTCGGTCCCTACGTCTCGGTGGTAACCTTACATGCGTCTATAACGGTATATTTCCTAATCTAAGGCAACCTAACATCTCGGATGTAACATTTTACCACATTCCAGGCGTGTCGGTCCCTACTTCTCGGTGGGAACATTACATGCGTCTATAACGTTATATATCCTAACCTAAGGCCACCTAACAGCTCGTATGTAATATTTGACAACATTCCTGGCGTATCGAACCCTACGTCTCGGTGGTAACATTACATGCGTCTATAACGGTATATATCCTAATCTTAGGCAACCTAACATCTCGGATGTAACATTTTACCACATTCCAGGCGTGTCGGTCCCTACGTCTCGGTGGTAACATTACATGCGTCTATAACGTTATATATCCTAACCAAAGCCACCTAACATCTCGTATGTAATATTTGACAACATTCCTGGCGTGTCGGTCCCTACGTCTCGGTGGTAACATTACATGCGTCTATAACGGTATATATCCTAATCTTAGGCAACCTAACATCTCGGATGTAACATTTTACCACATTCCAGGCGTGTCGGTCCCTACGTCTCGGTGGTAACATTACATGCGTCTATAACGTTATATATCCTAACCTAAGGCCACCTAACATCTCGTATGTAATATTTGACAACATTCCAGGCGTATCGAACCCTACTTCTCGGTGGGAACAGTATATACGTCTATAACGTTATATATCCTAACCTAAGGCAACCTAACATCTCGGATGTAACATTTGACAACATTCCAGGCATGTCGGTCCCTACGTCTCGGTGGTAACATTACATGCGTCTATAACGGTATATATCCTAATCTTAGGCAACCTAACATCT
The DNA here is from genome assembly GCA_963969225.1 of Xylocopa violacea. Lineage (NCBI taxonomy): Eukaryota > Metazoa > Arthropoda > Insecta > Hymenoptera > Apidae > Xylocopa > Xylocopa violacea. The sequence continues at coordinate 15,784 of CAXAJV010000828.1, forward strand.
CGGATGTAACATTTTACCACATTCCAGGCGTGTCGGTCCCTACGTCTCGGTGGTAACATTACATGCGTCTATAACGGTATATATCCTAATCTTAGGCAACCTAACATCTCGGATATAACATTTTACCACATTCCAGGCGTGTCGGTCCCTACGCCTCGGTGGTAACATTACATGCGTCTATAACGTTATATATCCTAACCTAAGGCCACCTAACATCTCGGATGTAACATTTGATAACATTCCAGGCGTGTCGGTCCCTACGTCTCGGTGGTAACATTACATGCGTCTATAACGGTATATATCCTAACCTAAGGCCACCTAACAGCTCGTATGTAATATTTGACAACATTCCTGGCGTATCGAACCCTACGTCTCGGTGGTAACATTACATGCGTCTATAACGGTATATATCCTAATCTTAGGCAACCTAACATCTCGGATGTAACATTTTACCACATTCCAGGCGTGTCGGTCCCTACGTCTCGGTGGTAACATTACATGCGTCTATAACGTTATATATCCTAACCAAAGCCACCTAACATCTCGTATGTAATATTTGACAACATTCCTGGCGTGTCGGTCCCTACGTCTCGGTGGTAACATTACATGCGTCTATAACGGTATATATCCTAATCTTAGGCAACCTAACATCTCGGATGTAACATTTTACCACATTCCAGGCGTGTCGGTCCCTACGTCTCGGTGGTAACATTACATGCGTCTATAACGTTATATATCCTAACCTAAGGCCACCTAACATCTCGTATGTAATATTTGACAACATTCCAGGCGTATCGAACCCTACTTCTCGGTGGGAACAGTATATACGTCTATAACGTTATATATCCTAACCTAAGGCAACCTAACATCTCGGATGTAACATTTGACAACATTCCAGGCATGTCGGTCCCTACGTCTCGGTGGTAACATTACATGCGTCTATAACGGTATATATCCTAATCTTAGGCAACCTAACATCTCGGATGTAACATTTTACCACATTCCAGGCGTGTCGGTCCCTACGTCTCGGTGGTAACATTACATGCGTCTATAACGGTATATATCCTAATCTTAGGCAACCTAACATCTCGGATATAACATTTTACCACATTCCAGGCGTGTCGGTCCCTACGCCTCGGTGGTAACATTACATGCGTCTATAACGTTATATATCCTAACCTAAGGCCACCTAACATCTCGGATGTAACATTTGATAACATTCCAGGCGTGTCGGTCCCTACGTCTCGGTGGTAACATTACATGCGTCTATAACGGTATATATCCTAATCTTAGGCAACCTAACATCTCGGATGTAACATTTTACCACATTCCAGGCGTGTCGGTCCCTACGTCTCGGTGGTAACATTACATGCGTCTATAACGTTATATATCCTAACCAAAGCCACCTAACATCTCGTATGTAATATTTGACGACATTCCTGGCGTGTCGGTCCCTACGTCTCGGTGGTAACATTACATGCGTCTATAGCGGTATATATCCTAATCTTAGGCAACCTAACATCTCTGATGTAACATTTTACAACATTCCAGGCCTGTCGGTCTCTACGTCTCGGTGGTAACATTACATGCGTCTATAACGTTATATATCCTAACCTAAAGCCACCTAACATCTCGTATGTAATATTTGACTACATTCCTGGCGTGTCGAACCCTACTTCTCGGTGGTAACATTACATGCGTCTATAACGGTATATATCCTAATCTTAGGCAACCTAACATCTCGGATGTAACATTTTACCACATTCCAGGCGTGTCGGTCCCTACGTCTCGGTGGTAACATTACATGCGTCTATAACGTTATATATCCTAACCTAAGGCCACCTAACATCTCGTATGTAATATTTGACAACATTCCTGGCGTATCGAACCCTACTTCTCGGTGGGAACAGTATATACGTCTATAACGTTATATATCCTAACCTAAGGCAACCTAACATCTCGGATGTAACATTTGACAACATTCCAGGCATGTCGGTCCCTACGTCTCGGTGGTAACATTACATGCGTCTATAACGGTATATATCCTAATCTTAGGCAACCTAACATCTCGGATGTAACATTTTACCACATTCCAGGCGTGTCGGTCCCTACGTCTCGGTGGTAACATTACATGCGTCTATAGCGGTATATATCCTAATCTTAGGCAACCTAACATCTCGGATGTAACATTTTACCACATTCCAGGCGTTTCGGTCCCTACTTCTCGGTGGGAACATTACATGCGTCTATAACGTTATATATCCTAACCTAAGGCCACCTAACATCTGGTATGTAATATTTGACAACATTCCTGGCGTATCGAACCCTACTTCTCGGAGGGAACAGTATATACGTCTATAACGTTATATATCCTAACCTAAGGCAACCTAACATGTCTGATGTAATATTTGACAACATTCCTGGCGTGTCGGACCCTACTTCTCGGTGGGAACAGTATATACGCCTGTAATGTCATATATTCTAACCTAAGGCAACCTAGCATCTCGGATATAACATTTGACAACATTCCAGGCCTGTTGGAACCCTACGTCTCGGTGGTAACATTATATGCGTCTATAACGTTATATATCCTTATCTAAGGCAACCTAACATCTCGGATGCTATATTTGACAACATTCCTAGCCTGTCGAACCCTACTTCTCGGAGGGAACAGTATATACGTCTATAACGTTATATATCCTAACCTAAGGCAACCTGACATCTCGGATGTAATATTCTACATCATTCCAGGCGTGTCGGACCCTACTTCTCGGTGGGAACATTATATGAGTCTATAACGTTGTATATCCTAATCTAAGGCAACCTATTATCTCAGACGTAATATTTTACAATATTCCTGGCGTGTCGGTGCATACTTTTCGGTGGGAATATTATATGCGTCTATAACGGTCGATATCGTAATCTAAGGCAATCTAACATCTGAGGATGCAATATTTGACAACATTTCTGGCCTGTCGAACCCTACTTCTCGGTGGGAACAGTATATACGTCTATAACGTTATATATCCTAACCTAAGGCAACCTAACATCTCGGATGTAACATTTGACAACATTCCAGGCATGTCGGTCCCTACGTCTCGGTGGTAACATTACATGCGTCTATAACGGTATATATCCTAACCTAAGGCAACCTAACATGTCTGATGTAATATTTGACAACATTCCTGGCGTGTCGGACCCTACTTCTCGGTGGGAACATTATATGCGTCTATAACGGTATATGTCCTAATCTTAGGCAACCTAACATCTCGGATGTAACATTTTACCACATTCCAGGCGTGTCGGTCCCTACGTCTCGGTGGTAACATTACATGCGTCTATAACGGTATATATCCTAATCTTAGGCAACCTAACATCTCGGATGTAACATTTTACCACATTCCAGGCGTGTCGGTCCCTACGTCTCGGTGGTAACATTACATGCGTCTATAACGTTATATATCCTAACCAAAGCCACCTAACATCTCCTATGTAATATTTGACAACATTCCTGGCGTGTCGGTCCCTACGTCTCGGTGGTAACATTACATGCGTCTATAACGTTATATATCCTAACCTTAGGCAACCTAACATCTCGAATGCAATATTTGACAACATTCCTGGCCTGTCGAACCCTACTTCTCGGAGGGAACAGCATATACATCTATAACGTCAGATATCCTAGCCTTAGGCAAACTAACATCTCGGATGTAACATTTGATAACATTCCAGGCGTGTCGGTCCCTACGTCTCGGTGGTAACATTACATGCGTCTATAACGGTATATATCCTAATCTTAGGCAACCTAACATCTCGGATGTAACATTTTACCAGATTCCAGGCGTGTCGGTCCCTACGTCTCGGTGGTAATATTACATGCGTCTATAACGTTATATATCCTAACCTAAACCCACCTAACATCTCGTATGTAATATTTGACAACATTCCTGGCGTGTCGAACCCTACTTCTCGGTGGTAACATTACATGCGTCTATAACGGTATATATCCTAATCTTAGGCAACCTAACATCTCGGATGTAACATTTTACCACATTCCAGGCGTGTCGGTCCCTACGTCTCGGTGGTAACATTACATGCGTCTATAACGTTATATATCCTAACCTAAGGCCACCTAACATCTCGTATGTAATATTTGACAACATTCCTGGCCTGTAGAACCCTACATCTCGGAGGGAACAGTACATACGTCTGTAACGTCATATATCCTAACCTAAGACAACCTAACATCTCGGACGTAACATTTGACAACATTCCAGGCGTGTCGGTCCCTACGTCTCGGTGGTAACATTACATGCGTCTATAACGTTATATATCCTAACCTTAGGCAACCTAACATCTCCAATGCAATATTTGACAAAATTCCTGGCCTGTCGAACCCTACTTCTCGGAGGGAACAGCATATACATCTATAACGTCATATATCCTAGCCTTAGGCAACCTAACATCTCGGATGTAACATTTGATAACATTCCAGGCGTGTCGGTCCCTACGTCTCGGTGGTAACATTACATGCGTCTATAACGGTATATATCCTAATCTTTGGCAACCTAACATCTCGGATGTAACATTTTACCACATTCCAGGCGTGTTGGAACCCTACGTCTCGGTGGTAACATTATATGCGTCTATAACGTTATATATCCTTATCTAAGGCAACCTAACCTCTCGGATGCTATATCTGACAACATTCCTAGCCTGTCGAACCCTACTTCTCGGAGGGAACAGTATGTACGTCTATAATGTTATATATCCTAACCTAAGGCAACCTGACATCTCGGATGTAATATTCTACATCATTCCAGGCGTGTCGGACCCTACTTCTCGGTGGGAACATTATATGCGTCTATAACGTTGTATATCCTTATCTAAGGCAACCTAACCTCTCGGATGCAATATTTGACAACATTCGTGGCCTGTCGAACTCTACTTCTCGGAGGGAAGGTATATACGTCTATAACGTCATATATCCTAACCTAAGGCAACCTAAGATCTCGGATGTAACATTTGACAACATTCCAGGCATGTCGGTCCCTACGTCTCGGTGGTAACATTATATGCGTCTATTACGTTATATATCCTTATCTAAGGCAACCTAACATCTCGGATGCAATATTTGACAACATTCCTAGCCTGTCGAACCCTACTTCTCGGAGGGAACAGTATATACGTCTATAACGTTATATATAGTAACCGGAAGCAACCTGACATCTCGGATGTAATATTCTACATCATTCCAGGCATGTCGGACCCTACTTCTCGGTGGGAACATTATATGAGTCTATAACGTTGTATATCCTAATCTAAGGCAACCTATTATCTCAGACGTAATATTATACAATATTCCTGGCGTGTCGGTACATACTTTTCGGTGGGAATATTATATTCGTCCATAACGGTCGATATCGTAATCTAAGGCAATCTAACATCTCGGATGCAAAATTTGACAACATTCATGGCCTGTCGAACCCTACTTCTCGGAGGGAACAGTATATACGTCTATAACGTCATATATCCTAACCTAAGGCAACCTAACATCTCGGATGTAACATTTGACAACATTCCAGGCGTGTCGGTCCCTACGTCTCGGTGGTAACATTACATGCGTCTATAACGTTATATATCCTAACCTTAGGCAACCTAACATCTCGGATGCAATATTTGACAACATTCCTGGCCTGTCGAACCCTACTTCTCGGAGGGAACAGCATATACGTCTATAACGTCATATATCCTAATCTAAGGCAACCTAACATCTCGGATGAAATATTTCACAACATTCCTGGCCTGTAGAACCCTACATCTCGGAGGGAACAGTATATACGTCTGTAACGTCATATATCCTAACCTAAGACAACCTAACATCTCGGACGTAACATTTGACAACATTCCAGGCGTGTCGGTCCCTACGTCTCGGTGGTAACATTACATGCGTCTATAACGTTATATATCCTAACCTTAGGCAACCTAACATCTCGAATGCAATATTTGACAATATTCCTGGCCTGTCGAACCCTACTTCTCGGAGGGAACAGCATATACATCTATAACGTCATATATCCTAGCCTTAGGCAACCTAACATCTCGGATGTAACATTTGATAACATTCCAGGCGTGTCGGTCCCTACGTCTCGGTGGTAACATTACATGCGTCTATAGCGGTATATATCCTAATCTTAGGCAACGTAACATATCGGATGTAACATTTTACAACATTCCAGGCCTGTCGGTCCCTACTTCTCGGTGGTAACATTACATCCGTCTATAACGGTATATATCCTAATCTTAGGCAACCTAACATCTCGGATGTAACATTTTACCACATTCCAGGCGTGTCGGTCCCTACGTTTCGGTGGTAACATTACATGCGTCTATAACGGTATATATCCTAATCTTAGGCAACCAAACATCTCGGATGTAACATTTTACCACATTCCAGGCGTGTCGGTCCCTACGTCTCGGTCGTAACATTACATGCGTCTATAACGTTATATATCCTAACCTTAGGCAACCTAACATCTCGGATGCAATATTTGACAACATTCCTGGCCTGTCGAAGCCTACTTCTTGGAGGGAACAGCATATACATCTATAACGTCATATATCCTAATCTAAGGCAACCTAACATCTCGGATGAAATATTTCACAACATTCCTGGCCTGTCGAACCCTACATCTCGGTGGGAACAGTATATACGTCTGTAACGTCATATATCCTAACCTAAGACAACCTAACATCTTCGAATGTAACATTTGACAACATTCCAGGCGTGTCGGTCCCTACTTCTCGGTGGGAACATTATATGCGTCTATAACGTTGTATATCCTTATCTAAGGCAACCTAACCTCTCGGATGCAATATTTTACAACATTCGTGGCCTGTCGAACTGTACTTCTCGGAGGGAAAGGTACATACGTCTATAACGTCATATATCCTAACCTAAGGCAACCTAAGATCTCGGATGTAACATTTGACAACATTCCAGACGTGTCGGTCCCTACGTCTCGGTGGTAACATTACATGCGTCTATAACGGTATATTTCCTAATCTAAGGCAACCTAACATCTCGGATGCAATATTTGACAACATTCCTGGCCTGTCGAACCCTACTTCTCGGAGGGAACAGTATATACGTCTATAACGTCATATATCCTAACCTAAGGCAACCTAACATCTCGGATGTAACATTTGACAACATTCCAGGCATGTCGGTCCCTACGTCTCGGTGGTAACATTATATGCGTCTATTACGTTATATATCCTTATCTAAGGCAACCTAACATCTCGGATGCAATATTTGACAACATTCCTAGCCTGTCGAACCCTACTTCTCGGAGGGAACAGTATATACGTCTATAACGTTATATATCCTAACCGGAGGCAACCTGACATCTCGGATGTAATATTCTACATCATTCCAGGCATGTCGGACCCTACTTCTCGGTGGGAACATTATATGAGTCTATAACGTTGTATATCCTAGTCTAAGGCAACCTATTATCTCAGACGTAATATTATACAATATTCCTGGCGTGTCGGTACATACTTTTCGGTGGGAATATTATATTCGTCCATAACGGTCGATATCGTAATCTAAGGCAATCTAACATCTCGGATGCAAAATTTGACAACATTCCTGGCCTGTCGAACCCTACTTCTCGGAGGGAACATTATGTACGTCTATAACGTTATATATCCTAACCTAAGGCAACCTAACATCTCGGATGTAATATTCTACAACCTTCCAGGCGTGTCGGACCCTACTTCTCGGTGGGAACATTATATGCGTCTATGACGTTGCATATCCTAATCTAAGGCAACCTAACATCTCGGATGCAATATTTGACAACATTCCTGGCCTGTCGAACTCTACTGCTCGGAGGGAACAGTATATACGTCTATAACGGTATATATCCTAATCTAAGGCAACCTAACATCTCGGATGCAATATTTGACAACATTCGTGGCCTGTCGAACCCTACTTCTCGGAGGGAAAAGTATATACGTCTATAACGTCATATATCCTAACCTAAGGCAACCTAACATCTCGGATGTAACATTTGACAACATTCCAGGCGTGTCGGTCCCTACGTCTCGGTGGTAACCTTACATGCGTCTATAACGGTATATTTCCTAATCTAAGGCAACCTACCATCTCGGATGCAATATTTGACAACATTCCTGGCCTGTCGAACCCTACTTCTCGGAGGGAACAGTATATACGTCTATAACGTCATATATCCTAACCTAAGGCAACCTAACATCTCGGATGTAACATTTGACAACATTCCAGGCATGTCGGTCCCTACGTCTCGGTGGTAACATTACATGCGTCTATAACGGTATATATCCTAATCTTAGGCAACCTAACATCTCGGATGTAACATTTTACCACATTCCAGGCGTGTCGGTCCCTACGTCTCGGTGGTAACATTACATGCGTCTATAACGGTATATATCCTAATCTTAGGCAACCTAACATCTCGGATGTAACATTATACCACATTCCAGGCGTGTCGGTCCCTACGTCTCGGTGGTAACATTACATGCGTCTATAACGTTATATATCCTAACCTTAGGCAACCTAACATCTCGAATGCAATACTTGACAACATTCCTGGCCTGTCGAACCCTACTTCTCGGAGGGAACAGCATATACATCTATAACGTCATATATCCTAGCCTTAGGCAACCTAACATCTCGGATGTAACATTTGATAACATTCCAGGCGTGTCGGTCCCTACGTCTCGGTGGTAACATTACATGCGTCTATAACGGTATATATCCTAATCTTAGGCAACCTAACATCTCGGATGTAAAATTTTACCACATTCCAGGCGTGTCGGTCCCTACGTCTCGGTGGTAACATTACATGCGTCTATAACGTTATATATCCTAACCAAAGCCACCTAACATCTCGTATGTAACATTTGACAACATTCCAGGCATGTCGGTCCCTACGTCTCGGTGGTAACATTATATGCGTCTATTACGTTATATATCCTTATCTAAGGCAACCTAACATCTCGGATGCAATATTTGACAACATTCCTAGCCTGTCGAACCCTACTTCTCGGAGGGAACAGTATATACGTCTATAACGTTATATATCCTAACCGGAGGCAACCTGACATCTCGGATGTAATATTCTACATCATTCCAGGCATGTCGGACCCTACTTCTCGGAGGGAACAGTATATACGTCTATAACGTTATATATCCTAACCGAAGGCAACCTGACATCTCGGATGTAATATTCTACATCATTCCAGGCGTGTCGGACCCTACTTCTCGGTGGGAACATTATATGAGTCTATAACGTTGTATATCCTAATCTAAGGCAACCTATTATCTCAGACGTAATATTTTACAATATTCCTGGCCTGTCGAACCCTACTTCTCGGAGGGAACAGTATATACGTCTATAACGTCATATATCCTAACCTAAGGCAACCTAACATCTCGGAAGTAACATTTGACAACATTCCAGGCATGTCGGTCCCTACGTCTCGGTGGTAACATTACATGCGTCTATAACGGTATATATCCTAATCTTAGGCAACCTAACATCTCGGATGTAACATTTTACCACATTCCAGGCGTGTCGGTCCCTACGTCTCGGTGGTAACATTACATGCGTCTATAACGGTATATATCCTAATCTTAGGCAACCTAACATCTCGGATGTAACATTTTACCACATTCCAGGCGTGTCGGTCCCTACGTCTCGGTGGTAACATTACATGCGTCTATAACGATATATCCGAACCTAAGGCCACCTAACATCTCGTATGTAATATTTGATAACATTCCTGGCGTGTCGGTCCCTACGTCTCGGTGGTAACATTACATGCGTCTATAGCGGTATATATCCTAATCTTAGGCAACCTAACATATCGGATGTAACATTTTACAGCATTCCAGGCCTGTCGGTCCCTACTTCTCGGTGGTAACTTTACATGCGTCTATAACGGTATATATCCTAATCTTAGGCAACCTAACATCTCGGATGTAACATTTTACCACATTCCAGGCGTGTCGGTCCCTACGTCTCGGTGGTAACATTACATGCGTCTATAACGTTATATATCCTAACCTTAGGCAACCTAACATCTCGAATGCAATACTTGACAACATTCCTGGCCTGTCGAACCCTACTTCTCGGAGGGAACAGCATATACATCTATAACGTCATATATCCTAGCCTTAGGCAACCTAACATCTCGGATGTAACATTTTACCAGATTCCAGGCGTGTCGGTCCCTACGTCTCGGTGGTAATATTACATGCGTCTATAACGTTATATATCCTAACCTAAACCCACCTAACATCTCGTATGTAATATTTGACAACATTCCTGGCGTGTCGAACCCTACTTCTCGGTGGTAACATTACATGCGTCTATAACGGTATATATCCTAATCTTAGGCAACCTAACATCTCGGATGTAACATTTTACCACATTCCAGGCGTGTCGGTCCCTACGTCTCGGTGGTAACATTACATGCGTCTATAACGTTATATATCCTAACCTAAGGCCACCTAACATCTCGTATGTAATATTTGACAACATTCCTGGCCTGTAGAACCCTACATCTCGGAGGGAACAGTACATACGTCTGTAACGTCATATATCCTAACCTAAGACAACCTAACATCTCGGACGTAACATTTGACAACATTCCAGGCGTGTCGGTCCCTACGTCTCGGTGGTAACATTACATGCGTCTATAACGTTATATATCCTAACCTTAGGCAACCTAACATCTCCAATGCAATATTTGACAAAATTCCTGGCCTGTCGAACCCTACTTCTCGGAGGGAACAGCATATACATCTATAACGTCATATATCCTAGTCTTAGGCAACCTAACATCTCGGATGTAACATTTCATAACATTCCAGGCGTGTCGGTCCCTACGTCTCGGTGGTAACATTACATGCGTCTATAACGGTATATATCCTAATCTTTGGCAACCTAACATCTCGGATGTAACATTTTACCACATTCCAGGCGTGTTGGAACCCTACGTCTCGGTGGTAACATTATATGCGTCTATAACGTTATATATCCTTATCTAAGGCAACCTAACCTCTCGGATGCTATATCTGACAACATTCCTAGCCTGTCGAACCCTACTTCTCGGAGGGAACAGTATGTACGTCTATAACGTTATATATCCTAACCTAAGGCAACCTGACATCTCGGATGTAATATTCTACATCATTCCAGGCGTGTCGGACCCTACTTCTCGGTGGGAACATTATATGCGTCTATAACGTTGTATATCCTTATCTAAGGCAACCTAACCTCTCGGATGCAATATTTGACAACATTCGTGGCCTGTCGAACTCTACTTCTCGGAGGAAAAGGTATATACGTCTATAACGTCATATATCCTAACCTAAGGCAACCTAAGATCTCGGATGTAACATTTGACAACATTCCAGGCATGTCGGTCCCTACGTCTCGGTGGTAACATTATATGCGTCTATTACGTTATATATCCTTATCTAAGGCAACCTAACATCTCGGATGCAATATTTGACAACATTCCTAGCCTGTCGAACCCTACTTCTCGGAGGGAACAGTATATACGTCTATAACGTTATATATCCTAACCGGAAGCAACCTAAAATCTCGGATGTAATATTCTACATCATTCCAGGCATGTCGGACCCTACTTCTCGGTGGGAACATTATATGAGTCTATAACGTTGTATATCCTAATCTAAGGCAACCTATTATCTCAGACGTAATATTATACAATATTCCTGGCGTGTCGGTACATACTTTTCGGTGGGAATATTATATTCGTCCATAACGGTCGATATCGTAATCTAAGGCAATCTAACATCTCGGATGCAAAATTTGACAACATTCATGGCCTGTCGAACCCTACTTCTCGGAGGGAACAGTATATACGTCTATAACGTCATATATCCTAACCTAAGGCAACCTAACATCTCGGATGTAACATTTGACAACATTCCAGGCATGTCGGTCCCTACGTCTCGGTGGTAACATTACATGCGTCTATAACGGTATATATCCTAATCTTAGGCAACCTAACATCTCGGATGTAACATTTTACCACATTCCAGGCGTGTCGGTCCCTACGTCTCGGTGGTAACATTACATGCGTCTATAGCGGTATATATCCTAATCTTAGGCAACCTAACATATCGGATGTAACATTTTACAACATTCCAGGCCTGTCTGGCCCTACTTCTCGGTGGTAACATTACATGCGTCTATAACGGTATATATCCTAATCTTAGGCAACCTAACATCTCGGATGCAACATTTTACCACATTCCAGGCGTGTCGGTCCCTACGTCTCGGTGGTAACATTACTTGCGTCTATAACGGTATATATCCTAATCTTAGGCAACCTAACATCTCGGATGTAACATTTTACCACATTCCAGGCGTGTCGGTCCCTACGTCTCGGTGGTAACATTACATGCGTCTATAACGTTATATATCCTAACCTTAGGCAACCTAACATCTCGGATGCAATATTTGACAACATTCCTGGCCTGTCGAACCCTACTTCTCGGAGGGAACAGCATATACGTCTATAACGTCATATATCCTAATCTAAGGCAACCTAACATCTCGGATGAAATATTTCACAACATTCCTGGCCTGTAGAACCCTACATCTCGGAGGGAACAGTATATACGTCTGTAACGTCATATATCCTAACCTAAGACAACCTAACATCTCGGACGTAACATTTGACAACATTCCAGGCGTGTCGGTCCCTACGTCTCGGTGGTGACATTACATGCGTCTATAACGTTATATATCCTAACCTTAGGCAACCTAACATCTCGAATGCAATATTTGACAATATTCCTGGCCTGTCGAACCCTACTTCTCGGAGGGAACAGCATATACATCTATAACGTCATATATCCTAGCCTTAGGCAACCTAACATCTCGGATGTAACATTTGATAACATTCCAGGCGTGTCGGTCCCTACGTCTCGGTGGTAACATTACATGCGTCTATAGCGGTATATATCCTAATCTTAGGCAACGTAACATATCGGATGTAACATTTTACAACATTCCAGGCCTGTCGGTCCCTACTTCTCGGTGGTAACATTACATCCGTCTATAACGGTATATATCCTAATCTTAGGCAACCTAACATCTCGGATGTAACATTTTACCACATTCCAGGCGTGTCGGTCCCTACGTTTCGGTGGTAACATTACATGCGTCTATAACGGTATATATCCTAATCTTAGGCAACCAAACATCTCGGATGTAACATTTTACCACATTCCAGGCGTGTCGGCCCCTACGTCTCGGTGGTAACATTACATGCGTCTATAACGTTATATATCCTAACCTTAGGCAACCTAACATCTCGGATGCAATATTTGACAACATTCCTGGCCTGTCGAAGCCTACTTCTTGGAGGGAACAGCATATACATCTATAACGTCATATATCCTAATCTAAGGCAACCTAACATCTCGGATGAAATATTTCACAACATTCCTGGCCTGTCGAACCCTACATCTCGGAGGGAACAGTATATACGTCTGTAACGTCATATATCCTAACCTAAGACAACCTAACATCTTCGAATGTAACATTTGACAACATTCCAGGCGTGTCGGTCCCTACTTCTCGGTGGGAACATTATATGCGTCTATAACGTTATATATCCTTATCTAAGGCAACCTAACCTCTCGGATGCAATATTTTACAACATTCGTGGCCTGTCGAACTCTACTTCTCGGAGGGAAAGGTACATACGTCTATAACGTCATATATCCTAACCTAAGGCAACCTAAGATCTCGGATGTAACATTTGACAACATTCCAGACGTGTCGGTCCCTACGTCTCGGTGGTAACATTACATGCGTCTATAACGGTATATATCCTAATCTTAGGCAACCTAACATCTCGGATGTAACATTTTACCACATTCCAGGCGTGTCGGTCCCTACGTCTCGGTGGTAACATTACATGCGTCTATAGCGGTGTATTTCCTAATCTAAGGCAACCTAACATCTCGGATGCAATATTTGACAACATTCCTGGCCTGTCGAACCCTACTTCTCGGAGGGAACAGTATATACGTCTATAACGTCATATATCCTAACCTAAGGCAACCTAACATCTCGGATGTAACATTTGACAACATTCCAGGCGTGTCGGTCCCTACGTCTCGGTGGTAACATTACATGCGTCTATAACGATATATCCGAACCTAAGGCCACCTAACATCTCGTATGTAATATTTGATAACATTCCTGGCGTGTCGGTCCCTACGTCTCGGTGGTAACATTACATGCGTCTATAGCGGTATATATCCTAATCTTAGGCAACCTAACATATCGGATGTAACATTTTACAGCATTCCAGGCCTGTCGGTCCCTACTTCTCGGTGGTAACTTTACATGCGTCTATAACGGTATATATCCTAATCTTAGGCAACCTAACATCTCGGATGTAACATTTTACCACATTCCAGGCGTGTCGGTCCCTACGTCTCGGTGGTAACATTACATGCGTCTATAACGTTATATATCCTAACCTTAGGCAACCTAACATCTCGAATGCAATACTTGACAACATTCCTGGCCTGTCGAACCCTACTTCTCGGAGGGAACAGCATATACATCTATAACGTCATATATCCTAGCCTTAGGCAACCTAACATCTCGGATGTAACATTTTACCAGATTCCAGGCGTGTCGGTCCCTACGTCTCGGTGGTAATATTACATGCGTCTATAACGTTATATATCCTAACCTAAACCCACCTAACATCTCGTATGTAATATTTGACAACATTCCTGGCGTGTCGAACCCTACTTCTCGGTGGTAACATTACATGCGTCTATAACGGTATATATCCTAATCTTAGGCAACCTAACATCTCGGATGTAACATTTTACCACATTCCAGGCGTGTCGGTCCCTACGTCTCGGTGGTAACATTACATGCGTCTATAACGTTATATATCCTAACCTAAGGCCACCTAACATCTCGTATGTAATATTTGACAACATTCCTGGCCTGTAGAACCCTACATCTCGGAGGGAACAGTACATACGTCTGTAACGTCATATATCCTAACCTAAGACAACCTAACATCTCGGACGTAACATTTGACAACATTCCAGGCGTGTCGGTCCCTACGTCTCGGTGGTAACATTACATGCGTCTATAACGTTATATATCCTAACCTTAGGCAACCTAACATCTCCAATGCAATATTTGACAAAATTCCTGGCCTGTCGAACCCTACTTCTCGGAGGGAACAGCATATACATCTATAACGTCATATATCCTAGTCTTAGGCAACCTAACATCTCGGATGTAACATTTCATAACATTCCAGGCGTGTCGGTCCCTACGTCTCGGTGGTAACATTACATGCGTCTATAACGGTATATATCCTAATCTTTGGCAACCTAACATCTCGGATGTAACATTTTACCACATTCCAGGCGTGTTGGAACCCTACGTCTCGGTGGTAACATTATATGCGTCTATAACGTTATATATCCTTATCTAAGGCAACCTAACCTCTCGGATGCTATATCTGACAACATTCCTAGCCTGTCGAACCCTACTTCTCGGAGGGAACAGTATGTACGTCTATAACGTTATATATCCTAACCTAAGGCAACCTGACATCTCGGATGTAATATTCTACATCATTCCAGGCGTGTCGGACCCTACTTCTCGGTGGGAACATTATATGCGTCTATAACGTTGTATATCCTTATCTAAGGCAACCTAACCTCTCGGATGCAATATTTGACAACATTCGTGGCCTGTCGAACTCTACTTCTCGGAGGAAAAGGTATATACGTCTATAACGTCATATATCCTAACCTAAGGCAACCTAAGATCTCGGATGTAACATTTGACAACATTCCAGGCATGTCGGTCCCTACGTCTCGGTGGTAACATTATATGCGTCTATTACGTTATATATCCTTATCTAAGGCAACCTAACATCTCGGATGCAATATTTGACAACATTCCTAGCCTGTCGAACCCTACTTCTCGGAGGGAACAGTATATACGTCTATAACGTTGTATATCCTAACCGGAAGCAACCTAAAATCTCGGATGTAATATTCTACATCATTCCAGGCATGTCGGACCCTACTTCTCGGTGGGAACATTATATGAGTCTATAACGTTGTATATCCTAATCTAAGGCAACCTATTATCTCAGACGTAATATTATACAATATTCCTGGCGTGTCGGTACATACTTTTCGGTGGGAATATTATATTCGTCCATAACGGTCGATATCGTAATCTAAGGCAATCTAACATCTCGGATGCAAAATTTGACAACATTCATGGCCTGTCGAACCCTACTTCTCGGAGGGAACAGTATATACGTCTATAACGTCATATATCCTAACCTAAGGCAACCTAACATCTCGGATGTAACATTTGACAACATTCCAGGCATGTCGGTCCCTACGTCTCGGTGGTAACATTACATGCGTCTATAACGGTATATATCCTAATCTTAGGCAACCTAACATCTCGGATGTAACATTTTACCACATTCCAGGCGTGTCGGTCCCTACGTCTCGGTGGTAACATTACATGCGTCTATAACGGTATATATCCTAATCTTAGGCAACCTAACATCTCGGATGTAACATTTTACCACATTCCAGGCGTGTCGGTCCCTACGTCTCGGTGGTAACATTACATGCGTCTATAACGGTATATATCCTAATCTTAGGCAACCTAACATCTCGGATGTAACATTTTACCACATTCCAGGCGTGTCGGTCCCTACGTCTCGGTGGTAACATTACATGCGTCTATAGCGGTGTATTTCCTAATCTAAGGCAACCTAACATCTCGGATGCAATATTTGACAACATTCCTGGCCTGTCGAACCCTACTTCTCGGAGGGAACAGTATATACGTCTATAACGTCATATATCCTAACCTAAGGCAACCTAACATCTCGGATGTAACATTTGACAACATTCCAGGCATGTCGGTCCCTACGTCTCGGTGGTAACATTATATGCGTCTATTACGTTATATATCCTTATCTAAGGCAACCTAACATCTCGGATGCAATATTTGACAACATTCCTAGCCTGTCGAACCCTACTTCTCGGAGGGAACAGTATATACGTCTATAACGTTATATATCCTAACCGGAGGCAACCTGACATCTCGGATGTAATATTCTACATCATTCCAGGCATGTCGGACCCTACTTCTCGGTGGGAACATTATATGAGTCTATAACGTTGTATATCCTAGTCTAAGGCAACCTATTATCTCAGACGTAATATTATACAATATTCCTGGCGTGTCGGTACATACTTTTCGGTGGGAATATTATATTCGTCCATAACGGTCGATATCGTAATCTAAGGCAATCTAACATCTCGGATGCAAAATTTGACAACATTCCTGGCCTGTCGAACCCTACTTCTCGGAGGGAACAGTATGTACGTCTATAACGTTATATATCCTAACCTAAGGCAACCTAACATCTCGGATGTAATATTCTACAACCTTCCAGGCGTGTCGGACCCTACTTCTCGGTGGGAACATTATATGCGTCTATAACGTTGCATATCCTAATCTAAGGCAACCTAACATCTCGGATGCAATATTTGACAACATTCCTGGCCTGTCGAACTCTACTGCTCGGAGGGAACAGTATATACGTCTATAACGGTATATATCCTAATCTAAGGCAACCTACCATCTCGGATGCAATATTTGACAACATTCCTGGCCTGTCGAACCCTACTTCTCGGAGGGAACAGTATATACGTCTATAACGTCATATATCCTAATCTAAGGCAACCTAACATCTCGGATGTAACATTTGACAACATTCCAGGCATGTCGGTCCCTACGTCTCGGTGGTAACATTACATGCGTCTATAACGGTATATATCCTAATCTTAGGCAACCTAACATCTCGGATGTAACATTTTACCACATTCCAGGCGTGTCGGTCCCTACGTCTCGGTGGTAACATTACATGCGTCTATAACGGTATATATCCTAATCTTAGGCAACCTAACATCTCGGATGTAACATTTTACCACATTCCAGGCGTGTCGGTCCCTACGTCTCGGTGGTAACATTACATGCGTCTATAACGTTATATATCCTAACCTTAGGCAACCTAACATCTCGAATGCAATACTTGACAACATTCCTGGCCTGTCGAACCCTACTTCTCGGAGGGAACAGCATATACATCTATAACGTCATATATCCTAGCCTTAGGCAACCTAACATCTCGGATGTAACATTTGATAACATTCCAGGCGTGTCGGTCCCTACGTCTCGGTGGTAACATTACATGCGTCTATAACGGTATATATCCTAATCTTAGGCAACCTAACATCTCGGATGTAAAATTTTACCACATTCCAGGCGTGTCGGTCCCTACGTCTCGGTGGTAACATTACATGCGTCTATAACGTTATATATCCTAACCAAAGCCACCTAACATCTCGTATGTAACATTTGACAACATTCCAGGCATGTCGGTCCCTACGTCTCGGTGGTAACATTATATGCGTCTATTACGTTATATATCCTTATCTAAGGCAACCTAACATCTCGGATGCAATATTTGACAACATTCCTAGCCTGTCGAACCCTACTTCTCGGAGGGAACAGTATATACGTCTATAACGTTATATATCCTAACCGGAGGCAACCTGACATCTCGGATGCAATATTTGACAACATTCCTGGCCTGTCGAACTCTACTGCTCGGAGGGAACAGTATATACGTCTATAACGGTATATATCCTAATCTAAGGCAACCTACCATCTCGGATGCAATATTTGACAACATTCCTGGCCTGTCGAACCCTACTTCTCGGAGGGAACAGTATATACGTCTATAACGTCATATATCCTAATCTAAGGCAACCTAACATCTCGGATGTAACATTTGACAACATTCCAGGCATGTCGGTCCCTACGTCTCGGTGGTAACATTACATGCGTCTATAACGGTATATATCCTAATCTTAGGCAACCTAACATCTCGGAAGTAACATTTGACAACATTCCAGGCATGTCGGTCCCTACGTCTCGGTGGTAACATTACATGCGTCTATAACGGTATATATCCTAATCTTAGGCAACCTAACATCTCGGATGTAACATTTTACCACATTCCAGGCGTGTCGGTCCCTACGTCTCGGTGGTAACATTACATGCGTCTATAACGGTATATATCCTAATCTTAGGCAACCTAACATCTCGGATGTAACATTTTACCACATTCCAGGCGTGTCGGTCCCTACGTCTCGGTGGTAACATTACATGCGTCTATAACGATATATCCTAACCTAAGGCCACCTAACATCTCGTATGTAATATTTGATAACATTCCTGGCGTGTCGGTCCCTACGTCTCGGTGGTAACATTACATGCGTCTATAGCGGTATATATCCTAATCTTAGGCAACCTAACATATCGGATGTAACATTTTACAGCATTCCAGGCCTGTCGGTCCCTACTTCTCGGTGGTAACTTTACATGCGTCTATAACGGTATATATCCTAATCTTAGGCAACCTAACATCTCGGATGTAACATTTTACCACATTCCAGGCGTGTCGGTCCCTACGTCTCGGTGGTAACATTACATGCGTCTATAACGCTATATATCCTAACCTTAGGCAACCTAACATCTCGAATGCAATACTTGACAACATTCCTGGCCTGTCGAACCCTACTTCTCGGAGGGAACAGCATATACATCTATAACGTCATATATCCTAGCCTTAGGCAACCTAACATCTCGGATGTAACATTTTACCAGATTCCAGGCGTGTCGGTCCCTACGTCTCGGTGGTAATATTACATGCGTCTATAACGTTATATATCCTAACCTAAACCCACCTAACATCTCGTATGTAATATTTGACAACATTCCTGGCGTGTCGAACCCTACTTCTCGGTGGTAACATTACATGCGTCTATAACGGTATATATCCTAATCTTAGGCAACCTAACATCTCGGATGTAACATTTTACCACATTCCAGGCGTGTCGGTCCCTACGTCTCGGTGGTAACATTACATGCGTCTATAACGTTATATATCCTAACCTAAGGCCACCTAACATCTCGTATGTAATATTTGACAACATTCCTGGCCTGTAGAACCCTACATCTCGGAGGGAACAGTACATACGTCTGTAACGTCATATATCCTAACCTAAGACAACCTAACATCTCGGACGTAACATTTGACAACATTCCAGGCGTGTCGGTCCCTACGTCTCGGTGGTAACATTACATGCGTCTATAACGTTATATATCCTAACCTTAGGCAACCTAACATCTCCAATGCAATATTTGACAAAATTCCTGGCCTGTCGAACCCTACTTCTCGGAGGGAACAGCATATACATCTATAACGTCATATATCCTAGCCTTAGGCAACCTAACATCTCGGATGTAACATTTGATAACATTCCAGGCGTGTCGGTCCCTACGTCTCGGTGGTAACATTACATGCGTCTATAACGGTATATATCCTAATCTTTGGCAACCTAACATCTCGGATGTAACATTTTACCACATTCCAGGCGTGTTGGAACCCTACGTCTCGGTGGTAACATTATATGCGTCTATAACGTTATATATCCTTATCTAAGGCAACCTAACCTCTCGGATGCTATATCTGACAACATTCCTAGCCTGTCGAACCCTACTTCTCGGAGGGAACAGTATGTACGTCTATAACGTTATATATCCTAACCTAAGGCAACCTGACATCTCGGATGTAATATTCTACATCATTCCAGGCGTGTCGGACCCTACTTCTCGGTGGGAACATTATATGCGTCTATAACGTTGTATATCCTTATCTAAGGCAACCTAACCTCTCGGATGCAATATTTGACAACATTCGTGGCCTGTCGAACTCTACTTCTCGGAGGGAAAGGTATATACGTCTATAACGTCATATATCCTAACCTAAGGCAACCTAAGATCTCGGATGTAACATTTGACAACATTTCAGGCATGTCGGTCCCTACGTCTCGGTGGTAACATTATATGCGTCTATTACGTTATATATCCTTATCTAAGGCAACCTAACATCTCGGATGCAATATTTGACAACATTCCTAGCCTGTCGAACCCTACTTCTCGGAGGGAACAGTATATACGTCTATAACGTTATATATCCTAACCGGAGGCAACCTGACATCTCGGATGCAATATTTGACAACATTCCTGGCCTGTCGAACTCTACTGCTCGGAGGGAACAGTATATACGTCTATAACGGTATATATCCTAATCTAAGGCAACCTACCATCTCGGATGCAATATTTGACAACATTCCTGGCCTGTCGAACCCTACTTCTCGGAGGGAACAGTATATACGTCTATAACGTCATATATCCTAATCTAAGGCAACCTAACATCTCGGATGTAACATTTGACAACATTCCAGGCATGTCGGTCCCTACGTCTCGGTGGTAACATTACATGCGTCTATAACGGTATATATCCTAATCTTAGGCAACCTAACATCTCGGAAGTAACATTTGACAACATTCCAGGCATGTCGGTCCCTACGTCTCGGTGGTAACATTACATGCGTCTATAACGGTATATATCCTAATCTTAGGCAACCTAACATCTCGGATGTAACATTTTACCACATTCCAGGCGTGTCGGTCCCTACGTCTCGGTGGTAACATTACATGCGTCTATAACGGTATATATCCTAATCTTAGGCAACCTAACATCTCGGATGTAACATTTTACCACATTCCAGGCGTGTCGGTCCCTACGTCTCGGTGGTAACATTACATGCGTCTATAACGATATATCCTAACCTAAGGCCACCTAACATCTCGTATGTAATATTTGATAACATTCCTGGCGTGTCGGTCCCTACGTCTCGGTGGTAACATTACATGCGTCTATAGCGGTATATATCCTAATCTTAGGCAACCTAACATATCGGATGTAACATTTTACAGCATTCCAGGCCTGTCGGTCCCTACTTCTCGGTGGTAACTTTACATGCGTCTATAACGGTATATATCCTAATCTTAGGCAACCTAACATCTCGGATGTAACATTTTACCACATTCCAGGCGTGTCGGTCCCTACGTCTCGGTGGTAACATTACATGCGTCTATAACGCTATATATCCTAACCTTAGGCAACCTAACATCTCGAATGCAATACTTGACAACATTCCTGGCCTGTCGAACCCTACTTCTCGGAGGGAACAGCATATACATCTATAACGTCATATATCCTAGCCTTAGGCAACCTAACATCTCGGATGTAACATTTTACCAGATTCCAGGCGTGTCGGTCCCTACGTCTCGGTGGTAATATTACATGCGTCTATAACGTTATATATCCTAACCTAAACCCACCTAACATCTCGTATGTAATATTTGACAACATTCCTGGCGTGTCGAACCCTACTTCTCGGTGGTAACATTACATGCGTCTATAACGGTATATATCCTAATCTTAGGCAACCTAACATCTCGGATGTAACATTTTACCACATTCCAGGCGTGTCGGTCCCTACGTCTCGGTGGTAACATTACATGCGTCTATAACGTTATATATCCTAACCTAAGGCCACCTAACATCTCGTATGTAATATTTGACAACATTCCTGGCCTGTAGAACCCTACATCTCGGAGGGAACAGTACATACGTCTGTAACGTCATATATCCTAACCTAAGACAACCTAACATCTCGGACGTAACATTTGACAACATTCCAGGCGTGTCGGTCCCTACGTCTCGGTGGTAACATTACATGCGTCTATAACGTTATATATCCTAACCTTAGGCAACCTAACATCTCCAATGCAATATTTGACAAAATTCCTGGCCTGTCGAACCCTACTTCTCGGAGGGAACAGCATATACATCTATAACGTCATATATCCTAGCCTTAGGCAACCTAACATCTCGGATGTAACATTTGATAACATTCCAGGCGTGTCGGTCCCTACGTCTCGGTGGTAACATTACATGCGTCTATAACGGTATATATCCTAATCTTTGGCAACCTAACATCTCGGATGTAACATTTTACCACATTCCAGGCGTGTTGGAACCCTACGTCTCGGTGGTAACATTATATGCGTCTATAACGTTATATATCCTTATCTAAGGCAACCTAACCTCTCGGATGCTATATCTGACAACATTCCTAGCCTGTCGAACCCTACTTCTCGGAGGGAACAGTATGTACGTCTATAACGTTATATATCCTAACCTAAGGCAACCTGACATCTCGGATGTAATATTCTACATCATTCCAGGCGTGTCGGACCCTACTTCTCGGTGGGAACATTATATGCGTCTATAACGTTGTATATCCTTATCTAAGGCAACCTAACCTCTCGGATGCAATATTTGACAACATTCGTGGCCTGTCGAACTCTACTTCTCGGAGGGAAAGGTATATACGTCTATAACGTCATATATCCTAACCTAAGGCAACCTAAGATCTCGGATGTAACATTTGACAACATTTCAGGCATGTCGGTCCCTACGTCTCGGTGGTAACATTATATGCGTCTATTACGTTATATATCCTTATCTAAGGCAACCTAACATCTCGGATGCAATATTTGACAACATTCCTAGCCTGTCGAACCCTACTTCTCGGAGGGAACAGTATATACGTCTATAACGTTATATATCCTAACCGGAAGCAACCTAACATCTCGGATGTAATATTCTACATCATTCCAGGCATGTCGGACCCTACTTCTCGGTGGGAACATTATATGAGTCTATAACGTTGTATATCCTAATCTAAGGCAACCTATTATCTCAGACGTAATATTATACAATATTCCTGGCGTGTCGGTACATACTTTTCGGTGGGAATATTATATTCGTCCATAACGGTCGATATCGTAATCTAAGGCAATCTAACATCTCGGATGCAAAATTTGACAACATTCATGGCCTGTCGAACCCTACTTCTCGGAGGGAACAGTATATACGTCTATAACGTCATATATCCTAACCTAAGGCAACCTAACATCTCGGATGTAACATTTGACAACATTCCAGGCATGTCGGTCCCTACGTCTCGGTGGTAACATTACATGCGTCTATAGCGGTATATATCCTAATCTTAGGCAACCTAACATCTCGGATGTAACATTTTACCACATTCCAGGCGTGTCGGTCCCTACGTCTCGGTGGTAACATTACATGCGTCTATAACGTTATATATCCTAACCTTAGGCAACCTAACATCTCGAATGCAATACTTGACAACATTCCTGGCCTGTCGAACCCTACTTCTCGGAGGGAACAGCATATACATCTGTAACGTCATATATCCTAGCCTTAGGCAACCTAACATCTCGGATGTAACATTTGACAACATTCCAGGCGTGTCGGTCCCTACGTCTCGGTGGTAACATTACATGCGTCTATAACGTTATATATCCTAACCTTAGGCAACCTAACATCTCCAATGCAATATTTGACAAAATTCCTGGCCTGTCGAACCCTACTTCTCGGAGGGAACAGCATATACATCTATAACGTCATATATCCTAGCCTTAGGCAACCTAACATCTCGGATGTAACATTTGATAACATTCCAGGCGTGTCGGTCCCTACGTCTCGGTGGTAACATTACATGCGTCTATAACGGTATATATCCTAATCTTTGGCAACCTAACATCTCGGATGTAACATTTTACCACATTCCAGGCGTGTTGGAACCCTACGTCTCGGTGGTAACATTATATGCGTCTATAACGTTATATATCCTTATCTAAGGCAACCTAACCTCTCGGATGCTATATCTGACAACATTCCTAGCCTGTCGAACCCTACTTCTCGGAGGGAACAGTATGTACGTCTATAACGTTATATATCCTAACCTAAGGCAACCTGACATCTCGGATGTAATATTCTACATCATTCCAGGCGTGTCGGACCCTACTTCTCGGTGGGAACATTATATGCGTCTATAACGTTGTATATCCTTATCTAAGGCAACCTAACCTCTCGGATGCAATATTTGACAACATTCGTGGCCTGTCGAACTCTACTTCTCGGAGGGAAAGGTATATACGTCTATAACGTCATATATCCTAACCTAAGGCAACCTAAGATCTCGGATGTAACATTTGACAACATTTCAGGCATGTCGGTCCCTACGTCTCGGTGGTAACATTATATGCGTCTATTACGTTATATATCCTTATCTAAGGCAACCTAACATCTCGGATGCAATATTTGACAACATTCCTAGCCTGTCGAACCCTACTTCTCGGAGGGAACAGTATATACGTCTATAACGTTATATATCCTAACCGGAGGCAACCTGACATCTCGGATGCAATATTTGACAACATTCCTGGCCTGTCGAACTCTACTGCTCGGAGGGAACAGTATATACGTCTATAACGGTATATATCCTAATCTAAGGCAACCTACCATCTCGGATGCAATATTTGACAACATTCCTGGCCTGTCGAACCCTACTTCTCGGAGGGAACAGTATATACGTCTATAACGTCATATATCCTAATCTAAGGCAACCTAACATCTCGGATGTAACATTTGACAACATTCCAGGCATGTCGGTCCCTACGTCTCGGTGGTAACATTACATGCGTCTATAACGGTATATATCCTAATCTTAGGCAACCTAACATCTCGGAAGTAACATTTGACAACATTCCAGGCATGTCGGTCCCTACGTCTCGGTGGTAACATTACATGCGTCTATAACGGTATATATCCTAATCTTAGGCAACCTAACATCTCGGATGTAACATTTTACCACATTCCAGGCGTGTCGGTCCCTACGTCTCGGTGGTAACATTACATGCGTCTATAACGGTATATATCCTAATCTTAGGCAACCTAACATCTCGGATGTAACATTTTACCACATTCCAGGCGTGTCGGTCCCTACGTCTCGGTGGTAACATTACATGCGTCTATAACGATATATCCTAACCTAAGGCCACCTAACATCTCGTATGTAATATTTGATAACATTCCTGGCGTGTCGGTCCCTACGTCTCGGTGGTAACATTACATGCGTCTATAGCGGTATATATCCTAATCTTAGGCAACCTAACATATCGGATGTAACATTTTACAGCATTCCAGGCCTGTCGGTCCCTACTTCTCGGTGGTAACTTTACATGCGTCTATAACGGTATATATCCTAATCTTAGGCAACCTAACATCTCGGATGTAACATTTTACCACATTCCAGGCGTGTCGGTCCCTACGTCTCGGTGGTAACATTACATGCGTCTATAACGATATATCCTAACCTAAGGCCACCTAACATCTCGTATGTAATATTTGATAACATTCCTGGCGTGTCGGTCCCTACGTCTCGGTGGTAACATTACATGCGTCTATAACGGTATATATCCTAATCTTAGGCAACCTAACATCTCGGATGTAACATTTTACCACATTCCAGGCGTGTCGGTCCCTACGTCTCGGTGGTAACATTACATGCGTCTATAACGTTATATATCCTAACCTAAGGCCACCTAACATCTCGTATGTAATATTTGACAACATTCCTGGCCTGTAGAACCCTACATCTCGGAGGGAACAGTACATACGTCTGTAACGTCATATATCCTAACCTAAGACAACCTAACATCTCGGACGTAACATTTGACAACATTCCAGGCGTGTCGGTCCCTACGTCTCGGTGGTAACATTACATGCGTCTATAACGTTATATATCCTAACCTTAGGCAACCTAACATCTCCAATGCAATATTTGACAAAATTCCTGGCCTGTCGAACCCTACTTCTCGGAGGGAACAGCATATACATCTATAACGTCATATATCCTAGCCTTAGGCAACCTAACATCTCGGATGTAACATTTGATAACATTCCAGGCGTGTCGGTCCCTACGTCTCGGTGGTAACATTACATGCGTCTATAACGGTATATATCCTAATCTTTGGCAACCTAACATCTCGGATGTAACATTTTACCACATTCCAGGCGTGTTGGAACCCTACGTCTCGGTGGTAACATTATATGCGTCTATAACGTTATATATCCTTATCTAAGGCAACCTAACCTCTCGGATGCTATATCTGACAACATTCCTAGCCTGTCGAACCCTACTTCTCGGAGGGAACAGTATGTACGTCTATAACGTTATATATCCTAACCTAAGGCAACCTGACATCTCGGATGTAATATTCTACATCATTCCAGGCGTGTCGGACCCTACTTCTCGGTGGGAACATTATATGCGTCTATAACGTTGTATATCCTTATCTAAGGCAACCTAACCTCTCGGATGCAATATTTGACAACATTCGTGGCCTGTCGAACTCTACTTCTCGGAGGGAAAGGTATATACGTCTATAACGTCATATATCCTAACCTAAGGCAACCTAAGATCTCGGATGTAACATTTGACAACATTTCAGGCATGTCGGTCCCTACGTCTCGGTGGTAACATTATATGCGTCTATTACGTTATATATCCTTATCTAAGGCAACCTAACATCTCGGATGCAATATTTGACAACATTCCTAGCCTGTCGAACCCTACTTCTCGGAGGGAACAGTATATACGTCTATAACGTTATATATCCTAACCGGAAGCAACCTAACATCTCGGATGTAATATTCTACATCATTCCAGGCATGTCGGACCCTACTTCTCGGTGGGAACATTATATGAGTCTATAACGTTGTATATCCTAATCTAAGGCAACCTATTATCTCAGACGTAATATTATACAATATTCCTGGCGTGTCGGTACATACTTTTCGGTGGGAATATTATATTCGTCCATAACGGTCGATATCGTAATCTAAGGCAATCTAACATCTCGGATGCAAAATTTGACAACATTCATGGCCTGTCGAACCCTACTTCTCGGAGGGAACAGTATATACGTCTATAACGTCATATATCCTAACCTAAGGCAACCTAACATCTCGGATGTAACATTTGACAACATTCCAGGCATGTCGGTCCCTACGTCTCGGTGGTAACATTACATGCGTCTATAGCGGTATATATCCTAATCTTAGGCAACCTAACATCTCGGATGTAACATTTTACCACATTCCAGGCGTGTCGGTCCCTACGTCTCGGTGGTAACATTACATGCGTCTATAACGTTATATATCCTAACCTTAGGCAACCTAACATCTCGAATGCAATACTTGACAACATTCCTGGCCTGTCGAACCCTACTTCTCGGAGGGAACAGCATATACATCTGTAACGTCATATATCCTAGCCTTAGGCAACCTAACATCTCGGATGTAACATTTGATAACATTCCAGGCGTGTCGGTCCCTACGTCTCGGTGGTAACATTACATGCGTCTATAACGGTATATATCCTAATCTTAGGCAACCTAACATCTCGGATGTAAAATTTTACCACATTCCAGGCGTGTCGGTCCCTACGTCTCGGTGGTAACCTTACATGCGTCTATAACGTTATATATCCTAACCAAAGCCACCTAACATCTCGTATGTAACATTTGACAACATTCCAGGCATGTCGGTCCCTACGTCTCGGTGGTAACATTATATGCGTCTATTACGTTATATATCCTTATCTAAGGCAACCTAACATCTCGGATGCAATATTTGACAACATTCCTAGCCTGTCGAACCCTACTTCTCGGAGGGAACAGTATATACGTCTATAACGTTATATATCCTAACCGGAGGCAACCTGACATCTCGGATGTAATATTCTACATCATTCCAGGCATGTCGGACCCTACTTCTCGGAGGGAACAGTATATACGTCTATAACGTTATATATCCTAACCGAAGGCAACCTGACATCTCGGATGTAATATTCTACATCATTCCAGGCGTGTCGGACCCTACTTCTCGGTGGGAACATTATATGAGTCTATAACGTTGTATATCCTAATCTAAGGCAACCTATTATCTCAGACGTAATATTTTACAATATTCCTGGCCTGTCGAACCCTACTTCTCGGAGGGAACAGTATATACGTCTATAACGTCATATATCCTAACCTAAGGCAACCTAACATCTCGGAAGTAACATTTGACAACATTCCAGGCATGTCGGTCCCTACGTCTCGGTGGTAACATTACATGCGTCTATAACGGTATATATCCTAATCTTAGGCAACCTAACATCTCGGATGTAACATTTTACCACATTCCAGGCGTGTCGGTCCCTACGTCTCGGTGGTAACATTACATGCGTCTATAACGGTATATATCCTAATCTTAGGCAACCTAACATCTCGGATGTAACATTTTACCACATTCCAGGCGTGTCGGTCCCTACGTCTCGGTGGTAACATTACATGCGTCTATAACGATATATCCGAACCTAAGGCCACCTAACATCTCGTATGTAATATTTGATAACATTCCTGGCGTGTCGGTCCCTACGTCTCGGTGGTAACATTACATGCGTCTATAGCGGTATATATCCTAATCTTAGGCAACCTAACATATCGGATGTAACATTTTACAGCATTCCAGGCCTGTCGGTCCCTACTTCTCGGTGGTAACTTTACATGCGTCTATAACGGTATATATCCTAATCTTAGGCAACCTAACATCTCGGATGTAACATTTTACCACATTCCAGGCGTGTCGGTCCCTACGTCTCGGTGGTAACATTACATGCGTCTATAACGTTATATATCCTAACCTTAGGCAACCTAACATCTCGAATGCAATACTTGACAACATTCCTGGCCTGTCGAACCCTACTTCTCGGAGGGAACAGCATATACATCTATAACGTCATATATCCTAGCCTTAGGCAACCTAACATCTCGGATGTAACATTTTACCAGATTCCAGGCGTGTCGGTCCCTACGTCTCGGTGGTAATATTACATGCGTCTATAACGTTATATATCCTAACCTAAACCCACCTAACATCTCGTATGTAATATTTGACAACATTCCTGGCGTGTCGAACCCTACTTCTCGGTGGTAACATTACATGCGTCTATAACGGTATATATCCTAATCTTAGGCAACCTAACATCTCGGATGTAACATTTTACCACATTCCAGGCGTGTCGGTCCCTACGTCTCGGTGGTAACATTACATGCGTCTATAACGTTATATATCCTAACCTAAGGCCACCTAACATCTCGTATGTAATATTTGACAACATTCCTGGCCTGTAGAACCCTACATCTCGGAGGGAACAGTACATACGTCTGTAACGTCATATATCCTAACCTAAGACAACCTAACATCTCGGACGTAACATTTGACAACATTCCAGGCGTGTCGGTCCCTACGTCTCGGTGGTAACATTACATGCGTCTATAACGTTATATATCCTAACCTTAGGCAACCTAACATCTCCAATGCAATATTTGACAAAATTCCTGGCCTGTCGAACCCTACTTCTCGGAGGGAACAGCATATACATCTATAACGTCATATATCCTAGCCTTAGGCAACCTAACATCTCGGATGTAACATTTGATAACATTCCAGGCGTGTCGGTCCCTACGTCTCGGTGGTAACATTACATGCGTCTATAACGGTATATATCCTAATCTTTGGCAACCTAACATCTCGGATGTAACATTTTACCACATTCCAGGCGTGTTGGAACCCTACGTCTCGGTGGTAACATTATATGCGTCTATAACGTTATATATCCTTATCTAAGGCAACCTAACCTCTCGGATGCTATATCTGACAACATTCCTAGCCTGTCGAACCCTACTTCTCGGAGGGAACAGTATGCACGTCTATAACGTTATATATCCTAACCTAAGGCAACCTGACATCTCGGATGTAATATTCTACATCATTCCAGGCGTGTCGGACCCTACTTCTCGGTGGGAACATTATATGCGTCTATAACGTTGTATATCCTTATCTAAGGCAACCTAACCTCTCGGATGCAATATTTGACAACATTCGTGGCCTGTCGAACTCTACTTCTCGGAGGGAAAGGTATATACGTCTATAACGTCATATATCCTAACCTAAGGCAACCTAAGATCTCGGATGTAACATTTGACAACATTCCAAGCATGTCGGTCCCTACGTCTCGGTGGTAACATTATATGCGTCTATTACGTTATATATCCTTATCTAAGGCAACCTAACATCTCGGATGCAATATTTGACAACATTCCTAGCCTGTCGAACCCTACTTCTCGGAGGGAACAGTATATACGTCTATAACGTTATATATCCTAACCGGAAGCAACCTAACATCTCGGATGTAATATTCTACATCATTCCAGGCATGTCGGACCCTACTTCTCGGTGGGAACATTATATGAGTCTATAGCGTTGTATATCCTAATCTAAGGCAACCTATTATCTCAGACGTAATATTATACAATATTCCTGGCGTGTCGGTACATACTTTTCGGTGGGAATATTATATTCGTCCATAACGGTCGATATCGTAATCTAAGGCAATCTAACATCTCGGATGCAAAATTTGACAACATTCATGGCCTGTCGAACCCTACTTCTCGGAGGGAACAGTATATACGTCTATAACGTCATATATCCTAACCTAAGGCAACCTAATATCTCGGATGTAACATTTGACAACATTCCAGGCATGTCGGTCCCTACGTCTCGGTGGTAACATTACATGCGTCTATAACGGTATATATCCTAATCTTAGGCAACCTAACATCTCGGATGCAACAATTTACCACATTCCAGGCGTGTCGGTCCCTACGTCTCGGTGGTAACATTACTTGCGTCTATAACGGTATATATCCTAATCTTAGGCAACCTAACATCTCGGATGTAACATTTTACCACATTCCAGGCGTGTCGGTCCCTACGTCTCGGTGGTAACATTACATGCGTCTATAACGTTATATATCCTAACCTTAGGCAACCTAACATCTCGGATGCAATATTTTACAACATTCGTGGCCTGTCGAACTCTACTTCTCGGAGGGAAAGGTACATACGTCTATAACGTCATATATCCTAACCTAAGGCAACCTAAGATCTCGGATGTAACATTTGACAACATTCCAGACGTGTCGGTCCCTACGTCTCGGTGGTAACATTACATGCGTCTATAACGGTATATTTCCTAATCTAAGGCAACCTAACATCTCGGATGCAATATTTGACAACATTCCTGGCCTGTCGAACCCTACTTCTCGGAGGGAACAGTATATACGTCTATAACGTCATATATCCTAACCTAAGGCAACCTAACATCTCGGATGTAACATTTGACAACATTCCAGGCATGTCGGTCCCTACGTCTCGGTGGTAACATTATATGCGTCTATTACGTTATATATCCTTATCTAAGGCAACCTAACATCTCGCATGCAATATTTGACAACATTCCTAGCCTGTCGAACCCTACTTCTCGGAGGGAACAGTATATACGTCTATAACGTTATATATCCTAACCGGAGGCAACCTGACATCTCGGATGTAATATTCTACATCATTCCAGGCATGTCGGACCCTACTTCTCGGTGGGAACATTATATGAGTCTATAACGTTGTATATCCTAGTCTAAGGCAACCTATTATCTCAGACGTAATATTATACAATATTCCTGGCGTGTCGGTACATACTTTTCGGTGGGAATATTATATTCGTCCATAACGGTCGATATCGTAATCTAAGGCAATCTAACATCTCGGATGCAAAATTTGACAACATTCCTGGCCTGTCGAACCCTACTTCTCGGAGGGAACAGTATGTACGTCTATAACGTTATATATCCTAACCTAAGGCAACCTAACATCTCGGATGTAATATTCTACAACCTTCCAGGCGTGTCGGACCCTACTTCTCGGTGGGAACATTATATGCGTCTATAACGTTGCATATCCTAATCTAAGGCAACCTAACATCTCGGATGCAATATTTGACAACATTCCTGGCCTGTCGAACTCTACTGCTCGGAGGGAACAGTATATACGTCTATAACGGTATATATCCTAATCTAAGGCAACCTAACATCTCGGATGCAATATTTGACAACATTCGTGGCCTGTCGAACCCTACTTCTCGGAGGGAAAAGTATATACGTCTATAACGTCATATATCCTAACCTAAGGCAACCTAACATCTCGGATGTAACATTTGACAACATTCCAGGCGTGTCGGTCCCTACGTCTCGGTGGTAAACTTACATGCGTCTATAACGGTATATTTCCTAATCTAAGGCAACCTACCATCTCGGATGCAATATTTGACAACATTCCTGGCCTGTCGAACCCTACTTCTCGGAGGGAACAGTATATACGTCTATAACGTCATATATCCTAACCTAAGGCCACCTAACATCTCGTATGTAATATTTGATAACATTCCTGGCGTGTCGGTCCCTACGTCTCGGTGGTAACATTACATGCGTCTATAGCGGTATATATCCTAATCTTAGGCAACCTAACATATCGGATGTAACATTTTACAGCATTCCAGGCCTGTCGGTCCCTACTTCTCGGTGGTAACTTTACATGCGTCTATAACGGTATATATCCTAATCTTAGGCAACCTAACATCTCGGATGTAACATTTTACCACATTCCAGGCGTGTCGGTCCCTACGTCTCGGTGGTAACATTACATGCGTCTATAACGTTATATATCCTAACCTTAGGCAACCTAACATCTCGAATGCAATACTTGACAACATTCCTGGCCTGTCGAACCCTACTTCTCGGAGGGAACAGCATATACATCTATAACGTCATATATCCTAGCCTTAGGCAACCTAACATCTCGGATGTAACATTTTACCAGATTCCAGGCGTGTCGGTCCCTACGTCTCGGTGGTAATATTACATGCGTCTATAACGTTATATATCCTAACCTAAACCCACCTAACATCTCGTATGTAATATTTGACAACATTCCTGGCGTGTCGAACCCTACTTCTCGGTGGTAACATTACATGCGTCTATAACGGTATATATCCTAATCTTAGGCAACCTAACATCTCGGATGTAACATTTTACCACATTCCAGGCGTGTCGGTCCCTACGTCTCGGTGGTAACATTACATGCGTCTATAACGTTATATATCCTAACCTTAGGCAACCTAACATCTCGAATGCAATACTTGACAACATTCCTGGCCTGTCGAACCCTACTTCTCGGAGGGAACAGCATATACATCTATAACGTCATATATCCTAGCCTTAGGCAACCTAACATCTCGGATGTAACATTTTACCAGATTCCAGGCGTGTCGGTCCCTACGTCTCGGTGGTAATATTACATGCGTCTATAACGTTATATATCCTAACCTAAACCCACCTAACATCTCGTATGTAATATTTGACAACATTCCTGGCGTGTCGAACCCTACTTCTCGGTGGTAACATTACATGCGTCTATAACGGTATATATCCTAATCTTAGGCAACCTAACATCTCGGATGTAACATTTTACCACATTCCAGGCGTGTCGGTCCCTACGTCTCGGTGGTAACATTACATGCGTCTATAACGTTATATATCCTAACCTAAGGCCACCTAACATCTCGTATGTAATATTTGACAACATTCCTGGCCTGTAGAACCCTACATCTCGGAGGGAACAGTACATACGTCTGTAACGTCATATATCCTAACCTAAGACAACCTAACATCTCGGACGTAACATTTGACAACATTCCAGGCGTGTCGGTCCCTACGTCTCGGTGGTAACATTACATGCGTCTATAACGTTATATATCCTAACCTTAGGCAACCTAACATCTCCAATGCAATATTTGACAAAATTCCTGGCCTGTCGAACCCTACTTCTCGGAGGGAACAGCATATACATCTATAACGTCATATATCCTAGCCTTAGGCAACCTAACATCTCGGATGTAACATTTGATAACATTCCAGGCGTGTCGGTCCCTACGTCTCGGTGGTAACATTACATGCGTCTATAACGGTGTATATCCTAATCTTTGGCAACCTAACATCTCGGATGTAACATTTTACAACATTCCAGGCGTGTTGGAACCCTACGTCTCGGTGGTAACATTATATGCGTCTATAACGTTATATATCCTTATCTAAGGCAACCTAACCTCTCGGATGCTATATCTGACAACATTCCTAGCCTGTCGAACCCTACTTCTCGGAGGGAACAGTATGTACGTCTATAACGTTATATATCCTAACCTAAGGCAACCTGACATCTCGGATGTAATATTCTACATCATTCCAGGCGTGTCGGACCCTACTTCTCGGTGGGAACATTATATGCGTCTATAACGTTGTATATCCTTATCTAAGGCAACCTAACCTCTCGGATGCAATATTTGACAACATTCGTGGCCTGTCGAACTCTACTTCTCGGAGGGAAAGGTATATACGTCTATAACGTCATATATCCTAACCTAAGGCAACCTAAGATCTCGGATGTAACATTTGACAACATTCCAGGCATGTCGGTCCCTACGTCTCGGTGGTAACATTATATGCGTCTATTACGTTATATATCCTTATCTAAGGCAACCTAACATCTCGGATGCAATATTTGACAACATTCCTAGCCTGTCGAACCCTACCTCTCGGAGGGAACAGTATATACGTCTATAACGTTATATATCCTAACCGGAAGCAACCTAACATCTCGGATGTAATATTCTACATCATTCCAGGCATGTCGGACCCTACTTCTCGGTGGGAACATTATATGAGTCTATAACGTTGTATATCCTAATCTAAGGCAACCTATTATCTCAGACGTAATATTATACAATATTCCTGGCGTGTCGGTACATACTTTTCGGTGGGAATATTATATTCGTCCATAACGGTCGATATCGTAATCTAAGGCAATCTAACATCTCGGATGCAAAATTTGACAACATTCATGGCCTGTCGAACCCTACTTCTCGGAGGGAACAGTATATACGTCTATAACGTCATATATCCTAACCTAAGGCAACCTAACATCTCGGATGTAACATTTGACAACATTCCAGGCATGTCGGTCCCTACGTCTCGGTGGTAACATTACATGCGTCTATAACGGTATATATCCTAATCTTAGGCAACCTAACATCTCGGATGTAACATTTTACCACATTCCAGGCGTGTCGGTCCCTACGTCTCGGTGGTAACATTACATGCGTCTATAACGTTATATATCCTAACCTTAGGCAACCTAACATCTCGAATGCAATACTTGACAACATTCCTGGCCTGTCGAACCCTACTTCTCGGAGGGAACAGCATATACATCTGTAACGTCATATATCCTAGCCTTAGGCAACCTAACATCTCGGATGTAACATTTGATAACATTCCAGGCGTGTCGGTCCCTACGTCTCGGTGGTAACATTACATGCGTCTATAACGGTATATATCCTAATCTTAGGCAACCTAACATCTCGGATGTAAAGTTTTACCACATTCCAGGCGTGTCGGTCCCTACGTCTCGGTGGTAACATTACATGCGTCTATAACGTTATATATCCTAACCAAAGCCACCTAACATCTCGTATGTAACATTTGACAACATTCCAGGCATGTCGGTCCCTACGTCTCGGTGGTAACATTATATGCGTCTATTACGTTATATATCCTTATCTAAGGCAACCTAACATCTCGGATGCAATATTTGACAACATTCCTAGCCTGTCGAACCCTACTTCTCGGAGGGAACAGTATATACGTCTATAACGTTATATATCCTAACCGGAGGCAACCTGACATCTCGGATGTAATATTCTACATCATTCCAGGCATGTCGGACCCTACTTCTCGGAGGGAACAGTATATACGTCTATAACGTTATATATCCTAACCGAAGGCAACCTGACATCTCGGATGTAATATTCTACATCATTCCAGGCGTGTCGGACCCTACTTCTCCGTGGGAACATTATATGAGTCTATAACGTTGTATATCCTAATCTAAGGCAACCAATTATCTCAGACGTAATATTTTACAATATTCCTGGCCTGTCGAACCCTACTTCTCGGAGGGAACAGTATATACGTCTATAACGTCATATATCCTAACCTAAGGCAACCTAACATCTCGGAAGTAACATTTGACAACATTCCAGGCATGTCGGTCCCTACGTCTCGGTGGTAACATTACATGCGTCTATAACGGTATATATCCTAATCTTAGGCATCCTAACTTCTCGGATGTAACATTTTACCACATTCCAGGCGTGTCGGTCCCTACGTCTCGGTGGTAACATTACATGCGTCTATAACGTTATATATCCTAACCTTAGGCAACCTAACATCTCGAATGCAATACTTGACAACATTCCTGGCCTGTCGAACCCTACTTCTCGGAGGGAACAGCATATACATCTATAACGTCATATATCCTAGCCTTAGGCAACCTAACATCTCGGATGTAACATTTTACCAGATTCCAGGCGTGTCGGTCCCTACGTCTCGGTGGTAATATTACATGCGTCTATAACGTTATATATCCTAACCTAAACCCACCTAACATCTCGTATGTAATATTTGACAACATTCCTGGCGTGTCGAACCCTACTTCTCGGTGGTAACATTACATGCGTCTATAACGGTATATATCCTAATCTTAGGCAACCTAACATCTCGGATGTAACATTTTACCACATTCCAGGCGTGTCGGTCCCTACGTCTCGGTGGTAACATTACATGCGTCTATAACGTTATATATCCTAACCTTAGGCAACCTAACATCTCGAATGCAATACTTGACAACATTCCTGGCCTGTCGAACCCTACTTCTCGGAGGGAACAGCATATACATCTATAACGTCATATATCCTAGCCTTAGGCAACCTAACATCTCGGATGTAACATTTTACCAGATTCCAGGCGTGTCGGTCCCTACGTCTCGGTGGTAATATTACATGCGTCTATAACGTTATATATCCTAACCTAAACCCACCTAACATCTCGTATGTAATATTTGACAACATTCCTGGCGTGTCGAACCCTACTTCTCGGTGGTAACATTACATGCGTCTATAACGGTATATATCCTAATCTTAGGCAACCTAACATCTCGGATGTAACATTTTACCACATTCCAGGCGTGTCGGTCCCTACGTCTCGGTGGTAACATTACATGCGTCTATAACGTTATATATCCTAACCTAAGGCCACCTAACATCTCGTATGTAATATTTGACAACATTCCTGGCCTGTAGAACCCTACATCTCGGAGGGAACAGTACATACGTCTGTAACGTCATATATCCTAACCTAAGACAACCTAACATCTCGGACGTAACATTTGACAACATTCCAGGCGTGTCGGTCCCTACGTCTCGGTGGTAACATTACATGCGTCTATAACGTTATATATCCTAACCTTAGGCAACCTAACATCTCCAATGCAATATTTGACAAAATTCCTGGCCTGTCGAACCCTACTTCTCGGAGGGAACAGCATATACATCTATAACGTCATATATCCTAGCCTTAGGCAACCTAACATCTCGGATGTAACATTTGATAACATTCCAGGCGTGTCGGTCCCTACGTCTCGGTGGTAACATTACATGCGTCTATAACGGTGTATATCCTAATCTTTGGCAACCTAACATCTCGGATGTAACATTTTACAACATTCCAGGCGTGTTGGAACCCTACGTCTCGGTGGTAACATTATATGCGTCTATAACGTTATATATCCTTATCTAAGGCAACCTAACCTCTCGGATGCTATATCTGACAACATTCCTAGCCTGTCGAACCCTACTTCTCGGAGGGAACAGTATGTACGTCTATAACGTTATATATCCTAACCTAAGGCAACCTGACATCTCGGATGTAATATTCTACATCATTCCAGGCGTGTCGGACCCTACTTCTCGGTGGGAACATTATATGCGTCTATAACGTTGTATATCCTTATCTAAGGCAACCTAACCTCTCGGATGCAATATTTGACAACATTCGTGGCCTGTCGAACTCTACTTCTCGGAGGGAAAGGTATATACGTCTATAACGTCATATATCCTAACCTAAGGCAACCTAAGATCTCGGATGTAACATTTGACAACATTCCAGGCATGTCGGTCCCTACGTCTCGGTGGTAACATTATATGCGTCTATTACGTTATATATCCTTATCTAAGGCAACCTAACATCTCGGATGCAATATTTGACAACATTCCTAGCCTGTCGAACCCTACCTCTCGGAGGGAACAGTATATACGTCTATAACGTTATATATCCTAACCGGAAGCAACCTAACATCTCGGATGTAATATTCTACATCATTCCAGGCATGTCGGACCCTACTTCTCGGTGGGAACATTATATGAGTCTATAACGTTGTATATCCTAATCTAAGGCAACCTATTATCTCAGACGTAATATTATACAATATTCCTGGCGTGTCGGTACATACTTTTCGGTGGGAATATTATATTCGTCCATAACGGTCGATATCGTAATCTAAGGCAATCTAACATCTCGGATGCAAAATTTGACAACATTCATGGCCTGTCGAACCCTACTTCTCGGAGGGAACAGTATATACGTCTATAACGTCATATATCCTAACCTAAGGCAACCTAACATCTCGGATGTAACATTTGACAACATTCCAGGCATGTCGGTCCCTACGTCTCGGTGGTAACATTACATGCGTCTATAACGGTATATATCCTAATCTTAGGCAACCTAACATCTCGGATGTAACATTTTACCACATTCCAGGCGTGTCGGTCCCTACGTCTCGGTGGTAACATTACATGCGTCTATAACGTTATATATCCTAACCTTAGGCAACCTAACATCTCGAATGCAATACTTGACAACATTCCTGGCCTGTCGAACCCTACTCCTCGGAGGGAACAGCATATACATCTGTAACGTCATATATCCTAGCCTTAGGCAACCTAACATCTCGGATGTAACATTTGATAACATTCCAGGCGTGTCGGTCCCTACGTCTCGGTGGTAACATTACATGCGTCTATAACGGTATATATCCTAATCTTAGGCAACCTAACATCTCGGATGTAAAGTTTTACCACATTCCAGGCGTGTCGGTCCCTACGTCTCGGTGGTAACATTACATGCGTCTATAACGTTATATATCCTAACCAAAGCCACCTAACATCTCGTATGTAACATTTGACAACATTCCAGGCATGTCGGTCCCTACGTCTCGGTGGTAACATTATATGCGTCTATTACGTTATATATCCTTATCTAAGGCAACCTAACATCTCGGATGCAATATTTGACAACATTCCTAGCCTGTCGAACCCTACTTCTCGGAGGGAACAGTATATACGTCTATAACGTTATATATCCTAACCGGAGGCAACCTGACATCTCGGATGTAATATTCTACATCATTCCAGGCATGTCGGACCCTACTTCTCGGAGGGAACAGTATATACGTCTATAACGTTATATATCCTAACCGAAGGCAACCTGACATCTCGGATGTAATATTCTACATCATTCCAGGCGTGTCGGACCCTACTTCTCGGTGGGAACATTATATGAGTCTATAACGTTGTATATCCTAATCTAAGGCAACCAATTATCTCAGACGTAATATTTTACAATATTCCTGGCCTGTCGAACCCTACTTCTCGGAGGGAACAGTATATACGTCTATAACGTCATATATCCTAACCTAAGGCAACCTAACATCTCGGAAGTAACATTTGACAACATTCCAGGCATGTCGGTCCCTACGTCTCGGTGGTAACATTACATGCGTCTATAACGGTATATATCCTAATCTTAGGCAACCTAACTTCTCGGATGTAACATTTTACCACATTCCAGGCGTGTCGGTCCCTACGTCTCGGTGGTAACATTACATGCGTCTATAACGGTATATATCCTAATCTTAGGCAACCTAACATCTCGGATGTAACATTTTACCACATTCCAGGCGTGTCGGTCCCTACGTCTCGGTGGTAACATTACATGCGTCTATAACGATATATCCT
This sequence comes from Xylocopa violacea, assembly GCA_963969225.1. Lineage (NCBI taxonomy): Eukaryota > Metazoa > Arthropoda > Insecta > Hymenoptera > Apidae > Xylocopa > Xylocopa violacea. Next base: position 56,735 of record CAXAJV010000828.1, read on the forward strand.
AACCTAAGGCCACCTAACATCTCGTATGTAATATTTGATAACATTCCTGGCGTGTCGGTCCCTACGTCTCGGTGGTAACATTACATGCGTCTATAGCGGTATATATCCTAATCTTAGGCAACCTAACATATCGGATGTAACATTTCACAGCATTCCAGGCCTGTCGGTCCCTACTTCTCGGTGGTAACTTTACATGCGTCTATAACGGTATATATCCTAATCTTAGGCAACCTAACATCTCGGATGTAACATTTTACCACATTCCAGGCGTGTCGGTCCCTACGTCTCGGTGGTAACATTACATGCGTCTATAACGTTATATATCCTAACCTTAGGCAACCTAACATCTCGAATGCAATACTTGACAACATTCCTGGCCTGTCGAACCCTACTTCTCGGAGGGAACAGCATATACATCTATAACGTCATATATCCTAGCCTTAGGCAACCTAACATCTCGGATGTAACATTTGATAACATTCCAGGCGTGTCGGTCCCTACGTCTCGGTGGTAACATTACATGCGTCTATAACGGTATATATCCTAATCTTAGGCAACCTAACATCTCGGATGTAAAATTTTACCACATTCCAGGCGTGTCGGTCCCTACGTCTCGGTGGTAACATTACATGCGTCTATAACGTTATATATCCTAACCAAAGCCACCTAACATCTCGTATGTAACATTTGACAACATTCCAGGCGTGTCGGTCCCTACGTCTCGGTGGTAACATTACATGCGTCTATAACGTTATATATCCTAACCTAAGGCCACCTAACATCTCGTATGTAATATTTGACAACATTCCTGGCCTGTAGAACCCTACATCTCGGAGGGAACAGTACATACGTCTGTAACGTCATATATCCTAACCTAAGACAACCTAACATCTCGGACGTAACATTTGACAACATTCCAGGCGTGTCGGTCCCTACGTCTCGGTGGTAACATTACATGCGTCTATAACGTTATATATCCTAACCTTAGGCAACCTAACATCTCCAATGCAATATTTGACAAAATTCCTGGCCTGTCGAACCCTACTTCTCGGAGGGAACAGCATATACATCTATAACGTCATATATCCTAGCCTTAGGCAACCTAACATCTCGGATGTAACATTTGACAACATTCCAGGCATGTCGGTCCCTACGTCTCGGTGGTAACATTACATGCGTCTATAACGGTATATATCCTAATCTTAGGCAACCTAACATCTCGGATGCAACATTTTACCACATTCCAGGCGTGTCGGTCCCTACGTCTCGGTGGTAACATTACTTGCGTCTATAACGGTATATATCCTAATCTTAGGCAACCTAACATCTCGGATGTAACATTTTACCACATTCCAGGCGTGTCGGTCCCTACGTCTCGGTGGTAACATTACATGCGTCTATAACGTTATATATCCTAACCTTAGGCAACCTAACATCTCGGATGCAATATTTGACAACATTCCTGGCCTGTCGAACCCTACTTCTCGGAGGGAACAGCATATACGTCTATAACGTCATATATCCTAATCTAAGGCAACCTAACATCTCGGATGAAATATTTCACAACATTCCTGGCCTGTAGAACCCTACATCTCGGAGGGAACAGTATATACGTCTGTAACGTCATATATCCTAACCTAAGACAACCTAACATCTCGGACGTAACATTTGACAACATTCCAGGCGTGTCGGTCCCTACTTCTCGGTGGGAACATTATATGCGTCTATAACGTTATATATCCTTATCTAAGGCAACCTAACCTCTCGGATGCAATATTTTACAACATTCGTGGCCTGTCGAACTCTACTTCTCGGAGGGAAAGGTACATACGTCTATAACGTCATATATCCTAACCTAAGGCAACCTAAGATCTCGGATGTAACATTTGACAACATTCCAGACGTGTCGGTCCCTACGTCTCGGTGGTAACATTACATGCGTCTATAACGGTATATTTCCTAATCTAAGGCAACCTAACATCTCGGATGCAATATTTGACAACATTCCTGGCCTGTCGAACCCTACTTCTCGGAGGGAACAGTATATACGTCTATAACGTCATATATCCTAACCTAAGGCAACCTAACATCTCGGATGTAACATTTGACAACATTCCAGGCATGTCGGTCCCTACGTCTCGGTGGTAACATTATATGCGTCTATTACGTTATATATCCTTATGTAAGGCAACCTAACATCTCGCATGCAATATTTGACAACATTCCTAGCCTGTCGAACCCTACTTCTCGGAGGGAACAGTATATACGTCTATAACGTTATATATCCTAACCGGAGGCAACCTGACATCTCGGATGTAATATTCTACATCATTCCAGGCATGTCGGACCCTACTTCTCGGTGGGAACATTATATGAGTCTATAACGTTGTATATCCTAGTCTAAGGCAACCTATTATCTCAGACGTAATATTATACAATATTCCTGGCGTGTCGGTACATACTTTTCGGTGGGAATATTATATTCGTCCATAACGGTCGATATCGTAATCTAAGGCAATCTAACATCTCGGATGCAAAATTTGACAACATTCCTGGCCTGTCGAACCCTACTTCTCGGAGGGAACAGTATGTACGTCTATAACGTTATATATCCTAACCTAAGGCAACCTAACATCTCGGATGTAATATTCTACAACCTTCCAGGCGTGTCGGACCCTACTTCTCGGTGGGAACATTATATGCGTCTATAACGTTGCATATCCTAATCTAAGGCAACCTAACATCTCGGATGCAATATTTGACAACATTCCTGGCCTGTCGAACTCTACTGCTCGGAGGGAACAGTATATACGTCTATAACGGTATATATCCTAATCTAAGGCAACCTAACATCTCGGATGCAATATTTGACAACATTCGTGGCCTGTCGAACCCTACTTCTCGGAGGGAAAAGTATATACGTCTATAACGTCATATATCCTAACCTAAGGCAACCTAACATCTCGGATGTAACATTTGACAACATTCCAGGCGTGTCGGTCCCTACGTCTCGGTGGTAACATTACATGCGTCTATAACGGTATATATCCTAATCTTAGGCAACCTAACATCTCGGATGTAACATTTTACCACATTCCAGGCGTGTCGGTCCCTACGTCTCGGTGGTAACATTACATGCGTCTATAACGGTATATATCCTAATCTTAGGCAACCTAACTTCTCGGATGTAACATTTTACCACATTCCAGGCGTGTCGGTCCCTACGTCTCGGTGGTAACATTACATGCGTCTATAGCGGTATATATCCTAATCTTAGGCAACCTAACATATCGGATGTAACATTTTACAGCATTCCAGGCCTGTCGGTCCCTACTTCTCGGTGGTAACTTTACATGCGTCTATAACGGTATATATCCTAATCTTAGGCAACCTAACATCTCGGATGTAACATTTGATAACATTCCAGGCGTGTCGGTCCCTACGTCTCGGTGGTAACATTACATGCGTCTATAACGGTATATATCCTAATCTTAGGCAACCTAACATCTCGGATGTAAAATTTTACCACATTCCAGGCGTGTCGGTCCCTACGTCTCGGTGGTAACATTACATGCGTCTATAACGTTATATATTCTAACCAAAGCCACCTAACATCTCGTATGTAACATTTGACAACATTCCAGGCATGTCGGTCCCTACGTCTCGGTGGTAACATTATATGCGTCTATTACGTTATATATCCTTATCTAAGGCAACCTAACATCTCGGATGCAATATTTGACAACATTCCTAGCCTGTCGAACCCTACTTCTCGGAGGGAACAGTATATACGTCTATAACGTTATATATCCTAACCGGAGGCAACCTGACATCTCGGATGTAATATTCTACATCATTCCAGGCATGTCGGACCCTACTTCTCGGAGGGAACAGTATATACGTCTATAACGTTATATATCCTAACCGAAGGCAACCTGACATCTCGGATGTAATATTCTACATCATTCCAGGCGTGTCGGACCCTACTTCTCGGTGGGAACATTATATGAGTCTATAACGTTGTATATCCTAATCTAAGGCAACCTATTATCTCAGACGTAATATTTTACAATATTCCTGGCCTGTCGAACCCTACTTCTCGGAGGGAACAGTATATACGTCTATAACGTCATATATCCTAACCTAAGGCAACCTAACATCTCGGAAGTAACATTTGACAACATTCCAGGCATGTCGGTCCCTACGTCTCGGTGGTAACATTACATGCGTCTATAACGGTATATATCCTAATCTTAGGCAACCTAACATCTCGGATGTAACATTTTACCACATTCCAGGCGTGTCGGTCCCTACGTCTCGGTGGTAACATTACATGCGTCTATAACGGTATATATCCTAATCTTAGGCAACCTAACATCTCGGATGTAACATTTTACCACATTCCAGGCGTGTCGGTCCCTACGTCTCGGTGGTAACATTACATGCGTCTATAGCGGTATATATCCTAATCTTAGGCAACCTAACATATCGGATGTAACATTTTACAGCATTCCAGGCCTGTCGGTCCCTACTTCTCGGTGGTAACTTTACATGCGTCTATAACGGTATATATCCTAATCTTAGGCAACCTAACATCTCGGATGTAACATTTTACCACATTCCAGGCGTGTCGGTCCCTACGTCTCGGTGGTAACATTACATGCGTCTATAACGTTATATATCCTAACCTTAGGCAACCTAACATCTCGAATGCAATACTTGACAACATTCCTGGCCTGTCGAACCCTACTTCTCGGAGGGAACAGCATATACATCTATAACGTCATATATCCTAGCCTTAGGCAACCTAACATCTCGGATGTAACATTTGATAACATTCCAGGCGTGTCGGTCCCTACGTCTCGGTGGTAACATTACATGCGTCTATAACGGTATATATCCTAATCTTAGGCAACCTAACATCTCGGATGTAACATTTTACCACATTCCAGGCGTGTCGGTCCCTACGTCTCGGTGGTAACATTACATGCGTCTATAACGTTATATATCCTAACCAAAGCCACCTAACATCTCGTATGTAATATTTGACAACATTCCTGGCGTGTCGGTCCCTACGTCTCGGTGGTAACATTACATGCGTCTATAGCGGTATATATCCTAATCTTAGGCAACCTAACATCTCTGATGTAACATTTTACAACATTCCAGGCCTGTCGGTCCCTACGTCTCGGTGGTAACATTACATGCGTCTATAACGTTATATATCCTAACCTAAAGCCACCTAACATCTCGTATGTAATATTTGACGCTATTCCTGGCGTGTCGAACCCTACTTCTCGGTGGTAACATTACATGCGTCTATAACGGTATATATCCTAATCTTAGGCAACCTAACATCTCGGATGTAACATTTTACCACATTCCAGGCGTGTCGGTGCCTACGTCTCGGTGGTAACATTACATGCGTCTATAACGTTATATATCCTAACCTAAGGCCACCTAACATCTCGTATGTAATATTTGACAACATTCCTGGCGTATCGAACCCTACTTCTCGGTGGGAACAGTATATACGTCTATAACGTTATATATCCTAACCTAAGGCAACCTAACATCTCGGATGTAACATTTGACAACATTGCAGGCATGTCGGTCCCTACGTCTCGGTGGTAACATTACATGCGTCTATAACGGTATATATCCTAATCTTAGGCAACCTAACATCTCGGATGTAACATTTTACCACATTCCAGGCGTGTCGGTCCCTACGTCTCGGTGGTAACATTACATGCGTCTATAACGGTATATATCCTAATCTTAGGCAACCTAACATCTCGTATGTAATATTTGACAACATTCCTGGCGTGTCGGTCCCTACGTCTCGGTGGTAACATTACATGCGTCTATAACGTTATATATCCTAACCTTAGGCAACCTAACATCTCGGATGCAATATTTGACAACATTCCTGGCCTGTCGAACCCTACTTCTCGGAGGGAACAGCATATACGTCTATAACGTCATATATCCTAATCTAAGGCAACCTAACATCTCGGATGAAATATTTCACAACATTCCTGGCCTGTAGAACCCTACATCTCGGAGGGAACAGTATATACGTCTGTAACGTCATATATCCTAACCTAAGACAACCTAACATCTCGGACGTAACATTTGACAACATTCCAGGCGTGTCGGTCCCTACTTCTCGGTGGGAACATTATATGCGTCTATAACGTTATATATCCTTATCTAAGGCAACCTAACATCTCGGATGCAATATTTGACAACATTCCTAGCCTGTCGAACCCTACTTCTCGGAGGGAACAGTATATACGTCTATAACGTTATATATCCTAACCGGAGGCAACCTGACATCTCGGATGTAATATTCTACATCATTCCAGGCATGTCGGACCCTACTTCTCGGTGGGAACATTATATGAGTCTATAACGTTGTATATCCTAGTCTAAGGCAACCTATTATCTCAGACGTAATATTATACAATATTCCTGGCGTGTCGGTACATACTTTTCGGTGGGAATATTATATTCGTCCATAACGATCGATATCGTAATCTAAGGCAATCTAACATCTCGGATGCAAAATTTGACAACATTCCTGGCCTGTCGAACCCTACTTCTCGGAGGGAACAGTATGTACGTCTATAACGTTATATATCCTAACCTAAGGCAACCTAACATCTCGGATGTAATATTCTACAACCTTCCAGGCGTGTCGGACCCTACTTCTCGGTGGGAACATTATATGCGTCTATAACGTTGCATATCCTAATCTAAGGCAACCTAACATCTCGGATGCAATATTTGACAACATTCCTGGCCTGTCGAACTCTACTGCTCGGAGGGAACAGTATATACGTCTATAACGGTATATATCCTAATCTAAGGCAACCTAACATCTCGGATGCAATATTTGACAACATTCGTGGCCTGTCGAACCCTACTTCTCGGAGGGAAAAGTATATACGTCTATAACGTCATATATCCTAACCTAAGGCAACCTAACATCTCGGATGTAACATTTGACAACATTCCAGGCGTGTCGGTCCCTACGTCTCGGTGGTAACCTTACATGCGTCTATAACGGTATATTTCCTCATCTAAGGCAACCTACCATCTCGGATGCAATATTTGACAACATTCCTGGCCTGTCGAACCCTACTTCTCGGAGGGAACAGTATATACGTCTATAACGTCATATATCCTAACCTAAGGCAACCTAACATCTCGGATGTAACATTTGACAACATTCCAGGCATGTCGGTCCCTACGTCTCGGTGGTAACATTATATGCGTCTATTACGTTATATATCCTTATCTAAGGCAACCTAACATCTCGGATGCAATATTTGACAACATTCCTAGCCTGTCGAACCCTACTTCTCGGAGGGAACAGTATATACGTCTATAACGTTATATATCCTAACCGGAGGCAACCTGACATCTCGGATGTAATATTCTACATCATTCCAGGCATGTCGGACCCTACTTCTCGGTGGGAACATTATATGAGTCTATAACGTTGTATATCCTAGTCTAAGGCAACCTATTATCTCAGACGTAATATTATACAATATTCCTGGCGTGTCGGTACATACTTTTCGGTGGGAATATTATATTCGTCCATAACGGTCGATATCGTAATCTAAGGCAATCTAACATCTCGGATGCAAAATTTGACAACATTCCTGGCCTGTCGAACCCTACTTCTCGGAGGGAACAGTATGTACGTCTATAACGTTATATATCCTAACCTAAGGCAACCTAACATCTCGGATGTAATATTCTACAACCTTCCAGGCGTGTCGGACCCTACTTCTCGGTGGGAACATTATATGCGTCTATAACGTTGCATATCCTAATCTAAGGCAACCTAACATCTCGGATGCAATATTTGACAACATTCCTGGCCTGTCGAACTCTACTGCTCGGAGGGAACAGTATATACGTCTATAACGGTATATATCCTAATCTAAGGCAACCTAACATCTCGGATGCAATATTTGACAACATTCGTGGCCTGTCGAACCCTACTTCTCGGAGGGAAAAGTATATACGTCTATAACGTCATATATCCTAACCTAAGGCAACCTAACGTCTCGGATGTAACATTTGACAACATTCCAGGCGTGTCGGTCCCTACGTCTCGGTGGTAACCTTACATGCGTCTATAACGGTATATTTCCTAATCTAAGGCAACCTACCATCTCGGATGCAATATTTGACAACATTCCTGGCCTGTCGAACCCTACTTCTCGGAGGGAACAGTATATACGTCTATAACGTCATATATCCTAACCTAAGGCAACCTAACATCTCGGATGTAACATTTGACAACATTCCAGGCATGTCGGTCCCTACGTCTCGGTGGTAACATTACATGCGTCTATAACGGTATATATCCTAATCTTAGGCAACCTAACATCTCGGATGTAACATTTTACCACATTCCAGGCGTGTCGGTCGCTACGTCTCGGTGGTAACATTACATGCGTCTATAACGGTATATATCCTAATCTTAGGCAACCTAACATCTCGGATGTAACATTTTACCACATTCCAGGCGTGTCGGTCCCTACGTCTCGGTGGTAACATTACATGCGTCTATAACGTTATATATCCTAACCTTAGGCAACCTAACATCTCGAATGCAATACTTGACAACATTCCTGGCCTGTCGAACCCTACTTCTCGGAGGGAACAGCATATACATCTATAACGTCATATATCCTAGCCTTAGGCAACCTAACATCTCGGATGTAACATTTGATAACATTCCAGGCGTGTCGGTCCCTACGTCTCGGTGGTAACATTACATGCGTCTATAACGGTATATATCCTAATCTTAGGCAACCTAACATCTCGGATGTAAAATTTTACCACATTCCAGGCGTGTCGGTCCCTACGTCTCGGTGGTAACATTACATGCGTCTATAACGTTATATACCCTAACCAAAGCCACCTAACATCTCGTATGTAACATTTGACAACATTCCAGGCATGTCGGTCCCTACGTCTCGGTGGTAACATTATATGCGTCTATTACGTTATATATCCTTATCTAAGGCAACCTAACATCTCGGATGCAATATTTGACAACATTCCTAGCCTGTCGAACCCTACTTCTCGGAGGGAACAGTATATACGTCTATAACGTTATATATCCTAACCGGAGGCAACCTGACATCTCGGATGTAATATTCTACATCATTCCAGGCATGTCGGACCCTACTTCTCGGAGGGAACAGTATATACGTCTATAACGTTATATATCCTAACCGAAGGCAACCTGACATCTCGGATGTAATATTCTACATCATTCCAGGCGTGTCGGACCCTACTTCTCGGTGGGAACATTATATGAGTCTATAACGTTGTATATCCTAATCTAAGGCAACCTATTATCTCAGACGTAATATTTTACAATATTCCTGGCCTGTCGAACCCTACTTCTCGGAGGGAACAGTATATACGTCTATAACGTCATATATCCTAACCTAAGGCAACCTAACATCTCGGAAGTAACATTTGACAACATTCCAGGCATGTCGGTCCCTACGTCTCGGTGGTAACATTACATGCGTCTATAACGGTATATATCCTAATCTTAGGCAACCTAACTTCTCGGATGTAACATTTTACCACAATCCAGGCGTGTCGGTCCCTACGTCTCGGTGGTAACATTACATGCGTCTATAACGGTATATATCCTAATCTTAGGCAACCTAACATCTCGGATGTAACATTTTACCACATTCCAGGCGTGTCGGTCCCTACGTCTCGGTGGTAACATTACATGCGTCTATAACGATATATCCTAACCTAAGGCCACCTAACATCTCGTATGTAATATTTGATAACATTCCTGGCGTGTCGGTCCCTACGTCTCGGTGGTAACATTACATGCGTCTATAGCGGTATATATCCTAATCTTAGGCAACCTAACATATCGGATGTAACATTTCACAGCATTCCAGGCCTGTCGGTCCCTACTTCTCGGTGGTAACTTTACATGCGTCTATAACGGTATATATCCTAATCTTAGGCAACCTAACATCTCGGATGTGACATTTTACCACATTCCAGGCGTGTCGGTCCCTACGTCTCGGTGGTAACATTACATGCGTCTATAACGTTATATATCCTAACCTTAGGCAACCTAACATCTCGAATGCAATACTTGACAACATTCCTGGCCTGTCGAACCCTACTTCTCGGAGGGAACAGCATATACATCTATAACGTCATATATCCTAGCCTTAGGCAACCTAACATCTCGGATGTAACATTTGATAACATTCCAGGCGTGTCGGTCCCTACGTCTCGGTGGTAACATTACATGCGTCTATAACGGTATATATCCTAATCTTAGGCAACCTAACATCTCGGATGTAAAATTTTACCACATTCCAGGCGTGTCGGTCCCTACGTCTCGGTGGTAACATTACATGCGTCTATAACGTTATATATCCTAACCAAAGCCACCTAACATCTCGTATGTAACATTTGACAACATTCCAGGCGTGTCGGTCCCTACGTCTCGGTGGTAACATTACATGCGTCTATAACGTTATATATCCTAACCTAAGGCCACCTAACATCTCGTATGTAATATTTGACAACATTCCTGGCCTGTAGAACCCTACATCTCGGAGGGAACAGTACATACGTCTGTAACGTCATATATCCTAACCTAAGACAACCTAACATCTCGGACGTAACATTTGACAACATTCCAGGCGTGTCGGTCCCTACGTCTCGGTGGTAACATTACATGCGTCTATAACGTTATATATCCTAACCTTAGGCAACCTAACATCTCCAATGCAATATTTGACAAAATTCCTGGCCTGTCGAACCCTACTTCTCGGAGGGAACAGCATATACATCTATAACGTCATATATCCTAGCCTTAGGCAACCTAACATCTCGGATGTAACATTTGACAACATTCCAGGCATGTCGGTCCCTACGTCTCGGTGGTAACATTACATGCGTCTATAACGGTATATATCCTAATCTTAGGCAACCTAACATCTCGGATGCAACATTTTACCACATTCCAGGCGTGTCGGTCCCTACGTCTCGGTGGTAACATTACTTGCGTCTATAACGGTATATATCCTAATCTTAGGCAACCTAACATCTCGGATGTAACATTTTACCACATTCCAGGCGTGTCGGTCCCTACGTCTCGGTGGTAACATTACATGCGTCTATAACGTTATATATCCTAACCTTAGGCAACCTAACATCTCGGATGCAATATTTGACAACATTCCTGGCCTGTCGAACCCTACTTCTCGGAGGGAACAGCATATACGTCTATAACGTCATATATCCTAATCTAAGGCAACCTAACATCTCGGATGAAATATTTCACAACATTCCTGGCCTGTAGAACCCTACATCTCGGAGGGAACAGTATATACGTCTGTAACGTCATATATCCTAACCTAAGACAACCTAACATCTCGGACGTAACATTTGACAACATTCCAGGCGTGTCGGTCCCTACTTCTCGGTGGGAACATTATATGCGTCTATAACGTTATATATCCTTATCTAAGGCAACCTAACCTCTCGGATGCAATATTTTACAACATTCGTGGCCTGTCGAACTCTACTTCTCGGAGGGAAAGGTACATACGTCTATAACGTCATATATCCTAACCTAAGGCAACCTAAGATCTCGGATGTAACATTTGACAACATTCCAGACGTGTCGGTCCCTACGTCTCGGTGGTAACATTACATGCGTCTATAACGGTATATTTCCTAATCTAAGGCAACCTAACATCTCGGATGCAATATTTGACAACATTCCTGGCCTGTCGAACCCTACTTCTCGGAGGGAACAGTATATACGTCTATAACGTCATATATCCTAACCTAAGGCAACCTAACATCTCGGATGTAACATTTGACAACATTCCAGGCATGTCGGTCCCTACGTCTCGGTGGTAACATTATATGCGTCTATTACGTTATATATCCTTATCTAAGGCAACCTAACATCTCGCATGCAATATTTGACAACATTCCTAGCCTGTCGAACCCTACTTCTCGGAGGGAACAGTATATACGTCTATAACGTTATATATCCTAACCGGAGGCAACCTGACATCTCGGATGTAATATTCTACATCATTCCAGGCATGTCGGACCCTACTTCTCGGTGGGAACATTATATGAGTCTATAACGTTGTATATCCTAGTCTAAGGCAACCTATTATCTCAGACGTAATATTATACAATATTCCTGGCGTGTCGGTACATACTTTTCGGTGGGAATATTATATTCGTCCATAACGGTCGATATCGTAATCTAAGGCAATCTAACATCTCGGATGCAAAATTTGACAACATTCCTGGCCTGTCGAACCCTACTTCTCGGAGGGAACAGTATGTACGTCTATAACGTTATATATCCTAACCTAAGGCAACCTAACATCTCGGATGTAATATTCTACAACCTTCCAGGCGTGTCGGACCCTACTTCTCGGTGGGAACATTATATGCGTCTATAACGTTGCATATCCTAATCTAAGGCAACCTAACATCTCGGATGCAATATTTGACAACATTCCTGGCCTGTCGAACTCTACTGCTCGGAGGGAACAGTATATACGTCTATAACGGTATATTTCCTAATCTAAGGCAACCTAACATCTCGGATGCAATATTTGACAACATTCGTGGCCTGTCGAACCCTACTTCTCGGAGGGAAAAGTATATACGTCTATAACGTCATATATCCTAACCTAAGGCAACCTAACATCTCGGATGTAACATTTGACAACATTCCAGGCGTGTCGGTCCCTACGTCTCGGTGGTAACATTACATGCGTCTATAACGGTATATATCCTAATCTTAGGCAACCTAACATCTCGGATGTAACATTTTACCACATTCCAGGCGTGTCGGTCCCTACGTCTCGGTGGTAACATTACATGCGTCTATAGCGGTATATATCCTAATCTTAGGCAACCTAACATATCGGATGTAACATTTTACAGCATTCCAGGCCTGTCGGTCCCTACTTCTCGGTGGTAACTTTACATGCGTCTATAACGGTATATATCCTAATCTTAGGCAACCTAACATCTCGGATGTAACATTTTACCACATTCCAGGCGTGTCGGTCCCTACGTCTCGGTGGTAACATTACATGCGTCTATAACGTTATATATCCTAACCTTAGGCAACCTAACATCTCGAATGCAATACTTGACAACATTCCTGGCCTGTCGAACCCTACTTCTCGGAGGGAACAGCATATACATCTATAACGTCATATATCCTAGCCTTAGGCAACCTAACATCTCGGATGTAACATTTGATAACATTCCAGGCGTGTCGGTCCCTACGTCTCGGTGGTAACATTACATGCGTCTATAACGGTATATATCCTAATCTTAGGCAACCTAACATCTCGGATGTAACATTTTACCACATTCCAGGCGTGTCGGTCCCTACGTCTCGGTGGTAACATTACATGCGTCTATAACGTTATATATCCTAACCAAAGCCACCTAACATCTCGTATGTAATATTTGACAACATTCCTGGCGTGTCGGTCCCTACGTCTCGGTGGTAACATTACATGCGTCTATAGCGGTATATATCCTAATCTTAGGCAACCTAACATCTCTGATGTAACATTTTACAACATTCCAGACCTGTCGGTCCCTACGTCTCGGTGGTAACATTACATGCGTCTATAACGTTATATATCCTAACCTAAAGCCACCTAACATCTCGTATGTAATATTTGACGCTATTCCTGGCGTGTCGAACCCTACTTCTCGGTGGTAACATTACATGCGTCTATAACGGTATATATCCTAATCTTAGGCAACCTAACATCTCGGATGTAACATTTTACCACATTCCAGGCGTGTCGGTGCCTACGTCTCGGTGGTAACATTACATGCGTCTATAACGTTATATATCCTAACCTAAGGCCACCTAACATCTCGTATGTAATATTTGACAACATTCCTGGCGTATCGAACCCTACTTCTCGGTGGGAACAGTATATACGTCTATAACGTTATATATCCTAACCTAAGGCAACCTAACATCTCGGATGTAACATTTGACAACATTGCAGGCATGTCGGTCCCTACGTCTCGGTGGTAACATTACATGCGTCTATAACGGTATATATCCTAATCTTAGGCAACCTAACATCTCGGATGTAACATTTTACCACATTCCAGGCGTGTCGGTCCCTACGTCTCGGTGGTAACATTACATGCGTCTATAACGGTATATATCCTAATCTTAGGCAACCTAACATCTCGTATGTAATATTTGACAACATTCCTGGCGTGTCGGTCCCTACGTCTCGGTGGTAACATTACATGCGTCTATAACGTTATATATCCTAACCTTAGGCAACCTAACATCTCGGATGCAATATTTGACAACATTCCTGGCCTGTCGAAGCCTACTTCTTGGAGGGAACAGCATATACATCTATAACGTCATATATCCTAATCTAAGGCAACCTAACATCTCGGATGAAATATTTCACAACATTCCTGGCCTGTCGAACCCTACATCTCGGAGGGAACAGTATATACGTCTGTAACGTCATATATCCTAACCTAAGGCAACCTAACATCTCGGACGTAACATTTGACAACATTCCAGGCATGTCGGTCCCTACGTCTCGGTGGTAACATTATATGCGTCTATTACGTTATATATCCTTATCTAAGGCAACCTAACATCTCGGATGCAATATTTGACAACATTCCTAGCCTGTCGAACCCTACTTCTCGGAGGGAACAGTATATACGTCTATAACGTTATATATCCTAACCGGAGGCAACCTGACATCTCGGATGTAATATTCTACATCATTCCAGGCATGTCGGACCCTACTTCTCGGTGGGAACATTATATGAGTCTATAACGTTGTATATCCTAGTCTAAGGCAACCTATTATCTCAGACGTAATATTATACAATATTCCTGGCGTGTCGGTACATACTTTTCGGTGGGAATATTATATTCGTCCATAACGGTCGATATCGTAATCTAAGGCAATCTAACATCTCGGATGCAAAATTTGACAACATTCCTGGCCTGTCGAACCCTACTTCTCGGAGGGAACAGTATGTACGTCTATAACGTTATATATCCTAACCTAAGGCAACCTAACATCTCGGATGTAATATTCTACAACCTTCCAGGCGTGTCGGACCCTACTTCTCGGTGGGAACATTATATGCGTCTATAACGTTGCATATCCTAATCTAAGGCAACCTAACATCTCGGATGCAATATTTGACAACATTCCTGGCCTGTCGAACTCTACTGCTCGGAGGGAACAGTATATACGTCTATAACGGTATATATCCTAATCTAAGGCAACCTAACATCTCGGATGCAATATTTGACAACATTCGTGGCCTGTCGAACCCTACTTCTCGGAGGGAAAAGTATATACGTCTATAACGTCATATATCCTAACCTAAGGCAACCTAACATCTCGGATGTAACATTTGACAACATTCCAGGCGTGTCGGTCCCTACGTCTCGGTGGTAACCTTACATGCGTCTATAACGGTATATTTCCTAATCTAAGGCAACCTACCATCTCGGATGCAATATTTGACAACATTCCTGGCCTGTCGAACCCTACTTCTCGGAGGGAACAGTATATACGTCTATAACGTCATATATCCTAACCTAAGGCAACCTAACATCTCGGATGTAACATTTGACAACATTCCAGGCATGTCGGTCCCTACGTCTCGGTGGTAACATTACATGCGTCTATAACGGTATATATCCTAATCTTAGGCAACCTAACATCTCGGATGTAACATTTTACCACATTCCAGGCGTGTCGGTCGCTACGTCTCGGTGGTAACATTACATGCGTCTATAACGGTATATATCCTAATCTTAGGCAACCTAACATCTCGGATGTAACATTTTACCACATTCCAGGCGTGTCGGTCCCTACGTCTCGGTGGTAACATTACATGCGTCTATAACGTTATATATCCTAACCTTAGGCAACCTAACATCTCGAATGCAATACTTGACAACATTCCTGGCCTGTCGAACCCTACTTCTCGGAGGGAACAGCATATACATCTATAACGTCATATATCCTAGCCTTAGGCAACCTAACATCTCGGATGTAACATTTGATAACATTCCAGGCGTGTCGGTCCCTACGTCTCGGTGGTAACATTACATGCGTCTATAACGGTATATATCCTAATCTTAGGCAACCTAACATCTCGGATGTAAAATTTTACCACATTCCAGGCGTGTCGGTCCCTACGTCTCGGTGGTAACATTACATGCGTCTATAACGTTATATACCCTAACCAAAGCCACCTAACATCTCGTATGTAACATTTGACAACATTCCAGGCATGTCGGTCCCTACGTCTCGGTGGTAACATTATATGCGTCTATTACGTTATATATCCTTATCTAAGGCAACCTAACATCTCGGATGCAATATTTGACAACATTCCTAGCCTGTCGAACCCTACTTCTCGGAGGGAACAGTATATACGTCTATAACGTTATATATCCTAACCGGAGGCAACCTGACATCTCGGATGTAATATTCTACATCATTCCAGGCATGTCGGACCCTACTTCTCGGAGGGAACAGTATATACGTCTATAACGTTATATATCCTAACCGAAGGCAACCTGACATCTCGGATGTAATATTCTACATCATTCCAGGCGTGTCGGACCCTACTTCTCGGTGGGAACATTATATGAGTCTATAACGTTGTATATCCTAATCTAAGGCAACCTATTATCTCAGACGTAATATTTTACAATATTCCTGGCCTGTCGAACCCTACTTCTCGGAGGGAACAGTATATACGTCTATAACGTCATATATCCTAACCTAAGGCAACCTAACATCTCGGAAGTAACATTTGACAACATTCCAGGCATGTCGGTCCCTACGTCTCGGTGGTAACATTACATGCGTCTATAACGGTATATATCCTGATCTTAGGCAACCTAACATCTCGGATGTAACATTTTACCACATTCCAGGCGTGTCGGTCCCTACGTCTCGGTGGTAACATTACATGCGTCTATAACGGTATATATCCTAATCTTAGGCAACCTAACATCTCGGATGTAACATTTTACCACATTCCAGGCGTGTCGGTCCCTACGTCTCGGTGGTAACATTACATGCGTCTATAACGTTATATATCCTAACCTAAGGCCACCTAACATCTCGTATGTAATATTTGATAACATTCCTGGCGTGTCGGTCCCTACGTCTCGGTGGTAACATTACATGCGTCTATAGCGGTATATATCCTAATCTTAGGCAACCTAACATATCGGATGTAACATTTTACAGCATTCCAGGCCTGTCGGTCCCTACTTCTCGGTGGTAACTTTACATGCGTCTATAACGGTATATATCCTAATCTTAGGCAACCTAACATCTCGGATGTAACATTTTACCACATTCCAGGCGTGTCGGTCCCTACGTCTCGGTGGTAACATTACATGCGTCTATAACGTTATATATCCTAACCTTAGGCAACGTAACATCTCGAATGCAATACTTGACAACATTCCTGGCCTGTCGAACCCTACTTCTCGGAGGGAACAGCATATACATCTATAACGTCATATATCCTAGCCTTAGGCAACCTAACATCTCGGATGTAACATTTGATAACATTCCAGGCGTGTCGGTCCCTACGTCTCGGTGGTAACATTACATGCGTCTATAACGGTATATATCCTAATCTTAGGCAACCTAACATCTCGGATGTAACATTTTACCACATTCCTGGCGTGTCGAACCCTACTTCTCGGTGGTAACATTACATGCGTCTATAACGGTATATATCCTAATCTTAGGCAACCTAACATCTCGGATGTAACATTTTACCACATTCCAGGCGTGTCGGTGCCTACGTCTCGGTGGTAACATTACATGCGTCTATAACGTTATATATCCTAACCTAAGGCCACCTAACATCTCGTATGTAATATTTGACAACATTCCTGGCGTATCGAACCCTACTTCTCGGTGGGAACAGTATATACGTCTATAACGTTATATATCCTAACCTAAGGCAACCTAACATCTCGGATGTAACATTTGACAACATTGCAGGCATGTCGGTCCCTACGTCTCGGTGGTAACATTACATGCGTCTATAACGGTATATATCCTAATCTTAGGCAACCTAACATCTCGGATGTAACATTTTACCACATTCCAGGCGTGTCGGTCCCTACGTCTCGGTGGTAACATTACATGCGTCTATAACGGTATATATCCTAATCTTAGGCAACCTAACATCTCGTATGTAATATTTGACAACATTCCTGGCGTGTCGGTCCCTACGTCTCGGTGGTAACATTACATGCGTCTATAACGTTATATACCCTAACCAAAGCCACCTAACATCTCGTATGTAACATTTGACAACATTCCAGGCATGTCGGTCCCTACGTCTCGGTGGTAACATTATATGCGTCTATTACGTTATATATCCTTATCTAAGGCAACCTAACATCTCGGATGCAATATTTGACAACATTCCTAGCCTGTCGAACCCTACTTCTCGGAGGGAACAGTATATACGTCTATAACGTTATATATCCTAACCGGAGGCAACCTGACATCTCGGATGTAATATTCTACATCATTCCAGGCATGTCGGACCCTACTTCTCGGAGGGAACAGTATATACGTCTATAACGTTATATATCCTAACCGAAGGCAACCTGACATCTCGGATGTAATATTCTACATCATTCCAGGCGTGTCGGACCCTACTTCTCGGTGGGAACATTATATGAGTCTATAACGTTGTATATCCTAATCTAAGGCAACCTATTATCTCAGACGTAATATTTTACAATATTCCTGGCCTGTCGAACCCTACTTCTCGGAGGGAACAGTATATACGTCTATAACGTCATATATCCTAACCTAAGGCAACCTAATATCTCGGAAGTAACATTTGACAACATTCCAGGCATGTCGGTCCCTACGTCTCGGTGGTAACATTACATGCGTCTATAACGGTATATATCCTGATCTTAGGCAACCTAACATCTCGGATGTAACATTTTACCACATTCCAGGCGTGTCGGTCCCTACGTCTCGGTGGTAACATTACATGCGTCTATAACGGTATATATCCTAATCTTAGGCAACCTAACATCTCGGATGTAACATTTTACCACATTCCAGGCGTGTCGGTCCCTACGTCTCGGTGGTAACATTACATGCGTCTATAACGTTATATATCCTAACCTAAGGCCACCTAACATCTCGTATGTAATATTTGATAACATTCCTGGCGTGTCGGTCCCTACGTCTCGGTGGTAACATTACATGCGTCTATAGCGGTATATATCCTAATCTTAGGCAACCTAACATATCGGATGTAACATTTTACAGCATTCCAGGCCTGTCGGTCCCTACTTCTCGGTGGTAACTTTACATGCGTCTATAACGGTATATATCCTAATCTTAGGCAACCTAACATCTCGGATGTAACATTTTACCACATTCCAGGCGTGTCGGTCCCTACGTCTCGGTGGTAACATTACATGCGTCTATAACGTTATATATCCTAACCTTAGGCAACCTCACATCTCGAATGCAATACTTGACAACATTCCTGGCCTGTCGAACCCTACTTCTCGGAGGGAACAGCATATACATCTATAACGTCATATATCCTAGCCTTAGGCAACCTAACATCTCGGATGTAACATTTGATAACATTCCAGGCGTGTCGGTCCCTACGTCTCGGTGGTAACATTACATGCGTCTATAACGGTATATATCCTAATCTTAGGCAACCTAACATCTCGGATGTAACATTTTACCACATTCCTGGCGTGTCGAACCCTACTTCTCGGTGGTAACATTACATGCGTCTATAACGGTATATATCCTAATCTTAGGCAACCTAACATCTCGGATGTAACATTTTACCACATTCCAGGCGTGTCGGTGCCTACGTCTCGGTGGTAACATTACATGCGTCTATAACGTTATATATCCTAACCTAAGGCCACCTAACATCTCGTATGTAATATTTGACAACATTCCTGGCGTATCGAACCCTACTTCTCGGTGGGAACAGTATATACGTCTATAACGTTATATATCCTAACCTAAGGCAACCTAACATCTCGGATGTAACATTTGACAACATTGCAGGCATGTCGGTCCCTACGTCTCGGTGGTAACATTACATGCGTCTATAACGGTATATATCCTAATCTTAGGCAACCTAACATCTCGGATGTAACATTTTACCACATTCCAGGCGTGTCGGTCCCTACGTCTCGGTGGTAACATTACATGCGTCTATAACGGTATATATCCTAATCTTAGGCAACCTAACATCTCGTATGTAATATTTGACAACATTCCTGGCGTGTCGGTCCCTACGTCTCGGTGGTAACATTACATGCGTCTATAACGTTATATATCCTAACCTTAGGCAACCTAACATCTCGGATGCAATATTTGACAACATTCCTGGCCTGTCGAAACCTAATTCTCGGAGGGAACAGCATATACATCTATAACGTCATATATCCTAATCTAAGGCAACCTAACATCTCGGATGAAATATTTCACAACATTCCTGGCCTGTAGAACCCTACATCTCGGAGGGAACAGTACATACGTCTGTAACGTCATATATCCTAACCTAAGACAACCTAACATCTCGGACGTAACATTTTACCACATTCCAGGCGTGTCGGTCCCTACGTCTCGGTGGTAACATTACATGCGTCTATAACGTTATATATCCTAACCTAAGGCCACCTAACATGTCGTATGTAATATTTGACAACATTCCTGGCGTGTCGGTCCCTACGTCTCGGTGGTAACATTACATGCGTCTATAGCGGTATATATCCTAATCTTAGGCAACCTAACATATCGGATGTAACATTTTACAGCATTCCAGGCCTGTCGGTCCCTACTTCTCGGTGGTATCTTTACATGCGTCTATAACGGTATATATCCTAATCTTAGGCAACCTAACATCTCGGATGTAACATTTTACCACATTCCAGGCGTGTCGGTCCCTACGTCTCGGTGGTAACATTACATGCGTCTATAACGTTATATATCCTAACCTTAGGCAACCTAACATCTCGAATGCAATACTTGACAACATTCCTGGCCTGTCGAACCCTACTTCTCGGAGGGAACAGCATATACATCTATAACGTCATATATCCTAGCCTTAGGCAACCTAACATCTCGGATGTAACATTTGATAACATTCCAGGCGTGTCGGTCCCTACGTCTCGGTGGTAACATTACATGCGTCTATAACGGTATATATCCTAATCTTAGGCAACCTAAAATCTCGGATGTAAAATTTTACCACATTCCAGGCGTGTCGGTCCCTACGTCTCGGTGGTAACATTACATGCGTCTATAACGTTATATATCCTAACCAAAGCCACCTAACATCTCGTATGTAACATTTGACAACATTCCAGGCATGTCGGTCCCTACGTCTCGGTGGTAACATTATATGCGTCTATTAAGTTATATATCCTTATCTAAGGCAACCTAACATCTCGGATGCAATATTTGACAACATTCCTAGCCTGTCGAACCCTACTTCTCGGAGGGAACAGTATATACGTCTATAACGTTATATATCCTAACCGGAGGCAACCTGACATCTCGGATGTAATATTCTACATCATTCCAGGCATGTCGGACCCTACTTCTCGGAGGGAACAGTATATACGTCTATAACGTTATATATCCTAACCGAAGGCAACCTGACATCTCGGATGTAATATTCTACATCATTCCAGGCGTGTCGGACCCTACTTCTCGGTGGGAACATTATATGAGTCTATAACGTTGTATATCCTAATCTAAGGCAACCTATTATCTCAGACGTAATATTTTACAATATTCCTGGCCTGTCGAACCCTACTTCTCGGACGGAACAGTATATACGTCTATAACGTCATATATCCTAACCTAAGGCAACCTAACATCTCGGAAGTAACATTTGACAACATTCCAGGCATGTCGGTCCCTACGTCTCGGTGGTAACATTACATGCGTCTATAACGGTATATATCCTAATCTTAGGCAACCTAACATCTCGGATGTAACATTTTACCACATTCCAGGCGTGTCGGTCCCTACGTCTCGGTGGTAACATTACATGCGTCTATAACGGTATATATCCTAATCTTAGGCAACCTAACATCTCGGATGTAACATTTTACCACATTCCAGGCGTGTCGGTCCCTACGTCTCAGTGGTAACATTACATGCGTCTATAACGTTATATATCCTAACCTAAGGCCACCTAACATCTCGTATGTAATATTTGATAACATTCCTGGCGTGTCGGTCCCTACGTCTCGGTGGTAACATTACATGCGTCCATAGCGGTATATATCCTAATCTTAGGCAACCTAACATATCGGATGTAACATTTTACAGCATTCCAGGCCTGTCGGTCCCTACTTCTCGGTGGTAACTTTACATGCGTCTATAACGGTATATATCCTAATCTTAGGCAACCTAACATCTCGGATGTAACATTTTACCACATTCCAGGCGTGTCGGTCCCTACGTCTCGGTGGTAACATTACATGCGTCTATAACGTTATATATCCTAACCTTAGGCAACCTAACATCTCGAATGCAATACTTGACAACATTCCTGGCCTGTCGAACCCTACTTCTCGGAGGGAACAGCATATACATCTATAACGTCATATATCCTAGCCTTAGGCAACCTAACATCTCGGATGTAACATTTGATAACATTCCAGGCGTGTCGGTCCCTACGTCTCGGTGGTAACATTACATGCGTCTATAACGGTATATATCCTAATCTTAGGCAACCTAACATCTCGGATGTAACATTTTACCACATTCCAGGCGTGTCGGTCCCTACGTCTCGGTGGTAACAACACATGCGTCTACAACGTTATATATCCTAACCAAAGCCACCTAACATCTCGTATGTAATATTTGACAACATTCCTGGCGTGTCGGTCCCTACGTCTCGGTGGTAACATTACATGCGTCTATAGCGGTATATATCCTAATCTTAGGCAACCTAACATCTCTGATGTAACATTTTACAACATTCCAGGCCTGTCGGTCCCTACGTCTCGGTGGTAACATTACATGCGTCTATAACGTTATATATCCTAACCTAAAGCCACCTAACATCTCGTATGTAATATTTGACAACATTCCTTGCGTGTCGAACCCTACTTCTCGGTGGTAACATTACATGCGTCTATAACGGTATATATCCTAATCTTAGGCAACCTAATATCTCGGATGTAACATTTTACCACATTCCAGGCGTGTCGGTCCCTACGTCTCGGTGGTAACATTACATGCGTCTATAACGTTATATATCCTAACCTAAGGCCACCTAACATCTCGTATGTAATATTTGACAACATTCCTGGCGTATCGAACCCTACTTCTCGGTGGGAACAGTATATACGTCTATAACGTTATATATCCTAACCTAAGGCAACCTAACATCTCGGATGTAACATTTGACAACATTGCAGGCATGTCGGTCCCTACGTCTCGGTGGTAACATTACATGCGTCTATAACGGTATATATCCTAATCTTAGGCAACCTAACATCTCGGATGTAACATTTTACCACATTCCAGGCGTGTCGGTCCCTACGTCTCGGTGGTAACATTACATGCGTCTATAACGGTATATATCCTAATCTTAGGCAACCTAACATCTCGTATGTAATATTTGACAACATTCCTGGCGTGTCGAACCCTACTTCTCGGTGGTAACATTACATGCGTCTATAACGTTATATATCCTAACCTTAGGCAACCTAACATCTCGGATGCAATATTTGACAACATTCCTGGCCTGTCGAACCCTAATTCTCGGAGGGAACAGCATATACATCTATAACGTCATATATCCTAATCTAAGGCAACCTAACATCTCGGATGAAATATTTCACAACATTCCTGGCCTGTAGAACCCTACATCTCGGAGGGAACAGTGCATACGTCTGTAACGTCATATATCCTAACCTAAGACAACCTAACATCTCGGACGTAACATTTGACAACATTCCAGGCGTGTCGGTCCCTACGTCTCGGTGGTAACATTACATGCGTCTATAACGTTATATATCCTAACCTTAGGCAACCTAACATCTCCAATGCAATATCTGACAACATTCCTGGCCTGTCGAACCCTACTTCTCGGAGGGTACAGCATATACATCTATAACGTCATATATCCTAATCTTAGGCAACCTAACATCTCGGATGTAACATTTTACCACATTCCAGGCGTGTTGGAACCCTACGTCTCGGTGGTAACATTATATGCGTCTATAACGTTATATCTCCTTATCTAAGGCAACCTAACCTCTCGGATGCTATATTTGACAACATTCCTAGCCTGTCGAACCCTACTTCACGGAGGGAACAGTATGTACGTCTATAACGTTATATATCCTAACCTAAGGCAACCTGACATCTCGGATGTAATATTCTACATCATTCCAGGCGTGTCGGACCCTACTTCTCGGTGGGAACATTATATGCGTCTATAACGGTATATATCATAATCTAAGGCAACCTAACATCTCGCATGCAATATTTGACAACATTCCTTGCCTGTCGAACCCTACTTCTCGGAGGGAACTGTATATACGTCTGTAACGTCATATATCCTAACCGAATGCAACCTAACATCTCTGATGTAACATTTGACAACATTCCAATCGTGTCGGACCTACGTCTCGGTGGTAACATGACATGCGTCTATAACGTTATATATCCTAACCTAAGGCAACCTAACATCTCGGATGTAACATTTGACAACATTCCAATCGTGTCGGACCTACGTCTCGGTGGTAACATGACATGCGTCTATAACGTTATATATCCTAACCTAAGGCAACCTAACATCTCGGATGTAACATTTGACAACATTCCAATCGTGTCGGACCTACGTCTCGGTGGTAACATTACATGCGTCTATAACGTTATATATCCTAACCTAAGGCAACCTAACATCTCGGATGCAATATTTGACAACATTCCTGGCCTGTCGAACCCTACTTCTCGGAGGGAACAGCATATACATCTATAACGTCATATATCCTAGCCTAAGGCAACCTAACATCTCGGATGTAACATTTGACAACATTCCAGGCGTGTCGGTCCCTACTTCTCGGTGGGAACATTATATGCGTCTATAACGTTGTATATCCTTATCTAAGGCAACCTAACCTCTCGGATGCAATATTTGACAACATTCGTGGCCTGTCGAACTCTACTTCTCGGAGGGAAAGGTACATACGTCTATAACGTCATATATCCTAACCTAAGGCAACCTAAGATCTCGGATGTAACATTTGACAACATTCCAGGCGTGTCGGTCCCTACGTCTCGGTGGTAACATTACATGCGTCTATAACGGTATATATCCTAATCTTAGGCAACCTAACATCTCGGATGTAACATTTTACCACATTCCAGGCGTGTCGGTCCCTACGTCTCGGTGGTAACATTACATGCGTCTATAACGGTATATATCCTAATCTTAGGCAACCTAACAACTTGGATGTAACATTTTACCACATTCCAGGCGTGTCGGTCCCTACGTCTCGGTGGTAACATTACATGCGTCTATAACGTTATATATCCTAACCTAAGACCACCTAACATCTCGTATGTAATATTTGACAACATTCCTGGCGTGTCGGTCCCTACGTCTCGGTGGTAACATTACATGCGTCTATAGCGGTATATATCCTAATCTTAGGCAACCTAACATATCGGATGTAACATTTTACAGCATTCCAGGCCTTTCGGACCCTACTTCTCGGTGGTAACTTTACATGCGTCTATAACGGTATATATCCTAATCTTAGGCAACCTAACATCTCGGATGTAACATTTTACCACATTCCAGGCGTGTCGGTCCCTACGTCTCGGTGGTAACATTACATGCGTCTATAACGTTATATATCCTAACCTTAGGCAACCTAACATCTCGAATGCAATACTTGACAACATTCCTGGCCTGTAGAACCCTACTTCTCGGAGGGAACAGCATATACATCTATAACGTCATATATCCTAGCCTTAGGCAACCTAACATCTCGGATGTAACATTTGATAACATTCCAGGCGTGTCGGTCCCTACGTCTCGGTGGTAACATTACATGCGTCTATAACGGTATATATCCTAATCTTAGGCAACCTAACATCTCTGATGTAACATTTTACAACATTCCAGGCCTGTCGGTCCCTACGTCTCGGTGGTAACATTACATGCGTCTATAACGTTATATATCCTAACCTAAAGCCACCTAACATCTCGGATGTAACATTTGACAACATTCCAGGCGTGTCGGTCCCTACTTCTCGGTGGGAACATTATATGCGTCTATAACGTTGTATATCCTTATCTAAGGCAACCTAACCTCTCGGATGCAATATTTGACAACATTCGTGGCCTGTCGAACTCTACTTCTCGGAGGGAAAGGTACATACGTCTATAACGTCATATATCCTAACCTAAGGCAACCTAAGATCTCGGATGTAACATTTGACAACATTCCAGGCGTGTCGGACCCTACGTCTCGGTGGTAACATTACATGCGTCTATAACGGTATATTTCCTAATCTAAGGCAACCTAACATCTCGGATGCAATATTTGACAACATTCCTGGCCTGTCGAACCCTACTTCTCGGAGGGAACAGCATATACATCTATAACGTCATATATCCTAGCCTTAGGCAACCTAACATCTCGGATGTAACATTTGATAACATTCCAGGCGTGTCGGTCCCTACGTCTCGGTGGTAACATTACATGCGTCTATAACGGTATATATCCTAATCTTAGGCAACCTAACATCTCGTATGTAACATTTTACCACATTCCAGGCGTGTTGGAACCCTACGTCTCGGTGGTAACATTATATGCGTCTATAACGTTATATATCCTTATCTAAGGCAACCTATCCTCTCGGATGCTATATTTGACAACATTCCTAGCCTGTCGAACCCTACTTCTCGGAGGGAACAGCATATACATCTATAACGTCATATATCCTAGCCTAAGGCAACCTAACATCTCGGATGTAACATTTGAGAACATTCCAGGCGTGTCGGTCCCTACGTCTCGGTGGTAATATTATATGCGTCTATAACGTTATATATCCTAACCTAAGGCCAACTAACATCTCGTATGTAATATTTGACAACATTCCTGGCGTGTCGAACCCTACTTCTCGGTAGGAACAGTATATACGTCTATAACGTTATATATCCTAACCGGAGGCAACCTGACATCTCGGATGTAATATTCTACATCATTCCAGGCGTGTCGGACCCTACTTCTCGGTGGGAACATTATATGAGTCTATAACGTTGTATATCCTAATCTAAGGCAACCTATTATCTCAGACGTAATATTTTACAATATTCCTGGCGTGTCGGTACATACTTTTCGGTGGGAATATTATATGCGTCCATAACGGTCGATATAGTAATCTAAGGCAATCTAACATCTCGGATGATATATTTGACAACATTCCTGGCCTGTCGAAACCTACATCTCGGAGGGAACAGTATATACGTCTGTAACGTCATATATCCTAACCTAAGACAACCTAACATCTCGGATGTAACATTTGACAACATTCCAGGCATGTCGGTCCCTACGTCTCGGTGGTAACATTACATGCGTCTATAACGTTATATATCCTAACCTAAGGCAACCTAACATCTCGGATGCAATATTTGACAACATTCCTGGCCTGTCGAACCCTACTTCTCGGAGGGAACACCATATACGTCTATAACGTCATATATCCTCACCTATGGCAACCTAACATCTCGGATGTAACATTTGACAACATTCCGGTTGTGTCGGTCCCTACGTCTCGGTGGTAACGTTACATGCGTCTATAACGTTATATATCCTAACCTAAGGCCACCTAACATCTCGTATGTAATATTTGACAACATTCCTGGCGTGTCGAACCCTACTTCTCGGTGGGAACAGTATATACGTCTATAACGTTATATATCCTAACCGGAGGCAACCTGACATCTCGGATGTAATATTCTACATCATTCCAGGCGTGTCGGACCCTACTTCTCGGTGGGAACATTATATGAGTCTATAACGTTGTATATCCTAATCTAAGGCAACCTATTATCTCAGACGTAATATTTTACAATATTCCTGGCGTGTCGGTACATACTTTTCGGTGGGAATATTATATGCGTCAATAACGGTCGATATAGGAATCTAAGGCAATCTAACATCTCGGATGATATATTTGACAACATTCCTGGCCTGTCGAACCCTACATCTCGGAGGGAACAGTATATACGTCTGTAACGTCATATATCCTAACCTAAGACAACCTAACATCTCGGATGTAACATTTGACAACATTCCTGGCATGTCGGTCCCTACGTCTCGGTGGTAACATTACATGCGTCTATAACGTTATATATCCTAACCTAAGGCAACCTAACATCTCGGATGCAATATTTGACAACATTCCTGGCGTGTCGAACCCTACTTCTCGGTGGTAACATTACATGCGTCTATAACGGTATATATCCTAATCTTAGGCAACCTAACATCTCGGATGTAACATTTTACCACATTCCAGGCGTGTCGGTCCCTACGTCTCGGTGGTAACATTACATGCGTCTATAACGTTATATATCCTAACCTAAGGCCACCTAACATCTCGTATGTAATATTTGACAACATTCCTGGCGTATCGAACCCTACTTCTCGGTGGGAACAGTATATACGTCTATAACGTTATATATCCTAACCTAAGGCAACCTAACATCTCGGATGTAACATTTGACAACATTCCAGGCATGTCGGTCCCTACGTCTCGGTGGTAACATTACATGCGTCTATAACGGTATATATCCTAATCTTAGGCAACCTAACATCTCGGATGTAACATTTTACCACATTCCAGGCGTGTCGGTCCCTACGTCTCGGTGGTAACATTACATGCGTCTATAACGGTATATATCCTAATCTTAGGCAACCTAACATCTCGGATATAACATTTTACCACATTCCAGGCGTGTCGGTCCCTACGTCTCGGTGGTAACATTACATGCGTCTATAACGTTATATATCCTAACCTAAGGCCACCTAACATCTCGGATGTAACATTTGATAACATTCCAGGCGTGTCGGTCCCTACGTCTCGGTGGTAACATTACATGCGTCTATAACGGTATATATCCTAATCTTAGGCAACCTAACACCTCGGATGTAACATTTTACCACATTCCAGGCGTGTCGGTCCCTACGTCTCGGTGGTAACATTACATGCGTCTATAACGTTATATATCCTAACCAAAGCCACCTAACATCTCGTATGTAATATTTGACGACATTCCTGGCGTGTCGGTCCCTACGTCTCGGTGGTAACATTACATGCGTCTATAGCGGTATATATCCTAATCTTAGGCAACCTAACATCTCTGATGTAACATTTTACAACATTCCAGGCCTGTCGGTCCCTACGTCTCGGTGGTAACATTACATGCGTCTATAACGTTATATATCCTAACCTAAAGCCACCTAACATCTCGTATGTAATATTTGACTACATTCCTGGCGTGTCGAACCCTACTTCTCGGTGGTAACATTACATGCGTCTATAACGGTATATATCCTAATCTTAGGCAACCTAACATCTCGGATGTAACATTTTACCACATTCCAGGCGTGTCGGTCCCTACGTCTCGGTAGTAACATTACATGCGTCTATAACGTTATATATCCTAACATAAGGCCACCTAACATCTCGTATGTAATATTTGACAACATTCCTGGCGTATCGAACCCTACTTCTCGGTGGGAACAGTATATACGTCTATAACGTTATATATCCTAACCTAAGGCAACCTAACATCTCGGATGTAACATTTGACAACATTCCAGGCATGTCGGTCCCTACGTCTCGGTGGTAACATTACATGCGTCTATAACGGTATATATCCTAATCTTAGGCAACCTAACATCTCGGATGTAACATTTTACCACATTCCAGGCGTGTCGGTCCCTACGTCTCGGTGGTAACATTACATGCGTCTATAGCGGTATATATCCTAATCTTAGGCAACCTTACATCTCGGATGTAACATTTTACCACATTCCAGGCGTGTCGGTCCCTACTTCTCGGTGGGAACATTACATGCGTCTATAACGTTATATATCCTAACCTAAGGCAACCTAACATGTCTGATGTAATATTTGACAACATTCCTGGCGTGTCGGACCCTACTTCTCGGTGGGAACATTATATGCGTCTATAACGGTATATGTCCTAATCTTAGGCAACCTAACATCTCGGATGTAACATTTTACCACATTCCAGGCGTGTCGGTCCCTACGTCTCGGTGGTAACATTACATGCGTCTATAACGGTATATATCCTAATCTTAGGCAACCTAACATCTCGGATGTAACATTTTACCACATTCCAGGCGTGTCGGTCCCTACGTCTCGGTGGTAACATTACATGCGTCTATAACGTTATATATCCTAACCAAAGCCACCTAACATCTCGTATGTAATATTTGACAACATTCCTGGCGTGTCGGTCCCTACGTCTCGGTGGTAACATTACATGCGTCTATAACGTTATATATCCTAACCTTAGGCAACCTAACATCTCGAATGCAATATTTGACAACATTCCTGGCCTGTCGAACCCTACTTCTCGGAGGGAACAGCATATACATCTATAACGTCAGATATCCTAGCCTTAGGCAAACTAACATCTCGGATGTAACATTTGATAACATTCCAGGCGTGTCGGTCCCTACGTCTCGGTGGTAACATTACATGCGTCTATAACGGTATATATCCTAATCTTAGGCAACCTAACATCTCGGATGTAACATTTTACCAGATTCCAGGCGTGTCGGTCCCTACGTCTCGGTGGTAATATTACATGCGTCTATAACGTTATATATCCTAACCTAAACCCACCTAACATCTCGTATGTAATATTTGACAACATTCCTGGCGTGTCGAACCCTACTTCTCGGTGGTAACATTACATGCGTCTATAACGGTATATATCCTAATCTTAGGCAACCTAACATCTCGGATGTAACATTTTACCACATTCCAGGCGTGTCGGTCCCTACGTCTCGGTGGTAACATTACATGCGTCTATAACGTTATATATCCTAACCTAAGGCCACCTAACATCTCGTATGTAATATTTGACAACATTCCTGGCCTGTAGAACCCTACATCTCGGAGGGAACAGTACATACGTCTGTAACGTCAT
Organism: Xylocopa violacea; assembly: GCA_963969225.1. Lineage (NCBI taxonomy): Eukaryota > Metazoa > Arthropoda > Insecta > Hymenoptera > Apidae > Xylocopa > Xylocopa violacea. The sequence goes on from CAXAJV010000828.1 coordinate 88,105, forward strand.
ATATCCTAACCTAAGACAACCTAACATCTCGGACGTAACATTTGACAACATTCCAGGCGTGTCGGTCCCTACGTCTCGGTGGTAACATTACATGCGTCTATAACGTTATATATCCTAACCTTAGGCAACCTAACATCTCCAATGCAATATTTGACAAAATTCCTGGCCTGTCGAACCCTACTTCTCGGAGGGAACAGCATATACATCTATAACGTCATATATCCTAGCCTTAGGCAACCTAACATCTCGGATGTAACATTTGATAACATTCCAGGCGTGTCGGTCCCTACGTCTCGGTGGTAACATTACATGCGTCTATAACGGTATATATCCTAATCTTTGGCAACCTAACATCTCGGATGTAACATTTTACCACATTCCAGGCGTGTTGGAACCCTACGTCTCGGTGGTAACATTATATGCGTCTATAACGTTATATATCCTTATCTAAGGCAACCTAACCTCTCGGATGCTATATCTGACAACATTCCTAGCCTGTCGAACCCTACTTCTCGGAGGGAACAGTATGTACGTCTATAATGTTATATATCCTAACCTAAGGCAACCTGACATCTCGGATGTAATATTCTACATCATTCCAGGCGTGTCGGACCCTACTTCTCGGTGGGAACATTATATGCGTCTATAACGTTGTATATCCTTATCTAAGGCAACCTAACCTCTCGGATGCAATATTTGACAACATTCGTGGCCTGTCGAACTCTACTTCTCGGAGGGAAGGTATATACGTCTATAACGTCATATATCCTAACCTAAGGCAACCTAAGATCTCGGATGTAACATTTGACAACATTCCAGGCATGTCGGTCCCTACGTCTCGGTGGTAACATTATATGCGTCTATTACGTTATATATCCTTATCTAAGGCAACCTAACATCTCGGATGCAATATTTGACAACATTCCTAGCCTGTCGAACCCTACTTCTCGGAGGGAACAGTATATACGTCTATAACGTTATATATCCTAACCGGAAGCAACCTGACATCTCGGATGTAATATTCTACATCATTCCAGGCATGTCGGACCCTACTTCTCGGTGGGAACATTATATGAGTCTATAACGTTGTATATCCTAATCTAAGGCAACCTATTATCTCAGACGTAATATTATACAATATTCCTGGCGTGTCGGTACATACTTTTCGGTGGGAATATTATATTCGTCCATAACGGTCGATATCGTAATCTAAGGCAATCTAACATCTCGGATGCAAAATTTGACAACATTCATGGCCTGTCGAACCCTACTTCTCGGAGGGAACAGTATATACGTCTATAACGTCATATATCCTAACCTAAGGCAACCTAACATCTCGGATGTAACATTTGACAACATTCCAGGCATGTCGGTCCCTACGTCTCGGTGGTAACATTACATGCGTCTATAACGGTATATATCCTAATCTTAGGCAACCTAACATCTCGGATGTAACATTTTACCACATTCCAGGCGTGTCGGTCCCTACGTCTCGGTGGTAACATTACATGCGTCTATAGCGGTATATATCCTAATCTTAGGCAACCTAACATATCGGATGTAACATTTTACAACATTCCAGGCCTGTCTGGCCCTACTTCTCGGTGGTAACATTACATGCGTCTATAACGGTATATATCCTAATCTTAGGCAACCTAACATCTCGGATGCAACATTTTACCACATTCCAGGCGTGTCGGTCCCTACGTCTCGGTGGTAACATTACTTGCGTCTATAACGGTATATATCCTAATCTTAGGCAACCTAACATCTCGGATGTAACATTTTACCACATTCCAGGCGTGTCGGTCCCTACGTCTCGGTGGTAACATTACATGCGTCTATAACGTTATATATCCTAACCTTAGGCAACCTAACATCTCGGATGCAATATTTGACAACATTCCTGGCCTGTCGAACCCTACTTCTCGGAGGGAACAGCATATACGTCTATAACGTCATATATCCTAATCTAAGGCAACCTAACATCTCGGATGAAATATTTCACAACATTCCTGGCCTGTAGAACCCTACATCTCGGAGGGAACAGTATATACGTCTGTAACGTCATATATCCTAACCTAAGACAACCTAACATCTCGGACGTAACATTTGACAACATTCCAGGCGTGTCGGTCCCTACGTCTCGGTGGTAACATTACATGCGTCTATAACGTTATATATCCTAACCTTAGGCAACCTAACATCTCGAATGCAATATTTGACAATATTCCTGGCCTGTCGAACCCTACTTCTCGCAGGGAACAGCATATACATCTATAACGTCATATATCCTAGCCTTAGGCAACCTAACATCTCGGATGCAACATTTGATAACATTCCAGGCGTGTCGGTCCCTACGTCTCGGTGGTAACATTACATGCGTCTATAGCGGTATATATCCTAATCTTAGGCAACGTAACATATCGGATGTAACATTTTACAACATTCCAGGCCTGTCGGTCCCTACTTCTCGGTGGTAACATTACATCCGTCTATAACGGTATATATCCTAATCTTAGGCAACCTAACATCTCGGATGTAACATTTTACCACATTCCAGGCGTGTCGGTCCCTACGTTTCGGTGGTAACATTACATGCGTCTATAACGGTATATATCCTAATCTTAGGCAACCAAACATCTCGGATGTAACATTTTACCACATTCCAGGCGTGTCGGTCCCTACGTCTCGGTCGTAACATTACATGCGTCTATAACGTTATATATCCTAACCTTAGGCAACCTAACATCTCGGATGCAATATTTGACAACATTCCTGGCCTGTCGAAGCCTACTTCTTGGAGGGAACAGCATATACATCTATAACGTCATATATCCTAATCTAAGGCAACCTAACATCTCGGATGAAATATTTCACAACATTCCTGGCCTGTCGAACCCTACATCTCGGTGGGAACAGTATATACGTCTGTAACGTCATATATCCTAACCTAAGACAACCTAACATCTTCGAATGTAACATTTGACAACATTCCAGGCGTGTCGGTCCCTACTTCTCGGTGGGAACATTATATGCGTCTATAACGTTGTATATCCTTATCTAAGGCAACCTAACCTCTCGGATGCAATATTTTACAACATTCGTGGCCTGTCGAACTCTACTTCTCGGAGGGAAAGGTACATACGTCTATAACGTCATATATCCTAACCTAAGGCAACCTAAGATCTCGGATGTAACATTTGACAACATTCCAGACGTGTCGGTCCCTACGTCTCGGTGGTAACATTACATGCGTCTATAACGGTATATTTCCTAATCTAAGGCAACCTAACATCTCGGATGCAATATTTGACAACATTCCTGGCCTGTCGAACCCTACTTCTCGGAGGGAACAGTATATACGTCTATAACGTCATATATCCTAACCTAAGGCAACCTAACATCTCGGATGTAACATTTGACAACATTCCAGGCATGTCGGTCCCTACGTCTCGGTGGTAACATTATATGCGTCTATTACGTTATATATCCTTATCTAAGGCAACCTAACATCTCGGATGCAATATTTGACAACATTCCTAGCCTGTCGAACCCTACTTCTCGGAGGGAACAGTATATACGTCTATAACGTTATATATCCTAACCGGAGGCAACCTGACATCTCGGATGTAATATTCTACATCATTCCAGGCATGTCGGACCCTACTTCTCGGTGGGAACATTATATGAGTCTATAACGTTGTATATCCTAGTCTAAGGCAACCTATTATCTCAGACGTAATATTATACAATATTCCTGGCGTGTCGGTACATACTTTTCGGTGGGAATATTATATTCGTCCATAACGGTCGATATCGTAATCTAAGGCAATCTAACATCTCGGATGCAAAATTTGACAACATTCCTGGCCTGTCGAACCCTACTTCTCGGAGGGAACATTATGTACGTCTATAACGTTATATATCCTAACCTAAGGCAACCTAACATCTCGGATGTAATATTCTACAACCTTCCAGGCGTGTCGGACCCTACTTCTCGGTGGGAACATTATATGCGTCTATAACGTTGCATATCCTAATCTAAGGCAACCTAACATCTCGGATGCAATATTTGACAACATTCCTGGCCTGTCGAACTCTACTGCTCGGAGGGAACAGTATATACGTCTATAACGGTATATATCCTAATCTAAGGCAACCTAACATCTCGGATGCAATATTTGACAACATTCGTGGCCTGTCGAACCCTACTTCTCGGAGGGAAAAGTATATACGTCTATAACGTCATATATCCTAACCTAAGGCAACCTAACATCTCGGATGTAACATTTGACAACATTCCAGGCGTGTCGGTCCCTACGTCTCGGTGGTAACCTTACATGCGTCTATAACGGTATATTTCCTAATCTAAGGCAACCTACCATCTCGGATGCAATATTTGACAACATTCCTGGCCTGTCGAACCCTACTTCTCGGAGGGAACAGTATATACGTCTATAACGTCATATATCCTAACCTAAGGCAACCTAACATCTCGGATGTAACATTTGACAACATTCCAGGCATGTCGGTCCCTACGTCTCGGTGGTAACATTACATGCGTCTATAACGGTATATATCCTAATCTTAGGCAACCTAACATCTCGGATGTAACATTTTACCACATTCCAGGCGTGTCGGTCCCTACGTCTCGGTGGTAACATTACATGCGTCTATAACGGTATATATCCTAATCTTAGGCAACCTAACATCTCGGATGTAACATTTTACCACATTCCAGGCGTGTCGGTCCCTACGTCTCGGTGGTAACATTACATGCGTCTATAACGTTATATATCCTAACCTTAGGCAACCTAACATCTCGAATGCAATACTTGACAACATTCCTGGCCTGTCGAACCCTACTTCTCGGAGGGAACAGCATATACATCTATAACGTCATATATCCTAGCCTTAGGCAACCTAACATCTCGGATGTAACATTTGATAACATTCCAGGCGTGTCGGTCCCTACGTCTCGGTGGTAACATTACATGCGTCTATAACGGTATATATCCTAATCTTAGGCAACCTAACATCTCGGATGTAACATTTTACCACATTCCAGGCGTGTCGGTCCCTACGTCTCGGTGGTAACATTACATGCGTCTATAACGATATATCCTAACCTAAGGCCACCTAACATCTCGTATGTAATATTTGATAACATTCCTGGCGTGTCGGTCCCTACGTCTCGGTGGTAACATTACATGCGTCTATAGCGGTATATATCCTAATCTTAGGCAACCTAACATATCGGATGTAACATTTTACAGCATTCCAGGCCTGTCGGTCCCTACTTCTCGGTGGTAACTTTACATGCGTCTATAACGGTATATATCCTAATCTTAGGCAACCTAACATCTCGGATGTAACATTTTACCACATTCCAGGCGTGTCGGTCCCTACGTCTCGGTGGTAACATTACATGCGTCTATAACGTTATATATCCTAACCTTAGGCAACCTAACATCTCGAATGCAATACTTGACAACATTCCTGGCCTGTCGAACCCTACTTCTCGGAGGGAACAGCATATACATCTATAACGTCATATATCCTAGCCTTAGGCAACCTAACATCTCGGATGTAACATTTTACCAGATTCCAGGCGTGTCGGTCCCTACGTCTCGGTGGTAATATTACATGCGTCTATAACGTTATATATCCTAACCTAAACCCACCTAACATCTCGTATGTAATATTTGACAACATTCCTGGCGTGTCGAACCCTACTTCTCGGTGGTAACATTACATGCGTCTATAACGGTATATATCCTAATCTTAGGCAACCTAACATCTCGGATGTAACATTTTACCACATTCCAGGCGTGTCGGTCCCTACGTCTCGGTGGTAACATTACATGCGTCTATAACGTTATATATCCTAACCTAAGGCCACCTAACATCTCGTATGTAATATTTGACAACATTCCTGGCCTGTAGAACCCTACATCTCGGAGGGAACAGTACATACGTCTGTAACGTCATATATCCTAACCTAAGACAACCTAACATCTCGGACGTAACATTTGACAACATTCCAGGCGTGTCGGTCCCTACGTCTCGGTGGTAACATTACATGCGTCTATAACGTTATATATCCTAACCTTAGGCAACCTAACATCTCCAATGCAATATTTGACAAAATTCCTGGCCTGTCGAACCCTACTTCTCGGAGGGAACAGCATATACATCTATAACGTCATATATCCTAGTCTTAGGCAACCTAACATCTCGGATGTAACATTTCATAACATTCCAGGCGTGTCGGTCCCTACGTCTCGGTGGTAACATTACATGCGTCTATAACGGTATATATCCTAATCTTTGGCAACCTAACATCTCGGATGTAACATTTTACCACATTCCAGGCGTGTTGGAACCCTACGTCTCGGTGGTAACATTATATGCGTCTATAACGTTATATATCCTTATCTAAGGCAACCTAACCTCTCGGATGCTATATCTGACAACATTCCTAGCCTGTCGAACCCTACTTCTCGGAGGGAACAGTATGTACGTCTATAACGTTATATATCCTAACCTAAGGCAACCTGACATCTCGGATGTAATATTCTACATCATTCCAGGCGTGTCGGACCCTACTTCTCGGTGGGAACATTATATGCGTCTATAACGTTGTATATCCTTATCTAAGGCAACCTAACCTCTCGGATGCAATATTTGACAACATTCGTGGCCTGTCGAACTCTACTTCTCGGAGGAAAAGGTATATACGTCTATAACGTCATATATCCTAACCTAAGGCAACCTAAGATCTCGGATGTAACATTTGACAACATTCCAGGCATGTCGGTCCCTACGTCTCGGTGGTAACATTATATGCGTCTATTACGTTATATATCCTTATCTAAGGCAACCTAACATCTCGGATGCAATATTTGACAACATTCCTAGCCTGTCGAACCCTACTTCTCGGAGGGAACAGTATATACGTCTATAACGTTATATATCCTAACCGGAAGCAACCTAAAATCTCGGATGTAATATTCTACATCATTCCAGGCATGTCGGACCCTACTTCTCGGTGGGAACATTATATGAGTCTATAACGTTGTATATCCTAATCTAAGGCAACCTATTATCTCAGACGTAATATTATACAATATTCCTGGCGTGTCGGTACATACTTTTCGGTGGGAATATTATATTCGTCCATAACGGTCGATATCGTAATCTAAGGCAATCTAACATCTCGGATGCAAAATTTGACAACATTCATGGCCTGTCGAACCCTACTTCTCGGAGGGAACAGAATATACGTCTATAACGTCATATATCCTAACCTAAGGCAACCTAACATCTCGGATGTAACATTTGACAACATTCCAGGCATGTCGGTCCCTACGTCTCGGTGGTAACATTACATGCGTCTATAACGGTATATATCCTAATCTTAGGCAACCTAACATCTCGGATGTAACATTTTACCACATTCCAGGCGTGTCGGTCCCTACGTCTCGGTGGTAACATTACATGCGTCTATAGCGGTATATATCCTAATCTTAGGCAACCTAACATATCGGATGTAACATTTTACAACATTCCAGGCCTGTCTGGCCCTACTTCTCGGTGGTAACATTACATGCGTCTATAACGGTATATATCCTAATCTTAGGCAACCTAACATCTCGGATGCAACATTTTACCACATTCCAGGCGTGTCGGTCCCTACGTCTCGGTGGTAACATTACTTGCGTCTATAACGGTATATATCCTAATCTTAGGCAACCTAACATCTCGGATGTAACATTTTACCACATTCCAGGCGTGTCGGTCCCTACGTCTCGGTGGTAACATTACATGCGTCTATAACGTTATATATCCTAACCTTAGGCAACCTAACATCTCGGATGCAATATTTGACAACATTCCTGGCCTGTCGAACCCTACTTCTCGGAGGGAACAGCATATACGTCTATAACGTCATATATCCTAATCTAAGGCAACCTAACATCTCGGATGAAATATTTCACAACATTCCTGGCCTGTAGAACCCTACATCTCGGAGGGAACAGTATATACGTCTGTAACGTCATATATCCTAACCTAAGACAACCTAACATCTCGGACGTAACATTTGACAACATTCCAGGCGTGTCGGTCCCTACGTCTCGGTGGTGACATTACATGCGTCTATAACGTTATATATCCTAACCTTAGGCAACCTAGCATCTCGAATGCAATATTTGACAATATTCCTGGCCTGTCGAACCCTACTTCTCGGAGGGAACAGAATATACATCTATAACGTCATATATCCTAGCCTTAGGCAACCTAACATCTCGGATGTAACATTTGATAACATTCCAGGCGTGTCGGTCCCTACGTCTCGGTGGTAACATTACATGCGTCTATAGCGGTATATATCCTAATCTTAGGCAACGTAACATATCGGATGTAACATTTTACAACATTCCAGGCCTGTCGGTCCCTACTTCTCGGTGGTAACATTACATCCGTCTATAACGGTATATATCCTAATCTTAGGCAACCTAACATCTCGGATGTAACATTTTACCACATTCCAGGCGTGTCGGTCCCTACGTTTCGGTGGTAACATTACATGCGTCTATAACGGTATATATCCTAATCTTAGGCAACCAAACATCTCGGATGTAACATTTTACCACATTCCAGGCGTGTCGGCCCCTACGTCTAGGTGGTAACATTACATGCGTCTATAACGTTATATATCCTAACCTTAGGCAACCTAACATCTCGGATGCAATATTTGACAACATTCCTGGCCTGTCGAAGCCTACTTCTTGGAGGGAACAGCATATACATCTATAACGTCATATATCCTAATCTAAGGCAACCTAACATCTCGGATGAAATATTTCACAACATTCCTGGCCTGTCGAACCCTACATCTCGGAGGGAACAGTATATACGTCTGTAACGTCATATATCCTAACCTAAGACAACCTAACATCTTCGAATGTAACATTTGACAACATTCCAGGCGTGTCGGTCCCTACTTCTCGGTGGGAACATTATATGCGTCTATAACGTTATATATCCTTATCTAAGGCAACCTAACCTCTCGGATGCAATATTTTACAACATTCGTGGCCTGTCGAACTCTACTTCTCGGAGGGAAAGGTACATACGTCTATAACGTCATATATCCTAACCTAAGGCAACCTAAGATCTCGGATGTAACATTTGACAACATTCCAGACGTGTCGGTCCCTACGTCTCGGTGGTAACATTACATGCGTCTATAACGGTATATATCCTAATCTTAGGCAACCTAACATCTCGGATGCAACATTTTACCACATTCCAGGCGTGTCGGTCCCTACGTCTCGGTGGTAACATTACATGCGTCTATAGCGGTGTATTTCCTAATCTAAGGCAACCTAACATCTCGGATGCAATATTTGACAACATTCCTGGCCTGTCGAACCCTACTTCTCGGAGGGAACAGTATATACGTCTATAACGTCATATATCCTAACCTAAGGCAACCTAACATCTCGGATGTAACATTTGACAACATTCCAGGCATGTCGGTCCCTACGTCTCGGTGGTAACATTATATGCGTCTATTACGTTATATATCCTTATCTAAGGCAACCTAACATCTCGGATGCAATATTTGACAACATTCCTAGCCTGTCGAACCCTACTTCTCGGAGGGAACAGTATATACGTCTATAACGTTATATATCCTAACCGGAGGCAACCTGACATCTCGGATGTAATATTCTACATCATTCCAGGCATGTCGGACCCTACTTCTCGGTGGGAACATTATATGAGTCTATAACGTTGTATATCCTAGTCTAAGGCAACCTATTATCTCAGACGTAATATTATACAATATTCCTGGCGTGTCGGTACATACTTTTCGGTGGGAATATTATATTCGTCCATAACGGTCGATATCGTAATCTAAGGCAATCTAACATCTCGGATGCAAAATTTGACAACATTCCTGGCCTGTCGAACCCTACTTCTCGGAGGGAACAGTATGTACGTCTATAACGTTATATATCCTAACCTAAGGCAACCTAACATCTCGGATGTAATATTCTACAACCTTCCAGGCGTGTCGGACCCTACTTCTCGGTGGGAACATTATATGCGTCTATAACGTTGCATATCCTAATCTAAGGCAACCTAACATCTCGGATGCAATATTTGACAACATTCCTGGCCTGTCGAACTCTACTGCTCGGAGGGAACAGTATATACGTCTATAACGGTATATATCCTAATCTAAGGCAACCTACCATCTCGGATGCAATATTTGACAACATTCCTGGCCTGTCGAACCCTACTTCTCGGAGGGAACAGTATATACGTCTATAACGTCATATATCCTAATCTAAGGCAACCTAACATCTCGGATGTAACATTTGACAACATTCCAGGCATGTCGGTCCCTACGTCTCGGTGGTAACATTACATGCGTCTATAACGGTATATATCCTAATCTTAGGCAACCTAACATCTCGGATGTAACATTTTACCACATTCCAGGCGTGTCGGTCCCTACGTCTCGGTGGTAACATTACATGCGTCTATAACGGTATATATCCTAATCTTAGGCAACCTAACATCTCGGATGTAACATTTTACCACATTCCAGGCGTGTCGGTCCCTACGTCTCGGTGGTAACATTACATGCGTCTATAACGTTATATATCCTAACCTTAGGCAACCTAACATCTCGAATGCAATACTTGACAACATTCCTGGCCTGTCGAACCCTACTTCTCGGAGGGAACAGCATATACATCTATAACGTCATATATCCTAGCCTTAGGCAACCTAACATCTCGGATGTAACATTTGATAACATTCCAGGCGTGTCGGTCCCTACGTCTCGGTGGTAACATTACATGCGTCTATAACGGTATATATCCTAATCTTAGGCAACCTAACATCTCGGATGTAAAATTTTACCACATTCCAGGCGTGTCGGTCCCTACGTCTCGGTGGTAACATTACATGCGTCTATAACGTTATATATCCTAACCAAAGCCACCTAACATCTCGTATGTAACATTTGACAACATTCCAGGCATGTCGGTCCCTACGTCTCGGTGGTAACATTATATGCGTCTATTACGTTATATATCCTTATCTAAGGCAACCTAACATCTCGGATGCAATATTTGACAACATTCCTAGCCTGTCGAACCCTACTTCTCGGAGGGAACAGTATATACGTCTATAACGTTATATATCCTAACCGGAGGCAACCTGACATCTCGGATGTAATATTCTACATCATTCCAGGCATGTCGGACCCTACTTCTCGGAGGGAACAGTATATACGTCTATAACGTTATATATCCTAACCGAAGGCAACCTGACATCTCGGATGTAATATTCTACATCATTCCAGGCGTGTCGGACCCTACTTCTCGGTGGGAACATTATATGAGTCTATAACGTTGTATATCCTAATCTAAGGCAACCTATTATCTCAGACGTAATATTTTACAATATTCCTGGCCTGTCGAACCCTACTTCTCGGAGGGAACAGTATATACGTCTATAACGTCATATATCCTAACCTAAGGCAACCTAACATCTCGGAAGTAACATTTGACAACATTCCAGGCATGTCGGTCCCTACGTCTCGGTGGTAACATTACATGCGTCTATAACGGTATATATCCTAATCTTAGGCAACCTAACATCTCGGATGTAACATTTTACCACATTCCAGGCGTGTCGGTCCCTACGTCTCGGTGGTAACATTACATGCGTCTATAACGGTATATATCCTAATCTTAGGCAACCTAACATCTCGGATGTAACATTTTACCACATTCCAGGCGTGTCGGTCCCTACGTCTCGGTGGTAACATTACATGCGTCTATAACGATATATCCTAACCTAAGGCCACCTAACATCTCGTATGTAATATTTGATAACATTCCTGGCGTGTCGGTCCCTACGTCTCGGTGGTAACATTACATGCGTCTATAGCGGTATATATCCTAATCTTAGGCAACCTAACATATCGGATGTAACATTTTACAGCATTCCAGGCCTGTCGGTCCCTACTTCTCGGTGGTAACTTTACATGCGTCTATAACGGTATATATCCTAATCTTAGGCAACCTAACATCTCGGATGTAACATTTTACCACATTCCAGGCGTGTCGGTCCCTACGTCTCGGTGGTAACATTACATGCGTCTATAACGCTATATATCCTAACCTTAGGCAACCTAACATCTCGAATGCAATACTTGACAACATTCCTGGCCTGTCGAACCCTACTTCTCGGAGGGAACAGCATATACATCTATAACGTCATATATCCTAGCCTTAGGCAACCTAACATCTCGGATGTAACATTTTACCAGATTCCAGGCGTGTCGGTCCCTACGTCTCGGTGGTAATATTACATGCGTCTATAACGTTATATATCCTAACCTAAACCCACCTAACATCTCGTATGTAATATTTGACAACATTCCTGGCGTGTCGAACCCTACTTCTCGGTGGTAACATTACATGCGTCTATAACGGTATATATCCTAATCTTAGGCAACCTAACATCTCGGATGTAACATTTTACCACATTCCAGGCGTGTCGGTCCCTACGTCTCGGTGGTAACATTACATGCGTCTATAACGTTATATATCCTAACCTAAGGCCACCTAACATCTCGTATGTAATATTTGACAACATTCCTGGCCTGTAGAACCCTACATCTCGGAGGGAACAGTACATACGTCTGTAACGTCATATATCCTAACCTAAGACAACCTAACATCTCGGACGTAACATTTGACAACATTCCAGGCGTGTCGGTCCCTACGTCTCGGTGGTAACATTACATGCGTCTATAACGTTATATATCCTAACCTTAGGCAACCTAACATCTCCAATGCAATATTTGACAAAATTCCTGGCCTGTCGAACCCTTCTTCTCGGAGGGAACAGCATATACATCTATAACGTCATATATCCTAGCCTTAGGCAACCTAACATCTCGGATGTAACATTTGATAACATTCCAGGCGTGTCGGTCCCTACGTCTCGGTGGTAACATTACATGCGTCTATAACGGTATATATCCTAATCTTTGGCAACCTAACATCTCGGATGTAACATTTTACCACATTCCAGGCGTGTTGGAACCCTACGTCTCGGTGGTAACATTATATGCGTCTATAACGTTATATATCCTTATCTAAGGCAACCTAACCTCTCGGATGCTATATCTGACAACATTCCTAGCCTGTCGAACCCTACTTCTCGGAGGGAACAGTATGTACGTCTATAACGTTATATATCCTAACCTAAGGCAACCTGACATCTCGGATGTAATATTCTACATCATTCCAGGCGTGTCGGACCCTACTTCTCGGTGGGAACATTATATGCGTCTATAACGTTGTATATCCTTATCTAAGGCAACCTAACCTCTCGGATGCAATATTTGACAACATTCGTGGCCTGTCGAACTCTACTTCTCGGAGGGAAAGGTATATACGTCTATAACGTCATATATCCTAACCTAAGGCAACCTAAGATCTCGGATGTAACATTTGACAACATTTCAGGCATGTCGGTCCCTACGTCTCGGTGGTAACATTATATGCGTCTATTACGTTATATATCCTTATCTAAGGCAACCTAACATCTCGGATGCAATATTTGACAACATTCCTAGCCTGTCGAACCCTACTTCTCGGAGGGAACAGTATATACGTCTATAACGTTATATATCCTAACCGGAAGCAACCTAACATCTCGGATGTAATATTCTACATCATTCCAGGCATGTCGGACCCTACTTCTCGGTGGGAACATTATATGAGTCTATAACGTTGTATATCCTAATCTAAGGCAACCTATTATCTCAGACGTAATATTATACAATATTCCTGGCGTGTCGGTACATACTTTTCGGTGGGAATATTATATTCGTCCATAACGGTCGATATCGTAATCTAAGGCAATCTAACATCTCGGATGCAAAATTTGACAACATTCATGGCCTGTCGAACCCTACTTCTCGGAGGGAACAGTATATACGTCTATAACGTCATATATCCTAACCTAAGGCAACCTAACATCTCGGATGTAACATTTGACAACATTCCAGGCATGTCGGTCCCTACGTCTCGGTGGTAACATTACATGCGTCTATAGCGGTATATATCCTAATCTTAGGCAACCTAACATCTCGGATGTAACATTTTACCACATTCCAGGCGTGTCGGTCCCTACGTCTCGGTGGTAACATTACATGCGTCTATAACGTTATATATCCTAACCTTAGGCAACCTAACATCTCGAATGCAATACTTGACAACATTCCTGGCCTGTCGAACCCTACTTCTCGGAGGGAACAGCATATACATCTGTAACGTCATATATCCTAGCCTTAGGCAACCTAACATCTCGGATGTAACATTTGATAACATTCCAGGCGTGTCGGTCCCTACGTCTCGGTGGTAACATTACATGCGTCTATAACGGTATATATCCTAATCTTAGGCAACCTAACATCTCGGATGTAAAATTTTACCACATTCCAGGCGTGTCGGTCCCTACGTCTCGGTGGTAACATTACATGCGTCTATAACGTTATATATCCTAACCAAAGCCACCTAACATCTCGTATGTAACATTTGACAACATTCCAGGCATGTCGGTCCCTACGTCTCGGTGGTAACATTATATGCGTCTATTACGTTATATATCCTTATCTAAGGCAACCTAACATCTCGGATGCAATATTTGACAACATTCCTAGCCTGTCGAACCCTACTTCTCGGAGGGAACAGTATATACGTCTATAACGTTATATATCCTAACCGGAGGCAACCTGACATCTCGGATGTAATATTCTACATCATTCCAGGCATGTCGGACCCTACTTCTCGGAGGGAACAGTATATACGTCTATAACGTTATATATCCTAACCGAAGGCAACCTGACATCTCGGATGTAATATTCTACATCATTCCAGGCGTGTCGGACCCTACTTCTCGGTGGGAACATTATATGAGTCTATAACGTTGTATATCCTAATCTAAGGCAACCTATTATCTCAGACGTAATATTTTACAATATTCCTGGCCTGTCGAACCCTACTTCTCGGAGGGAACAGTATATACGTCTATAACGTCATATATCCTAACCTAAGGCAACCTAACATCTCGGAAGTAACATTTGACAACATTCCAGGCATGTCGGTCCCTACGTCTCGGTGGTAACATTACATGCGTCTATAACGGTATATATCCTAATCTTAGGCAACCTAACATCTCGGATGTAACATTTTACCACATTCCAGGCGTGTCGGTCCCTACGTCTCGGTGGTAACATTACATGCGTCTATAACGGTATATATCCTAATCTTAGGCAACCTAACATCTCGGATGTAACATTTTACCACATTCCAGGCGTGTCGGTCCCTACGTCTCGGTGGTAACATTACATGCGTCTATAACGATATATCCGAACCTAAGGCCACCTAACATCTCGTATGTAATATTTGATAACATTCCTGGCGTGTCGGTCCCTACGTCTCGGTGGTAACATTACATGCGTCTATAGCGGTATATATCCTAATCTTAGGCAACCTAACATATCGGATGTAACATTTTACAGCATTCCAGGCCTGTCGGTCCCTACTTCTCGGTGGTAACTTTACATGCGTCTATAACGGTATATATCCTAATCTTAGGCAACCTAACATCTCGGATGTAACATTTTACCACATTCCAGGCGTGTCGGTCCCTACGTCTCGGTGGTAACATTACATGCGTCTATAACGGTATATATCCTAATCTTAGGCAACCTAACATCTCGGATGTAACATTTTACCACATTCCAGGCGTGTCGGTCCCTACGTCTCGGTGGTAACATTACATGCGTCTATAACGTTATATATCCTAACCTTAGGCAACCTAACATCTCGAATGCAATACTTGACAACATTCCTGGCCTGTCGAACCCTACTTCTCGGAGGGAACAGCATATACATCTATAACGTCATATATCCTAGCCTTAGGCAACCTAACATCTCGGATGTAACATTTGATAACATTCCAGGCGTGTCGGTCCCTACGTCTCGGTGGTGACATTACATGCGTCTATAACGTTATATATCCTAACCTTAGGCAACCTAGCATCTCGAATGCAATATTTGACAATATTCCTGGCCTGTCGAACCCTACTTCTCGGAGGGAACAGAATATACATCTATAACGTCATATATCCTAGCCTTAGGCAACCTAACATCTCGGATGTAACATTTGATAACATTCCAGGCGTGTCGGTCCCTACGTCTCGGTGGTAACATTACATGCGTCTATAACGGTATATATCCTAATCTTAGGCAACCTAACATCTCGGATGTAAAATTTTACCACATTCCAGGCGTGTCGGTCCCTACGTCTCGGTGGTAACATTACATGCGTCTATAACGTTATATATCCTAACCAAAGCCACCTAACATCTCGTATGTAACATTTGACAACATTCCAGGCATGTCGGTCCCTACGTCTCGGTGGTAACATTATATGCGTCTATTACGTTATATATCCTTATCTAAGGCAACCTAACATCTCGGATGCAATATTTGACAACATTCCTAGCCTGTCGAACCCTACTTCTCGGAGGGAACAGTATATACGTCTATAACGTTATATATCCTAACCGGAGGCAACCTGACATCTCGGATGTAATATTCTACATCATTCCAGGCATGTCGGACCCTACTTCTCGGAGGGAACAGTATATACGTCTATAACGTTATATATCCTAACCGAAGGCAACCTGACATCTCGGATGTAATATTCTACATCATTCCAGGCGTGTCGGACCCTACTTCTCGGTGGGAACATTATATGAGTCTATAACGTTGTATATCCTAATCTAAGGCAACCTATTATCTCAGACGTAATATTTTACAATATTCCTGGCCTGTCGAACCCTACTTCTCGGAGGGAACAGTATATACGTCTATAACGTCATATATCCTAACCTAAGGCAACCTAACATCTCGGAAGTAACATTTGACAACATTCCAGGCATGTCGGTCCCTACGTCTCGGTGGTAACATTACATGCGTCTATAACGGTATATATCCTAATCTTAGGCAACCTAACATCTCGGATGTAACATTTTACCACATTCCAGGCGTGTCGGTCCCTACGTCTCGGTGGTAACATTACATGCGTCTATAACGGTATATATCCTAATCTTAGGCAACCTAACATCTCGGATGTAACATTTTACCACATTCCAGGCGTGTCGGTCCCTACGTCTCGGTGGTAACATTACATGCGTCTATAACGATATATCCGAACCTAAGGCCACCTAACATCTCGTATGTAATATTTGATAACATTCCTGGCGTGTCGGTCCCTACGTCTCGGTGGTAACATTACATGCGTCTATAGCGGTATATATCCTAATCTTAGGCAACCTAACATATCGGATGTAACATTTTACAGCATTCCAGGCCTGTCGGTCCCTACTTCTCGGTGGTAACTTTACATGCGTCTATAACGGTATATATCCTAATCTTAGGCAACCTAACATCTCGGATGTAACATTTTACCACATTCCAGGCGTGTCGGTCCCTACGTCTCGGTGGTAACATTACATGCGTCTATAACGTTATATATCCTAACCTTAGGCAACCTAACATCTCGAATGCAATACTTGACAACATTCCTGGCCTGTCGAACCCTACTTCTCGGAGGGAACAGCATATACATCTATAACGTCATATATCCTAGCCTTAGGCAACCTAACATCTCGGATGTAACATTTTACCAGATTCCAGGCGTGTCGGTCCCTACGTCTCGGTGGTAATATTACATGCGTCTATAACGTTATATATCCTAACCTAAACCCACCTAACATCTCGTATGTAATATTTGACAACATTCCTGGCGTGTCGAACCCTACTTCTCGGTGGTAACATTACATGCGTCTATAACGGTATATATCCTAATCTTAGGCAACCTAACATCTCGGATGTAACATTTTACCACATTCCAGGCGTGTCGGTCCCTACGTCTCGGTGGTAACATTACATGCGTCTATAACGTTATATATCCTAACCTAAGGCCACCTAACATCTCGTATGTAATATTTGACAACATTCCTGGCCTGTAGAACCCTACATCTCGGAGGGAACAGTACATACGTCTGTAACGTCATATATCCTAACCTAAGACAACCTAACATCTCGGACGTAACATTTGACAACATTCCAGGCGTGTCGGTCCCTACGTCTCGGTGGTAACATTACATGCGTCTATAACGTTATATATCCTAACCTTAGGCAACCTAACATCTCCAATGCAATATTTGACAAAATTCCTGGCCTGTCGAACCCTACTTCTCGGAGGGAACAGCATATACATCTATAACGTCATATATCCTAGCCTTAGGCAACCTAATATCTCGGATGTAACATTTGATAACATTCCAGGCGTGTCGGTCCCTACGTCTCGGTGGTAACATTACATGCGTCTATAACGGTATATATCCTAATCTTTGGCAACCTAACATCTCGGATGTAACATTTTACCACATTCCAGGCGTGTTGGAACCCTACGTCTCGGTGGTAACATTATATGCGTCTATAACGTTATATATCCTTATCTAAGGCAACCTAACCTCTCGGATGCTATATCTGACAACATTCCTAGCCTGTCGAACCCTACTTCTCGGAGGGAACAGTATGTACGTCTATAACGTTATATATCCTAACCTAAGGCAACCTGACATCTCGGATGTAATATTCTACATCATTCCAGGCGTGTCGGACCCTACTTCTCGGTGGGAACATTATATGCGTCTATAACGTTGTATATCCTTATCTAAGGCAACCTAACCTCTCGGATGCAATATTTGACAACATTCGTGGCCTGTCGAACTCTACTTCTCGGAGGGAAAGGTATATACGTCTATAACGTCATATATCCTAACCTAAGGCAACCTAAGATCTCGGATGTAACATTTGACAACATTCCAAGCATGTCGGTCCCTACGTCTCGGTGGTAACATTATATGCGTCTATTACGTTATATATCCTTATCTAAGGCAACCTAACATCTCGGATGCAATATTTGACAACATTCCTAGCCTGTCGAACCCTACTTCTCGGAGGGAACAGTATATACGTCTATAACGTTATATATCCTAACCGGAAGCAACCTAACATCTCGGATGTAATATTCTACATCATTCCAGGCATGTCGGACCCTACTTCTCGGTGGGAACATTATATGAGTCTATAACGTTGTATATCCTAGTCTAAGGCAACCTATTATCTCAGACGTAATATTATACAATATTCCTGGCGTGTCGGTACATACTTTTCGGTGGGAATATTATATTCGTCCATAACGGTCGATATCGTAATCTAAGGCAATCTAACATCTCGGATGCAAAATTTGACAACATTCATGGCCTGTCGAACCCTACTTCTCGGAGGGAACAGTATATACGTCTATAACGTCATATATCCTAACCTAAGGCAACCTAACATCTCGGATGTAACATTTGACAACATTCCAGGCATGTCGGTCCCTACGTCTCGGTGGTAACATTATATGCGTCTATTACGTTATATATCCTTATCTAAGGCAACCTAACATCTCGCATGCAATATTTGACAACATTCCTAGCCTGTCGAACCCTACTTCTCGGAGGGAACAGTATATACGTCTATAACGTTATATATCCTAACCGGAGGCAACCTGACATCTCGGATGTAATATTCTACATCATTCCAGGCATGTCGGACCCTACTTCTCGGTGGGAACATTATATGAGTGTATAACGTTGTATATCCTAGTCTAAGGCAACCTATTATCTCAGACGTAATATTATACAATATTCCTGGCGTGTCGGTACATACTTTTCGGTGGGAATATTATATTCGTCCATAACGGTCGATATCGTAATCTAAGGCAATCTAACATCTCGGATGCAAAATTTGACAACATTCCTGGCCTGTCGAACCCTACTTCTCGGAGGGAACAGTATGTACGTCTATAACGTTATATATCCTAACCTAAGGCAACCTAACATCTCGGATGTAATATTCTACAACCTTCCAGGCGTGTCGGACCCTACTTCTCGGTGGGAACATTATATGCGTCTATAACGTTGCATATCCTAATCTAAGGCAACCTAACATCTCGGATGCAATATTTGACAACATTCCTGGCCTGTCGAACTCTACTGCTCGGAGGGAACAGTATATACGTCTATAACGGTATATATCCTAATCTAAGGCAACCTAACATCTCGGATGCAATATTTGACAACATTCGTGGCCTGTCGAACCCTACTTCTCGGAGGGAAAAGTATATACGTCTATAACGTCATATATCCTAACCTAAGGCAACCTAACATCTCGGATGTAACATTTGACAACATTCCAGGCGTGTCGGTCCCTACGTCTCGGTGGTAACCTTACATGCGTCTATAACGGTATATTTCCTAATCTAAGGCAACCTACCATCTCGGATGCAATATTTGACAACATTCCTGGCCTGTCGAACCCTACTTCTCGGAGGGAACAGTATATACGTCTATAACGTCATATATCCTAACCTAAGGCCACCTAACATCTCGTATGTAATATTTGATAACATTCCTGGCGTGTCGGTCCCTACGTCTCGGTGGTAACATTACATGCGTCTATAGCGGTATATATCCTAATCTTAGGCAACCTAACATATCGGATGTAACATTTTACAGCATTCCAGGCCTGTCGGTCCCTACTTCTCGGTGGTAACTTTACATGCGTCTATAACGGTATATATCCTAATCTTAGGCAACCTAACATCTCGGATGTAACATTTTACCACATTCCAGGCGTGTCGGTCCCTACGTCTCGGTGGTAACATTACATGCGTCTATAACGTTATATATCCTAACCTTAGGCAACCTAACATCTCGAATGCAATACTTGACAACATTCCTGGCCTGTCGAACCCTACTTCTCGGAGGGAACAGCATATACATCTATAACGTCATATATCCTAGCCTTAGGCAACCTAACATCTCGGATGTAACATTTTACCAGATTCCAGGCGTGTCGGTCCCTACGTCTCGGTGGTAATATTACATGCGTCTATAACGTTATATATCCTAACCTAAACCCACCTAACATCTCGTATGTAATATTTGACAACATTCCTGGCGTGTCGAACCCTACTTCTCGGTGGTAACATTACATGCGTCTATAACGGTATATATCCTAATCTTAGGCAACCTAACATCTCGGATGTAACATTTTACCACATTCCAGGCGTGTCGGTCCCTACGTCTCGGTGGTAACATTACATGCGTCTATAACGTTATATATCCTAACCTTAGGCAACCTAACATCTCGAATGCAATACTTGACAACATTCCTGGCCTGTCGAACCCTACTTCTCGGAGGGAACAGCATATACATCTATAACGTCATATATCCTAGCCTTAGGCAACCTAACATCTCGGATGTAACATTTTACCAGATTCCAGGCGTGTCGGTCCCTACGTCTCGGTGGTAATATTACATGCGTCTATAACGTTATATATCCTAACCTAAACCCACCTAACATCTCGTATGTAATATTTGACAACATTCCTGGCGTGTCGAACCCTACTTCTCGGTGGTAACATTACATGCGTCTATAACGGTATATATCCTAATCTTAGGCAACCTAACATCTCGGATGTAACATTTTACCACATTCCAGGCGTGTCGGTCCCTACGTCTCGGTGGTAACATTACATGCGTCTATAACGTTATATATCCTAACCTAAGGCCACCTAACATCTCGTATGTAATATTTGACAACATTCCTGGCCTGTAGAACCCTACATCTCGGAGGGAACAGTACATACGTCTGTAACGTCATATATCCTAACCTAAGACAACCTAACATCTCGGACGTAACATTTGACAACATTCCAGGCGTGTCGGTCCCTACGTCTCGGTGGTAACATTACATGCGTCTATAACGTTATATATCCTAACCTTAGGCAACCTAACATCTCCAATGCAATATTTGACAAAATTCCTGGCCTGTCGAACCCTACTTCTCGGAGGGAACAGCATATACATCTATAACGTCATATATCCTAGCCTTAGGCAACCTAACATCTCGGATGTAACATTTGATAACATTCCAGGCGTGTCGGTCCCTACGTCTCGGTGGTAACATTACATGCGTCTATAACGGTGTATATCCTAATCTTTGGCAACCTAACATCTCGGATGTAACATTTTACCACATTCCAGGCGTGTTGGAACCCTACGTCTCGGTGGTAACATTATATGCGTCTATAACGTTATATATCCTTATCTAAGGCAACCTAACCTCTCGGATGCTATATCTGACAACATTCCTAGCCTGTCGAACCCTACTTCTCGGAGGGAACAGTATGTACGTCTATAACGTTATATATCCTAACCTAAGGCAACCTGACATCTCGGATGTAATATTCTACATCATTCCAGGCGTGTCGGACCCTACTTCTCGGTGGGAACATTATATGCGTCTATAACGTTGTATATCCTTATCTAAGGCAACCTAACCTCTCGGATGCAATATTTGACAACATTCGTGGCCTGTCGAACTCTACTTCTCGGAGGGAAAGGTATATACGTCTATAACGTCATATATCCTAACCTAAGGCAACCTAAGATCTCGGATGTAACATTTGACAACATTCCAGGCATGTCGGTCCCTACGTCTCGGTGGTAACATTATATGCGTCTATTACGTTATATATCCTTATCTAAGGCAACCTAACATCTCGGATGCAATATTTGACAACATTCCTAGCCTGTCGAACCCTACCTCTCGGAGGGAACAGTATATACGTCTATAACGTTATATATCCTAACCGGAAGCAACCTAACATCTCGGATGTAATATTCTACATCATTCCAGGCATGTCGGACCCTACTTCTCGGTGGGAACATTATATGAGTCTATAACGTTGTATATCCTAATCTAAGGCAACCTATTATCTCAGACGTAATATTATACAATATTCCTGGCGTGTCGGTACATACTTTTCGGTGGGAATATTATATTCGTCCATAACGGTCGATATCGTAATCTAAGGCAATCTAACATCTCGGATGCAAAATTTGACAACATTCATGGCCTGTCGAACCCTACTTCTCGGAGGGAACAGTATATACGTCTATAACGTCATATATCCTAACCTAAGGCAACCTAACATCTCGGATGTAACATTTGACAACATTCCAGGCATGTCGGTCCCTACGTCTCGGTGGTAACATTACATGCGTCTATAACGGTATATATCCTAATCTTAGGCAACCTAACATCTCGGATGTAACATTTTACCACATTCCAGGCGTGTCGGTCCCTACGTCTCGGTGGTAACATTACATGCGTCTATAACGATATATCCTAACCTAAGGCCACCTAACATCTCGTATGTAATATTTGATAACATTCCTGGCGTGTCGGTCCCTACGTCTCGGTGGTAACATTACATGCGTCTATAGCGGTATATATCCTAATCTTAGGCAACCTAACATATCGGATGTAACATTTCACAGCATTCCAGGCCTGTCGGTCCCTACTTCTCGGTGGTAACTTTACATGCGTCTATAACGGTATATATCCTAATCTTAGGCAACCTAACATCTCGGATGTAACATTTTACCACATTCCAGGCGTGTCGGTCCCTACGTCTCGGTGGTAACATTACATGCGTCTATAACGTTATATATCCTAACCTTAGGCAACCTAACATCTCGAATGCAATACTTGACAACATTCCTGGCCTGTCGAACCCTACTTCTCGGAGGGAACAGCATATACATCTATAACGTCATATATCCTAGCCTTAGGCAACCTAACATCTCGGATGTAACATTTGATAACATTCCAGGCGTGTCGGTCCCTACGTCTCGGTGGTAACATTACATGCGTCTATAACGGTATATATCCTAATCTTAGGCAACCTAACATCTCGGATGTAAAATTTTACCACATTCCAGGCGTGTCGGTCCCTACGTCTCGGTGGTAACATTACATGCGTCTATAACGTTATATATCCTAACCAAAGCCACCTAACATCTCGTATGTAACATTTGACAACATTCCAGGCGTGTCGGTCCCTACGTCTCGGTGGCAACATTACATGCGTCTATAACGTTATATATCCTAACCTAAGGCCACCTAACATCTCGTATGTAATATTTGACAACATTCCTGGCCTGTAGAACCCTACATCTCGGAGGGAACAGTACATACGTCTGTAACGTCATATATCCTAACCTAAGACAACCTAACATCTCGGACGTAACATTTGACAACATTCCAGGCGTGTCGGTCCCTACGTCTCGGTGGTAACATTACATGCGTCTATAACGTTATATATCCTAACCTTAGGCAACCTAACATCTCCAATGCAATATTTGACAAAATTCCTGGCCTGTCGAACCCTACTTCTCGGAGGGAACAGCATATACATCTATAACGTCATATATCCTAGCCTTAGGCAACCTAACATCTCGGATGTAACATTTGACAACATTCCAGGCATGTCGGTCCCTACGTCTCGGTGGTAACATTACATGCGTCTATAACGGTATATATCCTAATCTTAGGCAACCTAACATCTCGGATGCAACATTTTACCACATTCCAGGCGTGTCGGTCCCTACGTCTCGGTGGTAACATTACTTGCGTCTATAACGGTATATATCCTAATCTTAGGCAACCTAACATCTCGGATGTAACATTTTACCACATTCCAGGCGTGTCGGTCCCTACGTCTCGGTGGTAACATTACATGCGTCTATAACGTTATATATCCTAACCTTAGGCAACCTAACATCTCGGATGCAATATTTGACAACATTCCTGGCCTGTCGAACCCTACTTCTCGGAGGGAACAGCATATACGTCTATAACGTCATATATCCTAATCTAAGGCAACCTAACATCTCGGATGAAATATTTCACAACATTCCTGGCCTGTAGAACCCTACATCTCGGAGGGAACAGTATATACGTCTGTAACGTCATATATCCTAACCTAAGACAACCTAACATCTCGGACGTAACATTTGACAACATTCCAGGCGTGTCGGTCCCTACTTCTCGGTGGGAACATTATATGCGTCTATAACGTTATATATCCTTATCTAAGGCAACCTAACCTCTCGGATGCAATATTTTACAACATTCGTGGCCTGTCGAACTCTACTTCTCGGAGGGAAAGGTACATACGTCTATAACGTCATATATCCTAACCTAAGGCAACCTAAGATCTCGGATGTAACATTTGACAACATTCCAGACGTGTCGGTCCCTACGTCTCGGTGGTAACATTACATGCGTCTATAACGGTATATTTCCTAATCTAAGGCAACCTAACATCTCGGATGCAATATTTGACAACATTCCTGGCCTGTCGAACCCTACTTCTCGGAGGGAACAGTATATACGTCTATAACGTCATATATCCTAACCTAAGGCAACCTAACATCTCGGATGTAACATTTGACAACATTCCAGGCATGTCGGTCCCTACGTCTCGGTGGTAACATTATATGCGTCTATTACGTTATATATCCTTATCTAAGGCAACCTAACATCTCGCATGCAATATTTGACAACATTCCTAGCCTGTCGAACCCTACTTCTCGGAGGGAACAGTATATACGTCTATAACGTTATATATCCTAACCGGAGGCAACCTGACATCTCGGATGTAATATTCTACATCATTCCAGGCATGTCGGACCCTACTTCTCGGTGGGAACATTATATGAGTCTATAACGTTGTATATCCTAGTCTAAGGCAACCTATTATCTCAGACGTAATATTATACAATATTCCTGGCGTGTCGGTACATACTTTTCGGTGGGAATATTATATTCGTCCATAACGGTCGATATCGTAATCTAAGGCAATCTAACATCTCGGATGCAAAATTTGACAACATTCCTGGCCTGTCGAACCCTACTTCTCGGAGGGAACAGTATGTACGTCTATAACGTTATATATCCTAACCTAAGGCAACCTAACATCTCGGATGTAATATTCTACAACCTTCCAGGCGTGTCGGACCCTACTTCTCGGTGGGAACATTATATGCGTCTATAACGTTGCATATCCTAATCTAAGGCAACCTAACATCTCGGATGCAATATTTGACAACATTCCTGGCCTGTCGAACTCTACTGCTCGGAGGGAACAGTATATACGTCTATAACGGTATATATCCTAATCTAAGGCAACCTAACATCTCGGATGCAATATTTGACAACATTCGTGGCCTGTCGAACCCTACTTCTCGGAGGGAAAAGTATATACGTCTATAACGTCATATATCCTAACCTAAGGCAACCTAACATCTCGGATGTAACATTTGACAACATTCCAGGCGTGTCGGTCCCTACGTCTCGGTGGTAACATTACATGCGTCTATAACGGTATATATCCTAATCTTAGGCAACCTAACATCTCGGATGTAACATTTTACCACATTCCAGGCGTGTCGGTCCCTACGTCTCGGTGGTAACATTACATGCGTCTATAACGGTATATATCCTAATCTTAGGCAACCTAACTTCTCGGATGTAACATTTTACCACATTCCAGGCGTGTCGGTCCCTACGTCTCGGTGGTAACATTACATGCGTCTATAACGTTATATATCCTAACCTTAGGCAACCTAACATCTCGAATGCAATACTTGACAACATTCCTGGCCTGTCGAACCCTACTTCTCGGAGGGAACAGCATATACATCTATAACGTCATATATCCTAGCCTTAGGCAACCTAACATCTCGGATGTAACATTTGATAACATTCCAGGCGTGTCGGTCCCTACGTCTCGGTGGTAACATTACATGCGTCTATAACGGTATATATCCTAATCTTAGGCAACCTAACATCTCGGATGTAAAATTTTACCACATTCCAGGCGTGTCGGTCCCTACGTCTCGGTGGTAACATTACATGCGTCTATAACGTTATATATTCTAACCAAAGCCACCTAACATCTCGTATGTAACATTTGACAACATTCCAGGCATGTCGGTCCCTACGTCTCGGTGGTAACATTATATGCGTCTATTACGTTATATATCCTTATCTAAGGCAACCTAACATCTCGGATGCAATATTTGACAACATTCCTAGCCTGTCGAACCCTACTTCTCGGAGGGAACAGTATATACGTCTATAACGTTATATATCCTAACCGGAGGCAACCTGACATCTCGGATGTAATATTCTACATCATTCCAGGCATGTCGGACCCTACTTCTCGGAGGGAACAGTATATACGTCTATAACGTTATATATCCTAACCGAAGGCAACCTGACATCTCGGATGTAATATTCTACATCATTCCAGGCGTGTCGGACCCTACTTCTCGGTGGGAACATTATATGAGTCTATAACGTTGTATATCCTAATCTAAGGCAACCTATTATCTCAGACGTAATATTTTACAATATTCCTGGCCTGTCGAACCCTACTTCTCGGAGGGAACAGTATATACGTCTATAACGTCATATATCCTAACCTAAGGCAACCTAACATCTCGGAAGTAACATTTGACAACATTCCAGGCATGTCGGTCCCTACGTCTCGGTGGTAACATTACATGCGTCTATAACGGTATATATCCTAATCTTAGGCAACCTAACATCTCGGATGTAACATTTTACCACATTCCAGGCGTGTCGGTCCCTACGTCTCGGTGGTAACATTACATGCGTCTATAACGGTATATATCCTAATCTTAGGCAACCTAACATCTCGGATGTAACATTTTACCACATTCCAGGCGTGTCGGTCCCTACGTCTCGGTGGTAACATTACATGCGTCTATAGCGGTATATATCCTAATCTTAGGCAACCTAACATATCGGATGTAACATTTTACAGCATTCCAGGCCTGTCGGTCCCTACTTCTCGGTGGTAACTTTACATGCGTCTATAACGGTATATATCCTAATCTTAGGCAACCTAACATCTCGGATGTAACATTTTACCACATTCCAGGCGTGTCGGTCCCTACGTCTCGGTGGTAACATTACATGCGTCTATAACGTTATATATCCTAACCTTAGGCAACCTAACATCTCGAATGCAATACTTGACAACATTCCTGGCCTGTCGAACCCTACTTCTCGGAGGGAACAGCATATACATCTATAACGTCATATATCCTAGCCTTAGGCAACCTAACATCTCGGATGTAACATTTGATAACATTCCAGGCGTGTCGGTCCCTACGTCTCGGTGGTAACATTACATGCGTCTATAACGGTATATATCCTAATCTTAGGCAACCTAACATCTCGGATGTAACATTTTACCACATTCCAGGCGTGTCGGTCCCTACGTCTCGGTGGTAACATTACATGCGTCTATAACGTTATATATCCTAACCAAAGCCACCTAACATCTCGTATGTAATATTTGACAACATTCCTGGCGTGTCGGTCCCTACGTCTCGGTGGTAACATTACATGCGTCTATAGCGGTATATATCCTAATCTTAGGCAACCTAACATCTCTGATGTAACATTTTACAACATTCCAGGCCTGTCGGTCCCTACGTCTCGGTGGTAACATTACATGCGTCTATAACGTTATATATCCTAACCTAAAGCCACCTAACATCTCGTATGTAATATTTGACGCTATTCCTGGCGTGTCGAACCCTACTTCTCGGTGGTAACATTACATGCGTCTATAACGGTATATATCCTAATCTTAGGCAACCTAACATCTCGGATGTAACATTTTACCACATTCCAGGCGTGTCGGTGCCTACGTCTCGGTGGTAACATTACATGCGTCTATAACGTTATATATCCTAACCTAAGGCCACCTAACATCTCGTATGTAATATTTGACAACATTCCTGGCGTATCGAACCCTACTTCTCGGTGGGAACAGTATATACGTCTATAACGTTATATATCCTAACCTAAGGCAACCTAACATCTCGGATGTAACATTTGACAACATTGCAGGCATGTCGGTCCCTACGTCTCGGTGGTAACATTACATGCGTCTATAACGGTATATATCCTAATCTTAGGCAACCTAACATCTCGGATGTAACATTTTACCACATTCCAGGCGTGTCGGTCCCTACGTCTCGGTGGTAACATTACATGCGTCTATAACGGTATATATCCTAATCTTAGGCAACCTAACATCTCGTATGTAATATTTGACAACATTCCTGGCGTGTCGGTCCCTACGTCTCGGTGGTAACATTACATGCGTCTATAACGTTATATACCCTAACCAAAGCCACCTAACATCTCGTATGTAACATTTGACAACATTCCAGGCATGTCGGTCCCTACGTCTCGGTGGTAACATTATATGCGTCTATTACGTTATATATCCTTATCTAAGGCAACCTAACATCTCGGATGCAATATTTGACAACATTCCTAGCCTGTCGAACCCTACTTCTCGGAGGGAACAGTATATACGTCTATAACGTTATATATCCTAACCGGAGGCAACCTGACATCTCGGATGTAATATTCTACATCATTCCAGGCATGTCGGACCCTACTTCTCGGAGGGAACAGTATATACGTCTATAACGTTATATATCCTAACCGAAGGCAACCTGACATCTCGGATGTAATATTCTACATCATTCCAGGCGTGTCGGACCTTACTTCTCGGTGGGAACATTATATGAGTCTATAACGTTGTATATCCTAATCTAAGGCAACCTATTATCTCAGACGTAATATTTTACAATATTCCTGGCCTGTCGAACCCTACTTCTCGGAGGGAACAGTATATACGTCTATAACGTCATATATCCTAACCTAAGGCAACCTAACATCTCGGAAGTAACATTTGACAACATTCCAGGCATGTCGGTCCCTACGTCTCGGTGGTAACATTACATGCGTCTATAACGGTATATATCCTGATCTTAGGCAACCTAACATCTCGGATGTAACATTTTACCACATTCCAGGCGTGTCGGTCCCTACGTCTCGGTGGTAACATTACATGCGTCTATAACGGTATATATCCTAATCTTAGGCAACCTAACATCTCGGATGTAACATTTTACCACATTCCAGGCGTGTCGGTCCCTACGTCTCGGTGGTAACATTACATGCGTCTATAACGTTATATATCCTAACCTAAGGCCACCTAACATCTCGTATGTAATATTTGATAACATTCCTGGCGTGTCGGTCCCTACGTCTCGGTGGTAACATTACATGCGTCTATAGCGGTATATATCCTAATCTTAGGCAACCTAACATATCGGATGTAACATTTTACAGCATTCCAGGCCTGTCGGTCCCTACTTCTCGGTGGTAACTTTACATGCGTCTATAACGGTATATATCCTAATCTTAGGCAACCTAACATCTCGGATGTAACATTTTACCACATTCCAGGCGTGTCGGTCCCTACGTCTCGGTGGTAACATTACATGCGTCTATAACGTTATATATCCTAACCTTAGGCAACCTAACATCTCGAATGCAATACTTGACAACATTCCTGGCCTGTCGAACCCTACTTCTCGGAGGGAACAGCATATACATCTATAACGTCATATATCCTAGCCTTAGGCAACCTAACATCTCGGATGTAACATTTGATAACATTCCAGGCGTGTCGGTCCCTACGTCTCGGTGGTAACATTACATGCGTCTATAACGGTATATATCCTAATCTTAGGCAACCTAACATCTCGGATGTAACATTTTACCACATTCCTGGCGTGTCGAACCCTACTTCTCGGTGGTAACATTACATGCGTCTATAACGGTATATATCCTAATCTTAGGCAACCTAACATCTCGGATGTAACATTTTACCACATTCCAGGCGTGTCGGTGCCTACGTCTCGGTGGTAACATTACATGCGTCTATAACGTTATATATCCTAACCTAAGGCCACCTAACATCTCGTATGTAATATTTGACAACATTCCTGGCGTATCGAACCCTACTTCTCGGTGGGAACAGTATATACGTCTATAACGTTATATATCCTAACCTAAGGCAACCTAACATCTCGGATGTAACATTTGACAACATTGCAGGCATGTCGGTCCCTACGTCTCGGTGGTAACATTACATGCGTCTATAACGGTATATATCCTAATCTTAGGCAACCTAACATCTCGGATGTAACATTTTACCACATTCCAGGCGTGTCGGTCCCTACGTCTCGGTGGTAACATTACATGCGTCTATAACGGTATATATCCTAATCTTAGGCAACCTAACATCTCGTATGTAATATTTGACAACATTCCTGGCGTGTCGGTCCCTACGTCTCGGTGGTAACATTACATGCGTCTATAACGTTATATATCCTAACCTTAGGCAACCTAACATCTCGGATGCAATATTTGACAACATTCCTGGCCTGTCGAACCCTAATTCTCGGAGGGAACAGCATATACATCTATAACGTCATATATCCTAATCTAAGGCAACCTAACATCTCGGATGAAATATTTCACAACATTCCTGGCCTGTAGAACCCTACATCTCGGAGGGAACAGTACATACGTCTGTAACGTCATATATCCTAACCTAAGACAACCTAACATCTCGGACGTAACATTTTACCACATTCCAGGCGTGTCGGTCCCTACGTCTCGGTGGTAACATTACATGCGTCTATAACGTTATATATCCTAACCTAAGGCCACCTAACATATCGTATGTAATATTTGACAACATTCCTGGCGTGTCGGTCCCTACGTCTCGGTGGTAACATTACATGCGTCTATAGCGGTATATATCCTAATCTTAGGCAACCTAACATATCGGATGTAACATTTTACAGCATTCCAGGCCTGTCGGTCCCTACTTCTCGGTGGTATCTTTACATGCGTCTATAACGGTATATATCCTAATCTTAGGCAACCTAACATCTCGGATGTAACATTTTACCACATTCCAGGCGTGTCGGTCCCTACGTCTCGGTGGTAACATTACATGCGTCTATAACGTTATATATCCTAACCTTAGGCAACCTAACATCTCGAATGCAATACTTGACAACATTCCTGGCCTGTCGAACCCTACTTCTCGGAGGGAACAGCATATACATCTATAACGTCATATATCCTAGCCTTAGGCAACCTAACATCTCGGATGTAACATTTGATAACATTCCAGGCGTGTCGGTCCCTACGTCTCGGTGGTAACATTACATGCGTCTATAACGGTATATATCCTAATCTTAGGCAACCTAAAATCTCGGATGTAAAATTTTACCACATTCCAGGCGTGTCGGTCCCTACGTCTCGGTGGTAACATTACATGCGTCTATAACGTTATATATCCTAACCAAAGCCACCTAACATCTCGTATGTAACATTTGACAACATTCCAGGCATGTCGGTCCCTACGTCTCGGTGGTAACATTATATGCGTCTATTAAGTTATATATCCTTATCTAAGGCAACCTAACATCTCGGATGCAATATTTGACAACATTCCTAGCCTGTCGAACCCTACTTCTCGGAGGGAACAGTATATACGTCTATAACGTTATATATCCTAACCGGAGGCAACCTGACATCTCGGATGTAATATTCTACATCATTCCAGGCATGTCGGACCCTACTTCTCGGAGGGAACAGTATATACGTCTATAACGTTATATATCCTAACCGAAGGCAACCTGACATCTCGGATGTAATATTCTACATCATTCCAGGCGTGTCGGACCCTACTTCTCGGTGGGAACATTATATGAGTCTATAACGTTGTATATCCTAATCTAAGGCAACCTATTATCTCAGACGTAATATTTTACAATATTCCTGGCCTGTCGAACCCTACTTCTCGGACGGAACAGTATATACGTCTATAACGTCATATATCCTAACCTAAGGCAACCTAACATCTCGGAAGTAACATTTGACAACATTCCAGGCATGTCGGTCCCTACGTCTCGGTGGTAACATTACATGCGTCTATAACGGTATATATCCTAATCTTAGGCAACCTAACATCTCGGATGTAACATTTTACCACATTCCAGGCGTGTCGGTCCCTACGTCTCGGTGGTAACATTACATGCGTCTATAACGGTATATATCCTAATCTTAGGCAACCTAACATCTCGGATGTAACATTTTACCACATTCCAGGCGTGTCGGTCCCTACGTCTCAGTGGTAACATTACATGCGTCTATAACGTTATATATCCTAACCTAAGGCCACCTAACATCTCGTATGTAATATTTGATAACATTCCTGGCGTGTCGGTCCCTACGTCTCGGTGGTAACATTACATGCGTCCATAGCGGTATATATCCTAATCTTAGGCAACCTAACATATCGGATGTAACATTTTACAGCATTCCAGGCCTGTCGGTCCCTACTTCTCGGTGGTAACTTTACATGCGTCTATAACGGTATATATCCTAATCTTAGGCAACCTAACATCTCGGATGTAACATTTTACCACATTCCAGGCGTGTCGGTCCCTACGTCTCGGTGGTAACATTACATGCGTCTATAACGTTATATATCCTAACCTTAGGCAACCTAACATCTCGAATGCAATACTTGACAACATTCCTGGCCTGTCGAACCCTACTTCTCGGAGGGAACAGCATATACATCTATAACGTCATATATCCTAGCCTTAGGCAACCTAACATCTCGGATGTAACATTTGATAACATTCCAGGCGTGTCGGTCCCTACGTCTCGGTGGTAACATTACATGCGTCTATAACGGTATATATCCTAATCTTAGGCAACCTAACATCTCGGATGTAACATTTTACCACATTCCAGGCGTGTCGGTCCCTACGTCTCGGTGGTAACAACACATGCGTCTACAACGTTATATATCCTAACCAAAGCCACCTAACATCTCGTATGTAATATTTGACAACATTCCTGGCGTGTCGGTCCCTACGTCTCGGTGGTAACATTACATGCGTCTATAGCGGTATATATCCTAATCTTAGGCAACCTAACATCTCTGATGTAACATTTTACAACATTCCAGGCCTGTCGGTCCCTACGTCTCGGTGGTAACATTACATGCGTCTATAACGTTATATATCCTAACCTAAAGCCACCTAACATCTCGTATGTAATATTTGACAACATTCCTGGCGTGTCGAACCCTACTTCTCGGTGGTAACATTACATGCGTCTATAACGGTATATATCCTAATCTTAGGCAACCTAACATCTCGGATGTAACATTTTACCACATTCCAGGCGTGTCGGTCCCTACGTCTCGGTGGTAACATTACATGCGTCTATAACGTTATATATCCTAACCTAAGGCCACCTAACATCTCGTATGTAATATT
The DNA here is from genome assembly GCA_963969225.1 of Xylocopa violacea. NCBI lineage: Eukaryota > Metazoa > Arthropoda > Insecta > Hymenoptera > Apidae > Xylocopa > Xylocopa violacea. Next base: position 122,469 of record CAXAJV010000828.1, read on the forward strand.
TGACAACATTCCTGGCGTATCGAACCCTACTTCTCGGTGGGAACAGTATATACGTCTATAACGTTATATATCCTAACCTAAGGCAACCTAACATCTCGGATGTAACATTTGACAACATTGCAGGCATGTCGGTCCCTACGTCTCGGTGGTAACATTACATGCGTCTATAACGGTATATATCCTAATCTTAGGCAACCTAACATCTCGGATGTAACATTTTACCACATTCCAGGCGTGTCGGTCCCTACGTCTCGGTGGTAACATTACATGCGTCTATAACGGTATATATCCTAATCTTAGGCAACCTAACATCTCGTATGTAATATTTGACAACATTCCTGGCGTGTCGAACCCTACTTCTCGGTGGTAACATTACATGCGTCTATAACGTTATATATCCTAACCTTAGGCAACCTAACATCTCGGATGCAATATTTGACAACATTCCTGGCCTGTCGAACCCTAATTCTCGGAGGGAACAGCATATACATCTATAACGTCATATATCCTAATCTAAGGCAACCTAACATCTCGGATGAAATATTTCACAACATTCCTGGCCTGTAGAACCCTACATCTCGGAGGGAACAGTGCATACGTCTGTAACGTCATATATCCTAACCTAAGACAACCTAACATCTCGGACGTAACATTTGACAACATTCCAGGCGTGTCGGTCCCTACGTCTCGGTGGTAACATTACATGCGTCTATAACGTTATATATCCTAACCTTAGGCAACCTAACATCTCCAATGCAATATCTGACAACATTCCTGGCCTGTCGAACCCTACTTCTCGGAGGGTACAGCATATACATCTATAACGTCATATATCCTAATCTTAGGCAACCTAACATCTCGGATGTAACATTTTACCACATTCCAGGCGTGTTGGAACCCTACGTCTCGGTGGTAACATTATATGCGTCTATAACGTTATATCTCCTTATCTAAGGCAACCTAACCTCTCGGATGCTATATTTGACAACATTCCTAGCCTGTCGAACCCTACTTCACGGAGGGAACAGTATGTACGTCTATAACGTTATATATCCTAACCTAAGGCAACCTGACATCTCGGATGTAATATTCTACATCATTCCAGGCGTGTCGGACCCTACTTCTCGGTGGGAACATTATATGGGTCTATAGCGTTGTATATCCTAATCTAAGGCAACCTATTATCTCAGACGTAATATTTTACAATATTCCTGGCGTGTCGGTGCATACTTTTCGGTGGGAATATTATATGCGTCTATAACGGTCGATATCGTAATCTAAGGCAATCTAACATCTCGGATGCAATATTTGAGAACATTCCTGGCCTGTCGAACCCTACTTCTCGGAGGGAACAGTATATACGTCTGTAACGTCATATATCCTAACCTAAGGCAACCTAACATCTCGGATGTAATATTCTACAACCTTCCAGGCGTGTCGGACCCTACTTCTCGGTGGGAACATTATATGCGTCTATAACGGTATATATCATAATCTAAGGCAACCTAACATCTCGCATGCAATATTTGACAACATTCCTTGCCTGTCGAACCCTACTTCTCGGAGGGAACTGTATATACGTCTGTAACGTCATATATCCTAACCGAATGCAACCTAACATCTCTGATGTAACATTTGACAACATTCCAATCGTGTCGGACCTACGTCTCGGTGGTAACATGACATGCGTCTATAACGTTATATATCCTAACCTAAGGCAACCTAACATCTCGGATGTAACATTTGACAACATTCCAATCGTGTCGGACCTACGTCTCGGTGGTAACATGACATGCGTCTATAACGTTATATATCCTAACCTAAGGCAACCTAACATCTCGGATGTAACATTTGACAACATTCCAATCGTGTCGGACCTACGTCTCGGTGGTAACATTACATGCGTCTATAACGTTATATATCCTAACCTAAGGCAACCTAACATCTCGGATGCAATATTTGACAACATTCCTGGCCTGTCGAACCCTACTTCTCGGAGGGAACAGCATATACATCTATAACGTCATATATCCTAGCCTAAGGCAACCTAACATCTCGGATGTAACATTTGACAACATTCCAGGCGTGTCGGTCCCTACTTCTCGGTGGGAACATTATATGCGTCTATAACGTTGTATATCCTTATCTAAGGCAACCTAACCTCTCGGATGCAATATTTGACAACATTCGTGGCCTGTCGAACTCTACTTCTCGGAGGGAAAGGTACATACGTCTATAACGTCATATATCCTAACCTAAGGCAACCTAAGATCTCGGATGTAACATTTGACAACATTCCAGGCGTGTCGGTCCCTACGTCTCGGTGGTAACATTACATGCGTCTATAACGGTATATATCCTAATCTTAGGCAACCTAACATCTCGGATGTAACATTTTACCACATTCCAGGCGTGTCGGTCCCTACGTCTCGGTGGTAACATTACATGCGTCTATAACGGTATATATCCTAATCTTAGGCAACCTAACAACTTGGATGTAACATTTTACCACATTCCAGGCGTGTCGGTCCCTACGTCTCGGTGGTAACATTACATGCGTCTATAACGTTATATATCCTAACCTAAGACCACCTAACATCTCGTATGTAATATTTGACAACATTCCTGGCGTGTCGGTCCCTACGTCTCGGTGGTAACATTACATGCGTCTATAGCGGTATATATCCTAATCTTAGGCAACCTAACATATCGGATGTAACATTTTACAGCATTCCAGGCCTTTCGGACCCTACTTCTCGGTGGTAACTTTACATGCGTCTATAACGGTATATATCCTAATCTTAGGCAACCTAACATCTCGGATGTAACATTTTACCACATTCCAGGCGTGTCGGTCCCTACGTCTCGGTGGTAACATTACATGCGTCTATAACGTTATATATCCTAACCTTAGGCAACCTAACATCTCGAATGCAATACTTGACAACATTCCTGGCCTGTAGAACCCTACTTCTCGGAGGGAACAGCATATACATCTATAACGTCATATATCCTAGCCTTAGGCAACCTAACATCTCGGATGTAACATTTGATAACATTCCAGGCGTGTTGGTCCCTACGTCTCGGTGGTAACATTACATGCGTCTATAACGGTATATATCCTAATCTTAGGCAACCTAACATCTCTGATGTAACATTTTACAACATTCCAGGCCTGTCGGTCCCTACGTCTCGGTGGTAACATTACATGCGTCTATAACGTTATATATCCTAACCTAAAGCCACCTAACATCTCGGATGTAACATTTGACAACATTCCAGGCGTGTCGGTCCCTACTTCTCGGTGGGAACATTATATGCGTCTATAACGTTGTATATCCTTATCTAAGGCAACCTAACCTCTCGGATGCAATATTTGACAACATTCGTGGCCTGTCGAACTCTACTTCTCGGAGGGAAAGGTACATACGTCTATAACGTCATATATCCTAACCTAAGGCAACCTAAGATCTCGGATGTAACATTTGACAACATTCCAGGCGTGTCGGTCCCTACGTCTCGGTGGTAACATTACATGCGTCTATAACGGTATATTTCCTAATCTAAGGCAACCTAACATCTCGGATGCAATATTTGACAACATTCCTGGCCTGTCGAACCCTACTTCTCGGAGGGAACAGCATATACATCTATAACGTCATATATCCTAGCCTTAGGCAACCTAACATCTCGGATGTAACATTTGATAACATTCCAGGCGTGTCGGTCCCTACGTCTCGGTGGTAACATTACATGCGTCTATAACGGTATATATCCTAATCTTAGGCAACCTAACATCTCGTATGTAACATTTTACCACATTCCAGGCGTGTTGGAACCCTACGTCTCGGTGGTAACATTATATGCGTCTATAACGTTATATATCCTTATCTAAGGCAACCTATCCTCTCGGATGCTATATTTGACAACATTCCTAGCCTGTCGAACCCTACTTCTCGGAGGGAACAGCATATACATCTATAACGTCATATATCCTAGCCTAAGGCAACCTAACATCTCGGATGTAACATTTGAGAACATTCCAGGCGTGTCGGTCCCTACGTCTCGGTGGTAATATTATATGCGTCTATAACGTTATATATCCTAACCTAAGGCCAACTAACATCTCGTATGTAATATTTGACAACATTCCTGGCGTGTCGAACCCTACTTCTCGGTGGGAACAGTATATACGTCTATAACGTTATATATCCTAACCGGAGGCAACCTGACATCTCGGATGTAATATTCTACATCATTCCAGGCGTGTCGGACCCTACTTCTCGGTGGGAACATTATATGAGTCTATAACGTTGTATATCCTAATCTAAGGCAACCTATTATCTCAGACGTAATATTTTACAATATTCCTGGCGTGTCGGTACATACTTTTCGGTGGGAATATTATATGCGTCCATAACGGTCGATATAGTAATCTAAGGCAATCTAACATCTCGGATGATATATTTGACAACATTCCTGGCCTGTCGAAACCTACATCTCGGAGGGAACAGTATATACGTCTGTAACGTCATATATCCTAACCTAAGACAACCTAACATCTCGGATGTAACATTTGACAACATTCCAGGCATGTCGGTCCCTACGTCTCGGTGGTAACATTACATGCGTCTATAACGTTATATATCCTAACCTAAGGCAACCTAACATCTCGGATGCAATATTTGACAACATTCCTGGCCTGTCGAACCCTACTTCTCGGAGGGAACACCATATACGTCTATAACGTCATATATCCTCACCTATGGCAACCTAACATCTCGGATGTAACATTTGACAACATTCCGGTTGTGTCGGTCCCTACGTCTCGGTGGTAACGTTACATGCGTCTATAACGTTATATATCCTAACCTAAGGCCACCTAACATCTCGTATGTAATATTTGACAACATTCCTGGCGTGTCGAACCCTACTTCTCGGTGGGAACAGTATATACGTCTATAACGTTATATATCCTAACCGGAGGCAACCTGACATCTCGGATGTAATATTCTACATCATTCCAGGCGTGTCGGACCCTACTTCTCGGTGGGAACATTATATGAGTCTATAACGTTGTATATCCTAATCTAAGGCAACCTATTATCTCAGACGTAATATTTTACAATATTCCTCGCGTGTCGGTACATACTTTTCGGTGGGAATATTATATGCGTCAATAACGGTCGATATAGGAATCTAAGGCAATCTAACATCTCGGATGATATATTTGACAACATTCCTGGCCTGTCGAACCCTACATCTCGGAGGGAACAGTATATACGTCTGTAACGTCATATATCCTAACCTAAGACAACCTAACATCTCGGATGTAACATTTGACAACATTCCTGGCATGTCGGTCCCTACGTCTCGGTGGTAACATTACATGCGTCTATAACGTTATATATCCTAACCTAAGGCAACCTAACATCTCGGATGCAATATTTGACAACATTCCTGGCCTGTCGAACCCTACTTCTCGGAGGGAACACCATATACGTCTATAACGTCATATATCCTCACCTATGGCAACCTAACATCTCGGATGTAACATTTGACAACATTCCGGTTGTGTCGGTCCCTACGTCTCGGTGGTAACGTTACATGCGTCTATAACGTTATATATCCTAACCTAAGGCCACCTAACATCTCGTATGTAATATTTGACAACATTCCTGGTGTATCGAACCCTACTGCTCGGTGGGAACAGTATATACGTCTATAACGTTATATATCCTAACCTAAGGCAACCTAACATATCGGATGTAACATTTGACAACATTGCAGGCATGTCGGTCCCTACGTCTCGGTGGTAACATTACATGCGTCTATAACGGTATATATCCTAATCTTAGGCAACCTAACATCTCGGATGTAACATTTTACCACATTCCAGGCGTGTCGGTCCCTACGTCTCGGTGGTAACATTACATGCGTCTATAACGGTATATATCCTAATCTTAGGCAACCTAACATCTCGTATGTAATATTTGACAACATTCCTGGCGTGTCGGTCCCTACGTCTCGGTGGTAACATTACATGCGTCTATAACGTTATATATCCTAACCTTAGGCAACCTAACATCTCGGATGCAATATTTGACAACATTCCTGGCCTGTCGAACCCTAATTCTCGGAGGGAACAGCATATACATCTATAACGTCATATATCCTAATCTAAGGCAACCTAACATCTCGGATGAAATATTTCACAACATTCCTGGCCTGTAGAACCCTACATCTCGGAGGGAACAGTACATACGTCTGTAACGTCATATATCCTAACCTAAGACAACCTAACATCTCGGACGTAACATTTGACAACGTTCCAGGCGTGTCGGTCCCTACGTCTCGGTGGTAACATTACATGCGTCTATAACGTTATATATCCTAACCTTAGGCAACCTAACATCTCCAATGCAATATCTGACAACATTCCTGGCCTGTCGAACCCTACTTCTCGGAGGGTACAGCATATACATCTATAACGTCATATATCCTAGCCTTAGGCAACCTAACATCTCGGATGTAACATTTGATAACATTCCAGGCGTGTCGGTCCCTACGTCTCGGTGGTAACATTACATGCGTCTATAACGGTATATATCCTAATCTTAGGCAACCTAACATCTCGGATGTAACATTTTACCACATTCCAGGCGTGTTGGAACCCTACGTCTCGGTGGTAACATTATATGCGTCTATAACGTTATATCTCCTTATCTAAGGCAACCTAACCTCTCGGATGCTATATTTGACAACATTCCTAGCCTGTCGAACCCTACTTCACGGAGGGAACAGTATGTACGTCTATAACGTTATATATCCTAACCTAAGGCAACCTGACATCTCGGATGTAATATTCTACATCATTCCGGGCGTGTCGGACCCTACTTCTCGGTGGGAACATTATATGGGTCTATAGCGTTGTATATCCTAATCTAAGGCAACCTATTATCTCAGACGTAATATTTTACAATATTCCTGGCGTGTCGGTGCATACTTTTCGGTGGGAATATTATATGCGTCTATAACGGTCGATATCGTAATCTAAGGCAATCTAACATCTCGGATGCAATATTTGAGAACATTCCTGGCCTGTCGAACCCTACTTCTCGGAGGGAACAGTATATACGTCTGTAACGTCATATATCCTAACCTAAGGCAACCTAACATCTCGGATGTAATATTCTACAACCTTCCAGGCGTGTCGGACCCTACTTCTCGGTGGGAACATTATATGCGTCTATAACGGTATATATCATAATCTAAGGCAACCTAACATCTCGCATGCAATATTTGACAACATTCCTTGCCTGTCGAACCCTACTTCTCGGAGGGAACTGTATATACGTCTGTAACGTCATATATCCTAACCGAATGCAACCTAACATCTCTGATGTAACATTTGACAACATTCCAATCGTGTCGGACCTACGTCTCGGTGGTAACATGACATGCGTCTATAACGTTATATATCCTAACCTAAGGCAACCTAACATCTCGGATGTAACATTTGACAACATTCCAATCGTGTCGGACCTACGTCTCGGTGGTAACATTACATGCGTCTATAACGGTATATTTCCTAATCTAAGGCAACCTAACATCTCGGATGCAATATTTGACAACATTCCTAGCCTGTCGAACCCTACTTCTCGGAGGGAACAGTATATACGTCTATAACGTTATATATCCTAACCGGAAGCAACCTGACATCTCGGATGTAATATTCTACATCATTCCAGGCATGTCGGACCCTACTTCTCGGTGGGAACATTATATGAGTCTATAGCGTTGTATATCCTAATCTAAGGCAACCTATTATCTCAGACGTAATATTATACAATATTCCTGGCGTGTCGGTACATACTTTTCGGTGGGAATATTATATTCGTCCATAACGGTCGATATCGTAATCTAAGGCAATCTAACATCTCGGATGCAAAATTTGACAACATTCCTGGCCTGTCGAACCCTACTTCTCGGAGGGAACAGTATGTACGTCTATAACGTTATATCTCCTTATCTAAGGCAACCTAACCTCTCGGATGCTATATTTGACAACATTCCTAGCCTGTCGAACCCTACTTCACGGAGGGAACAGTATGTACGTCTATAACGTTATATATCCTAACCTAAGGCAACCTGACATCGTGGATGTAATATTCTACATCATTCCAGGCGTGTCGGACCCTACTTCTCGGTGGGAACATTATATGGGTCTATAGCGTTGTATATCCTAATCTAAGGCAACCTATTATCTCAGACGTAATATTTTACAATATTCCTGGCGTGTCGGTGCATACTTTTCGGTGGGAATATTATATGCGTCTATAACGGTCGATATCGTAATCTAAGGCAATCTAACATCTCGGATGCAATATTTGAGAACATTCCTGGCCTGTCGAACCCTACTTCTCGGAGGGAACAGTATATACGTCTGTAACGTCATATATCCTAACCTAAGGCAACCTAACATCTCGGATGTAATATTCTACAACCTTCCAGGCGTGTCGGACCCTACTTCTCGGTGGGAACATTATATGCGTCTATAACGGTATATATCATAATCTAAGGCAACCTAACATCTCGCATGCAATATTTGACAACATTCCTTGCCTGTCGAACCCTACTTCTCGGAGGGAACTGTATATACGTCTGTAACGTCATATATCCTAACCGAATGCAACCTAACATCTCTGATGTAACATTTGACAACATTCCAATCGTGTCGGACCTACGTCTCGGTGGTAACATGACATGCGTCTATAACGTTATATATCCTAACCTAAGGCAACCTAACATCTCGGATGTAACATTTGACAACATTCCAATCGTGTCGGACCTACGTCTCGGTGGTAACATGACATGCGTCTATAACGTTATATATCCTAACCTAAGGCAACCTAACATCTCGGATGTAACATTTGACAACATTCCAATCGTGTCGGACCTACGTCTCGGTGGTAACATTACATGCGTCTATAACGTTATATATCCTAACCTAAGGCAACCTAACATCTCGGATGCAATATTTGACAACATTCCTGGCCTGTCGAACCCTACTTCTCGGAGGGAACAGCATATACATCTATAACGTCATATATCCTAGCCTAAGGCAACCTAACATCTCGGATGTAACATTTGACAACATTCCAGGCGTGTCGGTCCCTACTTCTCGGTGGGAACATTATATGCGTCTATAAGGTTGTATATCCTTATCTAAGGCAACCTAACCTCTCGGATGCAATATTTGACAACATTCGTGGCCTGTCGAACTCTACTTCTCGGAGGGAAAGGTACATACGTCTATAACGTCATATATCCTAACCTAAGGCAACCTAAGATCTCGGATGTAACATTTGACAACATTCCAGGCGTGTCGGTCCCTACGTCTCGGTGGTAACATTACATGCGTCTATAACGGTATATTTCCTAATCTAAGGCAACCTAACATCTCGGATGCAATATTTGACAACATTCCTAGCCTGTCGAACCCTACTTCTCGGAGGGAACAGTATATACGTCTATAACGTTATATATCCTAACCTAAGGCAACCTAACATCTCGGATGTAACATTTGACAACATTCCAGGCGTGTCGGTCCCTACGTCTCGGTGGTAACATTACATGCGTCTATAACGGTATATATCCTAATCTTAGGCAACCTAACATCTCGGATGTAACATTTTACCACATTCCAGGCGTGTCGGTCCCTACGTCTCGGTGGTAACATTACATGCGTCTATAACGGTATATATCCTAATCTTAGGCAACCTAACATCTTGGATGTAACATTTTACCACATTCCAGGCGTGTCGGTCCCTACGTCTCGGTGGTAACATTACATGCGTCTATAACGTTATATATCCTAACCTAAGGCCACCTAACATCTCGTATGTAATATTTGACAACATTCCTGGCGTGTCGGTCCCTACGTCTCGGTGGTAACATTACATGCGTCTATAGGGGTATATATCCTAATCTTAGGCAACCTAACATATCGGATGTAACATTTTACAGCATTCCAGGCCTTTCGGACCCTACTTCTCGGTGGTAACTTTACATGCGTCTATAACGGTATATATCCTAATCTTAGGCAACCTAACATCTCGGATGTAACATTTTACCACATTCCAGGCGTGTCGGTCCCTACGTCTCGGTGGTAACATTACATGCGTCTATAACGTTATATATCCTAACCTTAGGCAACCTAACATCTCGAATGCAATACTTGACAACATTCCTGGCCTGTAGAACCCTACTTCTCGGAGGGAACAGCATATACATCTATAACGTCATATATCCTAGCCTTAGGCAACCTAACATCTCGGATGTAACATTTGATAACATTCCAGGCGTGTTGGTCCCTACGTCTCGGTGGTAACATTACATGCGTCTATAACGGTATATATCCTAATCTTAGGCAACCTAACATCTCGGATGTAACATTTTACCACATTCCAGGCGTGTCGGTCCCTACGTCTCGGTGGTAACATTACATGCGTCTATAACGTTATATATCCTAACCAAAGCCACCTAACATCTCGTATGTAATATTTGACAACATTCCTGGCGTGTCGGTCCCTACGTCTCGGTGGTAACATTACATGCGTCTATAGCGGTATATATCCTAATCTTAGGCAACCTAACATCTCTGATGTAACATTTTACAACATTCCAGGCCTGTCGGTCCCTACGTCTCGGTGGTAACATTACATGCGTCTATAACGTTATATATCCTAACCTAAAGCCACCTAACATCTCGTATGTAATATTTGACAACATTCCTGGCGTGTCGAACCCTACTTCTCGGTGGTAACATTACATGCGTCTATAACGGTATATATCCTAATCTTAGGCAACCTAACATCTCGGATGTAACATTTTACCACATTCCAGGCGTGTCGGTCCCTACGTCTCGGTGGTAACATTACATGCGTCTATAACGTTATATATCCTAACCTAAGGCCACCTAACATCTCGTATGTAATATTTGACAACATTCCTGGCGTATCGAACCCTACTTCTCGGTGGGAACAGTATATACGTCTATAACGTTATATATCCTAACCTAAGGCAACCTAACATCTCGGATGTAACATTTGACAACATTCCAGGCATGTCGGTCCCTACGTCTCGGTGGTAACATTACATGCGTCTATAACGGTATATATCCTAATCTTAGGCAACCTAACATCTCGGATGTAACATTTTACCACATTCCAGGCGTGTTGGAACCCTACGTCTCGGTGGTAACATTATATGCGTCTATAACGTTATATCTCCTTATCTAAGGCAACCTAACCTCTCGGATGCTATATTTGACAACATTCCTAGCCTGTCGAACCCTACTTCACGGAGGGAACAGTATGTACGTCTATAACGTTATATATCCTAACCTAAGGCAACCTGACATCTCGGATGTAATATTCTACATCATTCCAGGCGTGTCGGACCCTACTTCTCGGTGGGAACATTATATGGGTCTATAGCGTTGTATATCCTAATCTAAGGCAACCTATTATCTCAGACGTAATATTTTACAATATTCCTGGCGTGTCGGTGCATACTTTTCGGTGGGAATATTATATGCGTCTATAACGGTCGATATCGTAATCTAAGGCAATCTAACATCTCGGATGCAATATTTGAGAACATTCCTGGCCTGTCGAACCCTACTTCTCGGAGGGAACAGTATATACGTCTGTAACGTCATATATCCTAACCTAAGGCAACCTAACATCTCGGATGTAATATTCTACAACCTTCCAGGCGTGTCGGACCCTACTTCTCGGTGGGAACATTATATGCGTCTATAACGGTATATATCATTATCTAAGGCAACCTAACATCTCGCATGCAATATTTGACAACATTCCTTGCCTGTCGAACCCTACTTCTCGGAGGGAACTGTATATACGTCTGTAACGTCATATATCCTAACCGAATGCAACCTAACATCTCTAATGTAACATTTGACAACATTCCAATCGTGTCGGACCTACGTCTCGGTGGTAACATGACATGCGTCTATAACGTTATATATCCTAACCTAAGGCAACCTAACATCTCGGATGTAACATTTGACAACATTCCAATCGTGTCGGACCTACGTCTCGGTGGTAACATGACATGCGTCTATAACGTTATATATCCTAACCTAAGGCAACCTAACATCTCGGATGTAACATTTGACAACATTCCAATCGTGTCGGACCTACGTCTCGGTGGTAACATTACATGCGTCTATAACGTTATATATCCTAACCTAAGGCAACCTAACATCTCGGATGCAATATTTGACAACATTCCTGGCCTGTCGAACCCTACTTCTCGGAGGGAACAGCATATACATCTATAACGTCATATATCCTAGCCTAAGGCAACCTAACATCTCGGATGTAACATTTGACAACATTCCAGGCGTGTCGGTCCCTACTTCTCGGTGGGAACATTATATGCGTCTATAACGTTGTATATCCTTATCTAAGGCAACCTAACCTCTCGGATGCAATATTTGACAACATTCGTGGCCTGTCGAACTCTACTTCTCGGAGGGAAAGGTACATACGTCTATAACGTCATATATCCTAACCTAAGGCAACCTAAGATCTCGGATGTAACATTTGACAACATTCCAGGCGTGTCGGTCCCTACGTCTCGGTGGTAACATTACATGCGTCTATAACGGTATATTTCCTAATCTAAGGCAACCTAACATCTCGGATGCAATATTTGACAACATTCCTAGCCTGTCGAACCCTACTTCTCGGAGGGAACAGTATATACGTCTATAACGTTATATATCCTAACCGGAAGCAACCTGACATCTCGGATGTAATATTCTACATCATTCCAGGCATGTCGGACCCTACTTCTCGGTGGGAACATTATATGAGTCTATAGCGTTGTATATCCTAATCTAAGGCAACCTATTATCTCAGACGTAATATTATACAATATTCCTGGCGTGTCGGTACATACTTTTCGGTGGGAATATTATATTCGTCCATAACGGTCGATATCGTAATCTAAGGCAATCTAACATCTCGGATGCAAAATTTGACAACATTCCTGGCCTGTCGAACCCTACTTCACGGAGGGAACAGTATGTACGTCTATAACGTTATATATCCTAACCTAAGGCAACCTAACATCTCGGATGTAATATTCTACAACCTTCCAGGCGTGTCGGACCCTACTTCTCGGTGGGAACATTATATGCGTCTATAACGTTGCATATCCTAATCTAAGGCAACCTAACATCTCGGATGCAATATTTGACAACATTCCTGGCCTGTCGAACTCTACTGCTCGGAGGGCCAGTATATACGTCTATAACGGTATATATCCTAATCTAAGGCAACCTAACATCTCGGATGCAATATTTTACAGCATTCCAGGCCTGTCGGACCCTACTTCTCGGTGGTAACTTTACATGCGTCTATAACGGTATATATCCTAATCTTAGGCAACCTAACATCTCGGATGTAACATTTTACCACATTCCAGGCGTGTCGGTCCCTACGTCTCGGTGGTAACATTACATGCTTCTATAACGTTATATATCCTAACCTTAGGCAACCTAACATCTCGAATGCAATACTTGACAACATTCCTGGCCTGTAGAACCCTACTTCTCGGAGGGAACAGCATATACATCTATAACGTCATATATCCTAGCCTTAGGTAACCTAACATCTCGGATGTAACATTTGATAACATTCCAGGCGTGTCGGTCCATACGTCTCGGTGGTAACATTACATGCGTCTATAACGGTATATATCCTAATCTTAGGCTACCTAACATCTCGGATGTAACATTTTACCACATTCCAGGCGTGTCGGTCCCTACGTCTCGGTGGTAACATTACATGCGTCTATAACGTTATATATCCTAACCAAAGCCACCTAACATCTCGTATGTAATATTTGACAACATTCCTGGCGTGTCGGTCCCTACGTCTCGGTGGTAACATTACATGCGTCTATAGCGGTATATATCCTAATCTTAGGCAACCTAACATCTCTGATGTAACATTTTACAACATTCCAGGCCTGTCGGTCCCTACGTCTCGGTGGTAACATTACATGCGTCTATAACGTTATATATCCTAACCTAAAGCCACCTAACATCTCGTATGTAATATTTGACAACATTCCTGGCGTGTCGAACCCTACTTCTCGGTGGTAACATTACATGCGTCTATAACGGTATATATCCTAATCTTAGGCAACCTAACATCTCGGATGTAACATTTTACCACATTCCAGGCGTGTCGGTCCCTACGTCTCGGTGGTAACATTACATTCGTCTATAACGTTATATATCCTAACCTAAGGCCACCTAACATCTCGTATGTAATATTTGACAACATTCCTGGCGTATCGAACCCTACTTCTCGGTGGGAACAGTATATACGTCTATAACGTTATATATCCTAACCTAAGGCAACCTAACATCTCGGATGTAACATTTGACAACATTCCAGGCATGTCGGTCCCTACGTCTCGGTGGTAACATTACATGCGTCTATAACGGTATATATCCTAATCTTAGGCAACCTAACATCTCGGATGTAACATTTTACCACATTCCAGGCGTGTTGGAACCCTACGTTTCGGTGGTAACATTATATGCGTCTATAACGTTATATCTCCTTATCTAAGGCAACCTAACCTCTCGGATGCTATATTTGACAACATTCCTAGCCTGTCGAACCCTACTTCACGGAGGGAACAGTATGTACGTCTATAACGTTATATATCCTAACCAAAGGCAATCTGACATCTCGGATGTAATATTCTACATCATTCCAGGCGTGTCGGACCCTACTTCTCGGTGGGAACATTATATGGGTCTATAGCGTTGTATATCCTAATCTAAGGCAACCTATTATCTCAGACGTAATATTTTACAATATTCCTGGCGTGTCGGTGCATACTTTTCGGTGAGAATATTATATGCGTCTATAACGGTCGATATCGTAATCTAAGGCAATCTAACATCTCGGATGCAATATTTGAGAACATTCCTGGCCTGTCGAACCCTACTTCTCGGAGGGAACAGTATATACGTCTGTAACGTCATATATCTTAACCTAAGGCAACCTAACATCTCGGATGTAATATTCTACAACCTTCCAGGCGTGTCGGACCCTACTTCTCGGTGGGAACATTATATGCGTCTATAACGGTATATATCATTATCTAAGGCAACCTAACATCTCGCATGCAATATTTGACAACATTCCTTGCCTGTCGAACCCTACTTCTCGGAGGGAACTGTATATACGTCTGTAACGTCATATATCCTAACCGAATGCAACCTAACATCTCTGATGTAACATTTGACAACATTCCAATCGTGTCGGACCTACGTCTCGGTGGTAACATGACATGCGTCTATAACGTTATATATCCTAACCTAAGGCAACCTAACATCTCGGATGTAACATTTGACAACATTCCAATCGTGTCGGACCTACGTCTCGGTGGTAACATGACATGCGTCTATAACGTTATATATCCTAACCTAAGGCAACCTAACATCTCGGATGTAACATTTGACAACATTCGAATCGTGTCGGACCTACGTCTCGGTGGTAACATTACATGCGTCTATAACGTTATATATCCTAACCTAAGGCAACCTAACATCTCGGATGCAATATTTGACAACATTCCTGGCCTGTCGAACCCTACTTCTCGGAGGGAACAGCATATACATCTATAACGTCATATATCCTAGCCTAAGGCAACCTAACATCTCGGATGTAACATTTGACAACATTCCAGGCGTGTCGGTCCCTACTTCTCGGTGGGAACATTATATGCGTCTATAACGTTGTATATCCTTATCTAAGGCAACCTAACCTCTCGGATGCAATATTTGACAACATTCGTGGCCTGTCGAACTCTACTTCTCGGAGGGAAAGGTACATACGTCTATAACGTCATATATCCTAACCTAAGGCAACCTAAGATCTCGGATGTAACATTTGACAACATTCCAGGCGTGTCGGTCCCTACGTCTCGGTGGTAACATTACATGCGTCTATAACGGTATATTTCCTAATCTAAGGCAACCTAACATCTCGGATGCAATATTTGACAACATTCCTAGCCTGTCGAACCCTACTTCTCGGAGGGAACAGTATATACGTCTATAACGTTATATATCCTAACCGGAAGCAACCTGACATCTCGGATGTAATATTCTACATCATTCCAGGCATGTCGGACCCTACTTCTCGGTGGGAACATTATATGAGTCTATAGCGTTGTATATCCTAATCTAAGGCAACCTATTATCTCAGACGTAATATTATACAATATTCCTGGCGTGTCGGTACATACTTTTCGGTGGGAATATTATATTCGTCCATAACGGTCGATATCGTAATCTAAGGCAATCTAACATCTCGGATGCAAAATTTGACAACATTCCTGGCCTGTCGAACCCTACTTCTCGGAGGGAACAGTATGTACGTCTATAACGTTATATATCCTAACCTAAGGCAACCTAACATCTCGGATGTAATATTCTACAACCTTCCAGGCGTGTCGGACCCTACTTCTCGGTGGGAACATTATATGCGTCTATAACGTTGCATATCCTAATCTAAGGCAACCTAACATCTCGGATGCAATATTTGACAACATTCCTGGCCTGTCGAACTCTACTGCTCGGAGGTCCAGTATATACGTCTATAACGGTATATATCCTAATCTAAGGCAACCTAACATCTCGGATGCAATATTTGACAACATTCGTGGCCTGTCGAACCCTACTTCTCGGAGGGAAAAGTATATACGTCTATAACGTCATATATCCTAACCTAAGGCAACCTAACATCTCGGATGTAACATTTGACAACATTCCAGGCGTGTCGGTCCCTACGTCTCGGTGGTAACATTACATGCGTCTATAACGTTATATATCCTAACCTAAGGCCACCTAACATCTCGTATGTAATATTTGACAACATTCCTGGCGTATCGAACCCTACTTCTCGGTGGGAACAGTATATACGTCTATAACGTTATATATCCTAACCTAAGGCAACCTAACATCTCGGATGTAACATTTGACAACATTCCAGGCATGTCGGTCCCTACGTCTCGGTGGTAACATTACATGCGTCTATAACGGTATATATCCTAATCTTAGGCAACCTAACATCTCGGATGTAACATTTTACCACATTCCAGGCGTGTCGGTCCCTACGTCTCGGTGGTAACATTACATGCGTCTATAACGATATATATCCTAATCTTAGGCAACCTAACATCTCGGATGTAACATTTTACCACATTCCAGGCGTGTCGGTCCCTACGTCTCGGTGGTAACATTACATGCGTCTATAACGTTATATATCCTAACCTTAGGCAACCTAACATCTCGGATGCAATATTTGACAACATTCCTGGCCTGTCGAACCCTACTTCTCGGAGGGAACAGCATATACATCTATAACGTCATATATCCTAATCTAAGGCAACCTAACATCTCGGATGAAATATTTCACAACATTCCTGGCCTGTAGAACCCTACATCTCGGAGGGAACAGTACATACGTCTGTAACGTCATATATCCTAACCTAAGACAACCTAACATCTCGGACGTAACATTTGACAACATTCCAGGCGTGTCGGTCCCTACGTCTCGGTGGTAACATTACATGCGTCTATAACGTTATATATCCTAACCTTAGGCAACCTAACATCTCCAATGCAATATTTGACAACATTCCTGGCCTGTCGAACCCTACTTCTCGGAGGGTACAGCATATACATCTATAACGGTATATGTCCTAACCTAAGGCAACCTGACATATCGGATGTAACATTTGACAACATTCCAGGCGTGTCGGTCCCTACGTCTCGGAGGTAACATTGCATGCGTCTATAACGTTATATATCCTAACCTAAGGCAACCTATCATCTCAGACGTAATATTTTACAACATTCCTGGCGTGTCGGAGCATACTTTTCGGTAGGAATATTATATGCGTCTATAACGGTCGATATCGTAATCTAAGGCAACCTAACATCTCGGATGTAATATTGGCTACAGTCATGGCCTGTTGAACCCTACTTCTCCGACGGAACAGTATATACGTCTATAACGTTATATATCCTAACCTGAGGCAACCTAACATTTCGGATATAACATTTGACAACATTCCGGGCTTGTGGGTCCCTACGTCTCGGTGGTAACATTACATGCGTCTATAACGGTATATATCATAATCTAAGGCAACCTAACATCTCGCATGCAATATTAGACAACATTCCTTGCCTGTCGAACCCTACTTCTCGGAGGGAACTATATATACGTCTGTAACGTCATATATCCTAACCGAAGGCAACCTAACATCTCTGATGTAACATTTGACAACATTCCAATCGTGTCGGACCTACGTCTCGGTGGTAACATGACATGCGTCTATAACGTTATATATCCTAACCTAAGGCAACCTAACATCTCGGATGTAACATTTGACAACATTCCAATCGTGTCGGACCTACGTCTCGGTGTTAACATGACATGCGTCTATAACGTTATATATCCTAACCTAAGGCAACCTAACATCTCGGATGTAACATTTTACAACATTCCAGGCCTGTCGGTCCCTACGTCTCGGTGGTAACATTACATGCGTCTATAACGTTATATATCCTAACCTAAAGCCACCTAACATCTCGTATGTAATATTTGACAACATTCCTGGCGTGTCGAACCCTACTTCTCGGTGGTAACATTACATGCGTCTATAGCGGTATATATCCTAATCTTAGGCAACCTAACATATCGGATGTAACATTTTACAACATTCCAGGCCTGTCGGTCCCTACTTCTCGGTGGTAACATTACATGCGTCTATAACGGTATATATCCTAATCTTAGGCAACCTAACATCTCGGATGTAACATTTTACCACATTCCAGGCGTGTCGGTCCCCACGTCTCGGTGGTAACATTACATGCGTCTATAACGGTATATATCCTAATCTTAGGCAACCTAACATCTCGGATGTAACATTTTACCACATTCCAAGCGTGTCGGTCCCTACGTCTCGGTGGTAACATTACATGCGTCTATAACGTTATATATCCTAACCTTAGGCAACCTAACATCTCGGATGCAATATTTGACAACATTCCTGGCCTGTCGAACCCTACTTCTCGGAGGGAACAGCATATACATCCATTACGTCATATATCCTAATCTAAGACAACCTAACATCTCGGATGAAATATTTCACAACATTCCTGGCCTGTAGAACCCTACATCTCGGAGGGAACAGTATATACGTCTGTAGCGTCATATATCCTAACCTAAGGCAACCTAACATCTCGGATGTAACATTTGACAACATTCCAATCGTGTCGGACCTACGTCTCGGTGTTAACATGACATGCGTCTATAACGTTATATATCCTAACCTAAGGCAACCTAACATCTCGGATGTAACATTTTACAACATTCCAGGCCTGTCGGTCCCTACGTCTCGGTGGTAACATTACATGCGTCTATAACGTTATATATCCTAACCTAAAGCCACCTAACATCTCGTATGTAATATTTGACAACATTCCTGGCGTGTCGAACCCTACTTCTCGGTGGTAACATTACATGCGTCTATAGCGGTATATATCCTAATCTTAGGCAACCTAACATATCGGATGTAACATTTTACAACATTCCAGGCCTGTCGGTCCCTACTTCTCGGTGGTAACATTACATGCGTCTATAACGGTATATATCCTAATCTTAGGCAACCTAACATCTCGGATGTAACATTTTACCACATTCCAGGCGTGTCGGTCCCCACGTCTCGGTGGTAACATTACATGCGTCTATAACGGTATATATCCTAATCTTAGGCAACCTAACATCTCGGATGTAACATTTTACCACATTCCAAGCGTGTCGGTCCCTACGTCTCGGTGGTAACATTACATGCGTCTATAACGTTATATATCCTAACCTTAGGCAACCTAACATCTCGGATGCAATATTTGACAACATTCCTGGCCTGTCGAACCCTACTTCTCGGAGGGAACAGCATATACATCCATTACGTCATATATCCTAATCTAAGACAACCTAACATCTCGGATGAAATATTTCACAACATTCCTGGCCTGTAGAACCCTACATCTCGGAGGGAACAGTATATACGTCTGTAGCGTCATATATCCTAACCTAAGACAACCTAACATCTCGGACGTAACATTTGACAACATTCCAGGCGTGTCGGTCCCTACGTCTCGGTGGTAACATTACATGCGTCTATAACATTATATATCCTAACCTTAGGCAACCTAACATCTCGAATGCAATATTTGAGAACATTCCTGGCCTGTCGAACCCTACTTCTCGGAGGGAACAGCATATACATCTATAACGTCATATATCCTAGCCTTAGGCAACCTAACATCTCGGATGTAACATTTGATAACATTCCAGGCATGTCGTTCCCTACGTCTGGGTGGTAAGATTACATGCGTCTATAACGGTATATTTCCTAATCTTAGGCAACCTAACATCTCGGATGTAACATTTTACCACATTCCAGGCGTGTCGGTCCCTACGTCTCGGTGGTAACATTACATGCGTCTATAACGGTATATATCCTAATCTTAAGCAACCTAACATCTCGTATGTAATATTTGACAACATTCCTGGCGTGTCGGTCCCTACGTCTCGGTGGTAACATTACATGCGTCTATAACGTTATATATTCTAACCTTAGGCAACCTAACATCTCGGATGCAATAGTTAACAACATTCCTGGCCTGTCGAACCCTAATTCTCGGAGGGAACAGCATATACATCTATAACGTCATATATCCTAATCTAAGGCAACCTAACATCTCGGATGAAATATTTCACAACATTCCTGGCCTGTAGAACCCTACATCTCGGAGGGAACAGTATATACGTCTGTAACGTCATATATCCTAACCTAAGACAACCTAACATCTCGGACGTAACATTTGACAACATTCCAGGCGTGTCGGTCCCTACGTCTCGGTGGTAACATTACATGCGTCTATAACGTTATATATCCTAACCTTAGGCAACCTAACATCTCGAATGCAATATTTGACAACATTCCTGGCCTGTCGAACCCTACTTCTCGGAGGGAACAGCATATACATCTATAACGTCATATATCCTAGCCTTAGGCAACCTAACATCTCGGATGTAACATTTGATAACATTCCAGGCGTGTCGGTCCCTACGTCTCGGTGGTAACATTACATGCGTCTATAACGGTATATATCCTAATCTTAGGCAACCTAACATCGCGGATGTAACATTTTACCACATTCCAGGCGTGTTGGAACCCTACGTCTCGGTGGTAACATTATATGCGTCTATAACGTTATATATCCTTATCTAAGGCAACCTAACCTCTCGGATGCTATATTTGACAACATTCCTAGCCTGTCGAACCCTACTTCTCGGAGGGAACAGTATGTACGTCTATAACATTATATATCCTAACCTAAGGCAACCTGACATCTCGGATGTAATATTCTACATCATTCCAGGCGTGTCGGACCCTACTTCTCGGTGGGAACATTATATGGGTCTATAGCGTTGTATATCCTAATCTAAGGCAACCTATTATCTCAGACGTAATATTTTACAATATTCCTGGCGTGTCGGTGCATACTTTTCGGTGGGAATATTATATGCGTCTATAACGGTCGATATCGTAATCTAAGGCAATCTAACATCTCGGATGCAATATTTGAGAACATTCCTGGCCTGTCGAAACCTACTTCTCGGAGGGAACAGTATATACGTCTGTAACGTCATATATCCTAACCTAAGACAACCTAACATCTCGGATGTAACATTTGACAACATTCCAGGCATGTCGGTCCCTACGTCTCGGTGGTAACATTACATGCGTCTATAACGTTATATATCCTAACCTAAGGCAACCTAACATCTCGGATGCAATATTTGACAACATTCCTGGCCTGTCGAACCCTACTTCTCGGAGGGAACACCATATACGTCTATAACGTCATATATCCTCACCTATGGCAACCTAACATCTCGGATGTAACATTTGACAACATTCCGGTTGTGTCGGTCCCTACGTCTCGGTGGTAACGTTACATGCGTCTATAACGTTATATATCCTAACCTAAGGCCACCTAACATCTCGTATGTAATATTTGACAACATTCCTGGCGTATCGAACCCTACTGCTCGGTGGGAACAGTATATACGTCTATAACGTTATATATCCTAACCTAAGGCAACCTAACATCTCGGATGTAACATTTGACAACATTCCAGGCGTGTCGGTCCCTACGTCTCGGTGGTAACATTACATGCGTCTATAACGTTATATATCCTAACCTAAGGCAACCTAACATCTCGGATGCAATATTTGACAACATTCCTGGCCTGTCGAACCCTACCTATCGGAGGGAACAGTATATATGTCTATAACGGTATATATCCTAACCTAAGGCAACCTGACATCTCGGATGTAATATTCTACAACCTTCCAGGCGTGTCGGACCCTACTTCTCGGTGGGAACATTATATGCGTCTATAACGGTATATATCATAATCTAAGGCAACCTAACATCTCGCATGCAATATTTGACAACATTCCTTGCCTGTCGAACCCTACTTCTCGGAGGGAACTGTATATACGTCTGTAACGTCATATATCCTAACCGAATGCAACCTAACATCTCTGATGTAACATTTGACAACATTCCAATCGTGTCGGACCTACGTCTCGGTGGTAACATGACATGCGTCTATAACGTTATATATCCTAACCTAAGGCAACCTAACATCTCGGATGTAACATTTGACAACATTCCAATCGTGTCGGACCTACGTCTCGGTGGTAACATGACATGCGTCTATAACGTTATATATCCTAACCTAAGGCAACCTAACATCTCGGATGTAACATTTGACAACATTCCAATCGTGTCGGACCTACGTCTCTGTGGTAACATTACATGCGTCTATAACGTTATATATCCTAACCTAAGGCAACCTAACATCTCGGATGCAATATTTGACAACATTCCTGGCCTGTCGAACCCTACTTCTCGGGGGGAACAGCATATACATCTATAACGTCATATATCCTAGCCTAAGGCAACCTAACATCTCGGATGTAACATTTGACAACATTCCAGGCGTGTCGGTCCCTACGTCTCGGTGGTAATATTATATGCGTCTATAACGTTATATATCCTAACCTAAGGCCAACTAACATCTCGTATGTAATATTTGACATCATTCCTGGCGTGTCGAACCCTACTTCTCGGTGGGAACAGTATATACGTCTATAACGTTATATATCCTAACCTGAGGCAACCTAACATCTCGGATATAACATTTGACAACATTCCAGGCGTGTTGGAACCCTACGTCTCGGTGGTAACATCACATGCGTCTATAACGGTATATTTCCTAATCTAAGGCAACCTAACATCTCGTATGTAATATTTGACAACATTCCTGGCGTGTCGAACCCTACTTCTCGGTGGGAACAGTATATACGTCTATAACGTTATATATCCTAACCGGAGGCAACCTGACATCTCGGATGTAATATTCTACATCATTCCAGGCGTGTCGGACCCTACTTCTCGGTGGGAACATTATATGAGTCTATAACGTTGTATATCCTAATCTAAGGCAACCTATTATCTCAGACGTAATATTTTACAATATTCCTGGCGTGTCGGTACATACTTTTCGGTGGGAATATTATATGCGTCCATAACGGTCGATATAGTAATCTAAGGCAATCTAACATCTCGGATGATATATTTGACAACATTCCTGGCCTGTCGAACCCTACATCTCGGAGGGAACAGTATATACGTCTGTAACGTCATATATCCTAACCTAAGACAACCTAACATCTCGGATGTAACTTTTGACAACATTCCAGGCATGTCGGTCCCTACGTCTCGGTGGTAACATTACATGCGTCTATAACGTTATATATCCTAACCTAAGGCAACCTAACATCTCGGATGCAATATTTGACAACATTCCTGACCTGTCGAACCCTACTTCTCGGAGGGAACACCATATACGTCTATAACGTCATATATCCTCACCTATGGCAACCTAACATCTCGGATGTAACATTTGACAACATTCCGGTTGTGTCGGTCCCTACGTCTCGGTGGTAACGTTACATGCGTCTATAACGTTATATATCCTAACCTAAGGCAACCTAACATCTAGGATGCAATATTTGACAACATTCCTGGCCTGTCGAACCCTACATCTCGGAGGGAACAGTATATACGTCTATAACGTCATATATCCTAACCTAAGGCAACCTAACATCTCGGATGTAACATTTGACAACATTCCAGGCGTGTCGGTCCCTACGTCTCGGTGGTAACATTACATGCGTCTATAACGTTATATATCCTAACCTAAGGCCACCTAACATCTCGTATGTAATATTTGACAACATTCCTGGCGTGTCGAACTCTACTTCTCGGTGGGAACAGTATATACGTCTATAACGTTATATATCCTAACCTAAGGCAACCTAACATCTCGGATGCAATATTTGACATCATTCCTGGCCTGTCGAACCCTACTTCTCGGAGGGAACAGCATATACGTCTATAACGTCATATATCCTAACCTAAGGCAACCTAACATCTCGGATGCAATATTTGACAACATTCCTGGCGTATCGGGCCCTACTTCTCGGTGGGAACAGTATATACGTCTATAACGTTATATATCCTAACCTAAGGCAACCGGACATGTCGGATGTAATATTCTACAACATTCCAGGCGTGTCGGACCCTACATCTCGGTGGGAACATTATATTTGTCTATAACGTTGTATATCCTAATCTAAGGCAACCTATTATCACAGACGTAATATTTTACAATATTCCTGGCGTGTCGGTGCATACTTTTCGGTGGGAATATTATATATGTCTTTAACGGTCGATATCGTAATCTAAGGCAATCTAACATCTCGGATGCAATATTTGACAACATTCCTGGCCTGTCGAACCCTACTTCTCGGAGGGAACTGTATATACGTCTGTAACGTCATATATCCTAACCGAAGGCAACCTAACATCTCTGATGTAACATTTGACAACATTCCAATCGTGTCGGACCTACGTCTCGGTGGTAACATGACATGCGTCTATAACGTTATATATCCTAACCTAAGGCAACCTAACATCTCGGATGTAACATTTTACAACATTCCAGGCCTGTCGGTCCCTAGGTCTCGGTGGTAACATTACATGCGTCTATAACGTTATATATCCTAACCTAAAGCCACCTAACATCTCGTATGTAATATTTGACAACATTCCTGGCGTGTCGAACCCTACTTCTCGGTGGTAACATTACATGCGTCTATAGCGGTATATATCCTAATCTTAGGCAACCTAACATATCGGATGTAACATTTTACAACATTCCAGGCCTGTCGGTCCCTACTTCTCGGTGGTAACATTGCATGCGTCTATAACGGTATATATCCTAATCTTAGGCAACCTAACATCTCGGATGTAACATTTTACCACATTCCAGGCGTGTCGGTCCCCACGTCTCGGTGGTAACATTACATGCGTCTATAACGGTATATATCCTAATCTTAGGCAACCTAACATCTCGGATGTAACATTTTACCACATTCCAAGCGTGTCGGTCCCTACGTCTCGGTGGTAACATTACATGCGTCTATAACGTTATATATCCTAACCTTAGGCAACCTAACATCTCGGATGCAATATTTGACAACATTCCTGGCCTGTCGAACCCTACTTCTCGGAGGGAACAGCATATACATCTATAACGTCATATATCCTAGCCTTAGGCAACCTAACATCTCGGATGTAACATTTGATAACATTGCAGGCGTGTCGGTCCCTACGTCTCGGTGGTAACATTACATGCGTCTATAACGGTATATATCCTAATCTTAGGCAACCTAACATCTCGGATGTAACATTTTACCACATTCCAGGCGTGTCGGTCCCTACGTCTCGGTGGTAACATTACATGCGTCTATAACGTTATATATCCTAACCTAAGGCCACCTAACATCTCGTATGTAATATTTTACCACATTCCAGGCGTGTCGGTCCCTACGTCTCGGTGGTAACATTACATGCGTCTATAACGGTATATATCCTAATCTTAGGCAACCTATCATCTCGTATGTAATATTTGACAACATTCCTGGCGTGTCGGTCCCTACGTCTCGGTGGTAACATTACATGCGTCTATAACGTTATATATCCTAACCTTAGGCAACCTAACATCTCGGATGCAATAGTTAACAACATTCCTGGCCTGTCGAACCCTAACTCTCGGAGGGAACAGCATATACATCTATAACGTCATATATCCTAATCTAAGGCAACCTAACATCTCGGATGAAATATTTCACAACATTCCTGGCCTGTAGAACCCTACATCTCGGAGGGAACAGTATATACGTCTGTAACGTCATATATCCTAACCTAAGACAACCTAACATCTCGGACGTAACATTTGACAACATTCCAGGCGTGTCGGTCCCTACGTCTCGGTGGTAACATTACATGCGTCTATAACGTTATATATCCTAACCTTAGGCAACCTAACATCTCGAATGCAATATTTGACAACATTCCTGGCCTGTCGAACCCTACTTCTCGGAGGGAACAGCATATACATCTATAACGTCATATATCCTAGCCTTAGGCAACCTAACATCTCGGATGTAACATTTGATAACATTCCAGGCGTGTCGGTCCCTACGTCTCGGTGGTAACATTACATGCGTCTATAACGGTATATATCCTAATCTTAGGCAACCTAACATCTCGGATGTAACTTTTTACCACATTCCAGGCGTGTTGGAACCCTACGTCTCGGTGGTAACATTATATGCGTCTATAACGTTATATATCCTTATCTAAGGCAACCTAACCTCTCGGATGCTATATTTGACAACATTCCTAGCCTGTCGAACCCTACTTCTCGGAGGGAACAGTATGTACGTCTATAACATTATATATCCTAACCTAAGGCAACCTGACATCTCGGATGTAATATTCTACATCATTCCAGGCGTGTCGGACCCTACTTCTCGGTGGGAACATTATATGGGTCTATAGCGTTGTATATCCTAATCTAAGGCAACCTATTATCTCAGACGTAATATTTTACAATATTCCTGGCGTGTCGGTGCATACTTTTCGGTGGGAATATTATATGCGTCTATAACAGTCGATATCGTAATCTAAGGCAATCTAACATCTCGGATGCAATATTTGAGAACATTCCTGGCCTGTCGAACCCTACTTCTCGGAGGGAACAGTATATACGTCTGTAACGTCATATATCCTAACCTAAGGCAACCTAACATCTCGGATGTAACATTTGACAACATTCCAGGCGTGTCGGTCCCTACGTCTCGGTGGTAACATTACATGCGTCTATAACGTTATATATCCTATCCTAAGGCAACCTAACATCTCGGATGCAATATTTGACAACATTCCTGGCCTGTCGAACCCTACCTATCGGAGAGAACAGTATATATGTCTATAACGGTATATATCCTAACCTAAGTCAACCTGACATCTCGGATGTAATATTCTACAACCTTCCAGGCGTGTCGGATCCTACTTCTCGGTGGGAACATTATATGCGTCTATAACGGTATATATCATAATCTAAGGCAACCTAACATCTCGCATGCAATATTTGACAACATTCCTTGCCTGTCGAACACTACTTCTCGGAGGGAACTTTATATACGTCTGTAACGTCATATATCCTAACCGAATGCAACCTAACATCTCTGATGTAACATTTGACAACATTCCAATCGTGTCGGACCTACGTCTCGGTGGTAACATGACATGCGTCTATAACGTTATATATCCTAACCTAAGGCAACCTAACATCTCGGATGTAACATTTGACAACATTCCAATCGTGTCGGACCTACGTCTCGGTGGTAACATGACATGCGTCTATAACGTTATATATCCTAACCTAAGGCAACCTAACATCTCGGATGTAACATTTGACAACATTCCAATCGTGTCGGACCTACGTCTCTGTGGTAACATTACATGCGTCTATAACGTTATATATCCTAACCTAAGGCAACCTAACATCTCGGATGCAATATTTGACAACATTCCTGGCCTGTCGAACCCTACTTCTCGGAGGGAACAGCATATACATCTATAACGTCATATATCCTAGCCTAAGGCAACCTAACATCTCGGATGTAACATTTGACAACATTCCAGGCGTGTCGGTCCCTACCTCTCGGTGGTAACATTACATGCGTCTATAACGTTATATATCCTAACCTAAGGCAACCTAACATCACGGATGCAATATTTGACAACATTCCTGGCCTGTCGAACCCTACTTCTCGGAGGGAACAGTATATACGTCTATAACGTCATATATCCAAACCTAAGGCAACCTAACATCTCGGATGTAACATTTGACAACATTCCAGGCGTGTCGGTCCCTACGTCTCGGTGGTAATATTATATGCGTCTATAACGTTATATATCCTAACCTAAGGCCAACTAACATCTCGTATGTAATATTTGACAACATTCCTGGCGTGTCGAACCCTACTTCTCGGTGGGAACAGTATATACGTCTACAACGTTATATATCCTAACCTGAGGCAACCTAACATCTCGGATATAACATTTGACAACATTCCAGGCGTGTTGGAACCCTACGTCTCGGTGGTAACATTACATGCGTCTATAACGTTATATATCCTAACCTTAGGCAACCTAACATCTCGGATGCAATAGTTAACAACATTCCTGGCCTGTCGAACCCTAATTCTCGGAGGGAACAGCATATACATCTATAACGTCATATATCCTAATCTAAGGCAACCTAACATCTCGGATGAAATATTTCACAACATTCCTGGCCTGTAGAACCCTACATCTCGGAGGGAACAGTATATACGTCTGTAACGTCATATATCCTAACCTAAGACAACCTAACATCTCGGACGTAACATTTGACAACATTCCAGGCGTGTCGGTCCCTACGTCTCGGTGGTAACATTACATGCCTCTATAACGGTATATATCCTAATCTTAGGCAACCTAACATCTCGGATGTAACATTTTACCACATTCCAGGCGTGTTGGAACCCTACGTCTCGGTGGTAACATTATATGCGTCTATAACGTTATATATCCTTATCTAAGGCAACCTAACCTCTCGGATGCTATATTTGGCAACATTCCTAGCCTGTCGAACCCTATTTCTCGGAGGGAACAGTATGTACGTCTATAACATTATATATCCTAACCTAAGGCAACCTGACATCTCGGATGTAATATTCTACATCATTCCAGGCGTGTCGGACCCTACTTCTCGGTGGGAACATTATATGGGTCTATAGCGTTGTATATCCTAATCTAAGGCAACCTATTATCTCAGACGTAATATTTTACAATATTCCTGGCGTGTCGGTGCATACTTTTCGGTGGGAATATTATATGCGTCTATAACGGTCGATATCGTAATCTAAGGCAATCTAACATCTCGGATGCAATATTTGAGAACATTCCTGGCCTGTCGAACCCTACTTCTCGGAGGGAACAGTATATACGTCTGTAACGTCATATATCCTAACCTAAGGCAACCTAACATCTCGGATGTAACATTTGACAACATTCCAGGCGTGTCGGTCCCTACGTCTCGGTGGTAACATTACATGCGTCTATAACGTTATATATCCTAACCTAAGGCAACCTAACATCTCGGATGCAATATTTGACAACATTCCTGGCCTGTCGAACCCTACCTATCGGAGGGAACAGTATATATGTCTATAACGGTATATATCCTAACCTAAGGCAACCTGACATCTCGGATGTAATATTCTACAACCTTCCAGGCGTGTCGGACCCTACTTCTCGGTGGGAACATTATATGCGTCTATAACGGTATATATCATAATCTAAGGCAACCTAACATCTCGCATGCAATATTTGACAACATTCCTTGCCTGTCGAACCCTACTTCTCGGAGGGAACTGTATATACGTCTGTAACGTCATATATCCTAACCGAATGCAACCTAACATCTCTGATGTAACATTTGACAACATTCCAATCGTGTCGGACCTACGTCTCGGTGGTAACATGACATGCGTCTATAACGTTATATATCCTAACCTAAGGCAACCTAACATCTCGGATGTAACATTTGACAACATTCCAATCGTGTCGGACCTACGTCTCGGTGGTAACATGACATGCGTCTATAACGTTATATATCCTAACCTAAGGCAACCTAACATCTCGGATGTAACATTTGACAACATTCCAATCGTGTCGGACCTACGTCTCTGTGGTAACATTACATGCGTCTATAACGTTATATATCCTAACCTAAGGCAACCTAACATCTCGGATGCAATATTTGACAACATTCCTGGCCTGTCGAACCCTACTTCTCGGGGGGAAGAGCATATACATCTATAACGTCATATATCCTAGCCTAAGGCAACCTAACATGTCGGATGTAACATTTGACAACATTCCAGGCGTGTCGGTCCCTACGTCTCGGTGGTAATATTATATGCGTCTATAACGTTATATATCCTAACCTAAGGCCAACTAACATCTCGTATGTAATATTTGACATCATTCCTGGCGTGTCGAACCCTACTTCTCGGTGGGAACAGTATATACGTCTATAACGTTATATATCCTAACCTGAGGCAACCTAACATCTCGGATATAACATTTGACAACATTCCAGGCGTGTTGGAACCCTACGTCTCGGTGGTAACATTACATGCGTCTATAACGGTATATTTCCTAATCTAAGGCAACCTAACATCTGGTATGTAATATTTGACAACATTCCTGGCGTGTCGAACCCTACTTCTCGGTGGGAACAGTATATACGTCTATAACGTTATATATCCTAACCGGAGGCAACCTGACATCTCGGATGTAATATTCTACATCATTCCAGGCGTGTCGGACCCTACTTCTCGGTGGGAACATTATATAAGTCCATAACGTTGTATATCCTAATCTAAGGCAACCTATTATCTCAGACGTAATATTTTACAATATTCCTGGCGTGTCGGTACATACTTTTCGGTGGGAATATTATATGCGTCCATAACGGTCGATATAGTAATCTAAGGCAATCTAACATCTCGGATGATATATTTGACAACATTCCTGGCCTGTCGATCCCTACATCTCGGAGGGAACAGTATATACGTCTGTAACGTCATATATCCTAACCTAAGACAACCTAACATCTCGGATGTAACATTTGACAACATTGCAGGCATGTCGGTCCCTACGTCTCGGTGGTAACATTACATGCGTCTATAACGTCATATATCCTAATCTAAGGCAACCTAACATCTCGGATGAAATATTTCACAACATTCCTGGCCTGTAGAACCCTACATCTCGGAGGGAACAGTATATACGTCTGTAACGTCATATATCCTAACCGAATGCAACCTAACATCTCTGATGTAACATTTGACAACATTCCAATCGTGTCGGACCTACGTCTCGGTGGTAACATGACATGCGTCTATAACGTTATATATCCTAACCTAAGGCAACCTAACATCTCGGATGTAACATTTGACAACATTCCAATCGTGTCGGACCTACGTCTCGGTGGTAACATGACATGCGTCTATAACGTTATATATCCTAACCTAAGGCAACCTAACATCTCGGATGTAACATTTGACAACATTCCAATCGTGTCGGACCTACGTCTCTGTGGTAACATTACATGCGTCTATAACGTTATATATCCTAACCTAAGGCAACCTAACATCTCGGATGCAATATTTGACAACATTCCTGGCCTGTCGAACCCTACTTCTCGGAGGGAACAGCATATACATCTATAACGTCATATATCCTAGCCTAAGGCAACCTAACATCTCGGATGTAACATTTGACAACATTCCAGGCGTGTCGGTCCCTACCTCTCGGTGGTAACATTACATGCGTCTATAACGTTATATATCCTAACCTAAGGCAACCTAACATCACGGATGCAATATTTGACAACATTCCTGGCCTGTCGAACCCTACTTCTCGGAGGGAACTGTATATACGTCTGTAACGTCATATATCCTAACCGAAGGCAACCTAACATCTCTGATGTAACATTTGACAACATTCCAATCGTGTCGGACCTACGTCTCGGTGGTAACATGACATGCGTCTATAACGTTATATATCCTAACGTAAGGCAACCTAACATCTCGGATGTTACATTTTACAACATTCCAGGCCTGTCGGTCCCTACGTCTCGGTGGTAACATTACATGCGTCTATAACGTTATATATCCTAACCTAAAGCCACCTAACATCTCGTATGTAATATTTGACAACATTCCTGGCGTGTCGAACCCTACTTCTCGGTGGTAACATTACATGCGTCTATAGCGGTATATATCCTAATCTTAGGCAACCTAACATATCGGATGTAACATTTTACAACATTCCAGGCCTGTCGGTCCCTACTTCTCGGTGGTAACATTGCATGCGTCTATAACGGTATATATCCTAATCTTAGGCAACCTAACATCTCGGATGTAACATTTTACCACATTCCAGGCGTGTCGGTCCCCACGTCTCGGTGGTAACATTACATGCGTCTATAACGGTATATATCCTAATCTTAGGCAACCTAACATCTCGGATGTAACATTTGACAACATTCCAGGCGTGTCGGTCCCTACGTCTCGGTGGTAACATTACATGCGTCTATAACGTTATATATCCTAACCTTAGGCAACCTAACATCTCGAATGCAATATTTGACAACATTCCTGGCCTGTCGAACCCTACTTCTCGGAGGGAACAGCATATACATCTATAACGTCATATATCCTAGCCTTAGGCAACCTAACATCTCGGATGTAACATTTGATAACATTCCAGGCGTGTCGGTCCCTACGTCTCGGTGGTAACATTACATGCGTCTATAACGGTATATATCCTAATCTTAGGCAACCTAACATCTCGGATGTAACATTTTACCACATTCCAGGCGTGTCAGTCCCTACGTCTCGGTGGTAACATTACATGCGTCTATAACGTTATATATCCTAACCTAAGGCCACCTAACATCTCGTATGTAATATTTGACAACATTCCTGGCGTATCGAACCCTACTGCTCGGTGGGAACAGTATATACGTCTATAACGTTATATATCCTAACCTAAGGCAACCTAACATCTCGGATGTAACATTTGACAACATTCCAGGCATGTCGGTCCCTACGTCTCGGTGGTAACATTACATGCGTCTATAACGGTATATATCCTAATCTTAGGCAACCTAACATCTCGGATGTAACATTTTACCACATTCCAGGCGTGTCGGTCCCTACGTCTCGGTGGTAACATTACATGCGTCTATAACGGTATATATCCTAATCTTAGGCAACCTAACATCTCGTATGTAATATTTGACAACATTCCTGGCGTGTCGGTCCCTACGTCTCGGTGGTAACATTACATGCGTCTATAACGTTATATATCCTAACCTTAGGCAACCTAACATCTCGGATGCAATAGTTAACAACATTCCTGGCCTGTCGAACCCTAATTCTCGGAGGGAACAGCATATACATCTATAATGTCATATATCCTAATCTAAGGCAACCTAACATCTCGGATGAAATATTTCACAACATTCCTGGCCTGTAGAACCCTACATCTCGGAGGGAACAGTATATACGTCTGTAACGTCATATATCCTAACCTAAGACAACCTAACATCTCGGACGTAACATTTGACAACATTCCAGGCGTGTCGGTCCCTACGTCTCGGTGGTAACATTACATGCGTCTATAACGTTATATATCCTAACCTTAGGCAACCTAACATCTCGAATGCAATATTTGACAACATTCCTGGCCTGTCGAACCCTACTTCTCGGAGGGAACAGCATATACATCTATAACGTCATATATCCTAGCCTTAGGCAACCTAACATCTCGGATGTAACATTTGATAACGTTCCAGGCGTGTCGGTCCCTACGTCTCGGTGGTAACATTACATGCGTCTATAACGGTATATATCCTAATCTTAGGCAACCTAACATCTCGGATGTAACTTTTTACCACATTCCAGGCGTGTTGGAACCCTACGTCTCGGTGGTAACATTATATGCGTCTATAACGTTATATATCCTTATCTAAGGCAACCTAACCTCTCGGATGCTATATTTGACAACATTCCTAGCCTGTCGAACCCTACTTCTCGGAGGGAACAGTATGTACGTCTATAACATTATATATCCTAACCTAAGGCAACCTGACATCTCGGATGTAATATTCTACATCATTCCAGGCGTGTCGGACCCTACTTCTCGGTGGGAACATTATATGGGTCTATAGCGTTGTATATCCTAATCTAAGGCAACCTATTATCTCAGACGTAATATTTTACAATATTCCTGGCGTGTCGGTGCATACTTTTCGGTGGGAATATTATATGCGTCTATAACGGTCGATATCGTAATCTAAGGCAATCTAACATCTCGGATGCAATATTTGAGAACATTCCTGGCCTGTCGAACCCTACTTCTCGGAGGGAACAGTATATACGTCTGTAACGTCATATATCCTAACCTAAGGCAACCTAACATCTCGGATGTAACGTTTGACAACATTCCAGGCGTCTCGGTCCCTACGTCTCGGTGGTAACATTACATGCGTCTATAACGTTATATATCCTATCCTAAGGCAACCTAACATCTCGGATGCAATATTTGACAACATTCCTGGCCTGTCGAACCCTACCTATCGGAGGGAACAGTATATATGTCTATAACGGTATATATCCTAACCTAAGTCAACCTGACATCTCGGATGTAATATTCTACAACCTTCCAGGCGTGTCGGACCCTACTTCTCGGTGGGAACATTATATGCGTCTATAACGGTATATATCATAATCTAAGGCAACCTAACATCTCGCATGCAATATTTGACAACATTCCTTGCCTGTCGAACCCTACTTCTCGGAGGGAACTGTATATACGTCTGTAACGTCATATATCCTAACCGAATGCAACCTAACATCTCTGATGTAACATTTGACACCATTCCAATCGTGTCGGACCTACGTCTCGGTGGTAACATGACATGCGTCTATAACGTTATATATCCTAACCTAAGGCAACCTAACATCTCGGATGTAACATTTGACAACATTCCAATCGTGTCGGACCTACGTCTCGGTGGTAACATGACATGCGTCTATAACGTTATATATCCTAACCTAAGGCAACCTAACATCTCGGATGTAACATTTGACAACATTCCAATCGTGTCGGACCTACGTCTCTGTCGTAACATTACATGCGTCTATAACGTTATATATCCTAACCTAAGGCAACCTAACATCTCGGATGCAATATTTGACAACATTCCTGGCCTGTCGAACCCTACTTCTCGGAGGGAACAGCATATACATCTATAACGTCATATATCCTAGCCTAAGGCAACCTAACATCTCGGATGTAACATTTGACAACATTCCAGGCGTGTCGGTCCCTACCTCTCGGTGGTAACATTACATGCGTCTATAACGTTATATATCCTAACCTAAGGCAACCTAACATCACGGATGCAATATTTGACAACATTCCTGGCCTGTCGAACCCTACTTCTCGGAGGGAACAGTATATACGTCTATACCGTCATATATCCAAACCTAAGGCAACCTAACATCTCGGATGTAACATTTGACAACATTCCAGGCGTGTCGGTCCCTACGTCTCGGTGGTAATATTATATGCGTCTATAACGTTATATATCCTAACCTAAGGCCAACTAACATCTCGTATGTAATATTTGACAACATTCCTGGCGTGTCGAACCCTACTTCTCGGTGGGAACAGTATATACGTCTACAACGTTATATATCCTAACCTGAGGCAACCTAACATCTCGGATATAACATTTGACAACATTCCAGGCGTGTTGGAAACCTACGTCTCGGTGGTAACATTACATGCGTCTATAACGGTATATTTCCTAATTTAAGGCAACCTAACATCTCGTATGTAATATTTGACAACATTCCTGGCGTGTCGAACCCTACTTCTCGGTGGGAACAGTATATACGTCTATACCGTTATATATCCTAACCGGAGGCAACCTGACATCTCGGATGTAATATTCTACATCATTCCAGGCGTGTCGGACCCTACTTCTCGGTGGGAACATTATATGAGTCTATAACGTTGTATATCCTAATCTAAGGCAACCTATTATCTCAGACGTAATATTTTACAATATTCCTGGCGTGTCGGTACATACTTTTCGGTGGGAATATTATATGCGTCCATAACGGTCGATATAGTAATCTAAGGCAATCTAACATCTCGGATGATATATTTGACAACATTCCTGGCCTGTCGAACCCTACATCTCGGAGGGAACAGTATATACGTCTGTAACGTCATATATCCTAACCTAAGACAACCTAACATCTCGGATGTAACATTTGACAACATTCCAGGCATGTCGGTCCCTACGTCTCGGTGGTAACATTACATGCGTCTATAACGTTATATATCTGAACCTAAGGCAACCTAACATCTCGGATGCAATATTTGACAACATTCCTGGCCTGTCGAACCCTACTTCTCGGAGGGAACACCATATACGTCTATAACGTCATATATCCTCACCTATGGCAACCTAACATCTCGGATGTAACATTTGACAACATTCCGGTTGTGTCGGTCCCTACGTCTCGGTGGTAACGTTACATGCGTCTATAACGTTATATATCCTAACCTAAGGCAACCTAACATCTAGGATGCAATATTTGACAACATTCCTGGCCTGTCGAACCCTACATCTCGGAGGGAACAGTATATACGTCTATAACGTCATATATCCTAACCTAAGGCAACCTAACATCTCGGATGTAACATTTGACAACATTCCAGGCGTGTCGGACCCTACGTCTCGGTGGTAACATTACATGCGTCTATAACGTTATATATCCTAACCTAAGGCCACCTAACATCTCGTATGTAATATTTGACAACATTCCTGGCGTGTCGAACCCTACTTCTCGGTGGGAACAGTATATACGTCTATAACGTTATATATCCTAACCAAAGGCAACCTAACATCTCGGATGTAACATTTGACAACATTCCAGGCTAGTCGGTCCCTACGTCTCGGTGGTAACATTACATGCGTCTATAACGTTATATATCCTAACCTAAGGCAACCTAACATCTCGGATGTAATATTCTACAACCTTCCAGGCGTGTCGGACCCTACTTCTCGGTGGGAACATTATATGCGTCTATAGCGTTGCATATCCTAATCTAAGGCAACGTAACATCTCGGATGCAATATTTGACAACATTCCTGGCCTGCCGAACCCTACTTCTCGGAGGGAACAGTATATACGTCTAAAACGTCATATATCCTAACCCAAGGCAACCTAAAATCTCGGATGTAACATTTGACAACATTCCAGGCATGTCGGTCCCTACGTCTCGAGTGGTAACATTACATGCGTCTAGAACGTTATATATCCTAACCTAAGGCAGCCTAACAACTCGGATGTAACATTTGACAACATTTCTGGCGTGTCGGACCCTACTTCTCGGTGGGAACAGTATATACGCCTGTAACGTCATATATCCTCACCTATGGCAACCTAACATCTCGGATGTAACATTTGACAACATTCCAGGCGTGTCGGTCCCTACCTCTCGGTGGTAACATTACATGCGTCTATAACGTTATATATCCTAACCTAAGGCAACCTAACATCACGGATGCAATATTTGACAACATTCCTGGCCTGTCGAACCCTACTTCTCGGAGGGAACAGTATATACGTCTATAACGTCATATATCCAAACCTAAGGCAACCTAACATCTCGGATGTAACATTTGACAACATTCCAGGCGTGTCGGTCCCTTCGTCTCGGTGGTAACATTACATGCGTCTATAACGTTATATATCCTAACCTAAGGCAACCTATCATCTCAGACGTAATATTTTACAACATTCCTGGCGTGTCGGAGCATACTTTTCGGTGGGAATATTATATGCGTCTATAACGGTCGATATCGTAATCTAAGGCAACCTAACATCTCGGATGTTATATTGGCTACAGTCATTGCCTGTTGAACCCTACTTCTCCGACGGAACAGTATATACGTCTATAACGTTATATATCCTAACCTGAGGCAACCTAACATTTCGGATATAACATTTGACAACATTCCGGGCTTGTCGGTCCCTACGTCCCGGTGGTAACATTAATGCGTCCATAACGGCACCGTAACAACTCGCATGTAATATTTGACAACATTCCTGGCGTATCGGACCCTACTTCTCGGTGGGAACAGTATATACGTCTATAACGTTATATATCCTAACCTAAGGCAACCTGACATGTCGGATGTAATATTCTACAACATTCCAGGCGTGTCGGACCCTACATCTCGGTGGGAACATTATATGAGTCTATAACGTTGTATATCCTAATCTAAGGCAACCTATTATCTCAGACGTAATATTTTACAATATTCCTGGCGTGTCGGTGCATACTTTTCGGTGGGAATATTATATATGTCTATAACGGTCGATATAGTAATCTAAGGCAATCTAACATCTCGGATGCAATATTTGACAACATTCCTGGCCTGTCGAACCCTACTTCTCGGAAGGAACAGTATATACGTCTACAACGTTATATATCCTAACCTAGGGCAACCTAACATCTCGGATGTAATATTCTACAACCTTCCAGGCGTGTCGGACCCTACTTCTCGGTGGGAACATTATATGCGTCTATAACGTTGCATATCCTAATCTAAGGCAACGTAACATCTCGGATGCAATATTTGACAACATTCCTGGCCTGCCGAACCCTACTTCTCGGAGGGAACAGTATATACGTCTAAAACGTCATATATCCTAACCCAAGGCAACCTAAAATCTCGGATGTAACATTTGACAACATTCCAGGCATGTCGGTCCCTACGTCTCGAGTGGTAACATTACATGCGTCTAGAACGTTATATATCCAAACCTACGGCAACCTAACATCTCGGATGCAATATTTGACAACATTCCTGGCCTGTCGAACCCTACTTCTCGGAGGGAACAGTATATATGTCTATAACGGTA
This sequence comes from Xylocopa violacea, assembly GCA_963969225.1. Taxonomy (NCBI): domain Eukaryota; kingdom Metazoa; phylum Arthropoda; class Insecta; order Hymenoptera; family Apidae; genus Xylocopa; species Xylocopa violacea. The sequence goes on from CAXAJV010000828.1 coordinate 161,730, forward strand.
TATATCCTAACCTAAGGCAACCTGACATCTCGGATGTAATATTCTACAACATTCCAGGCGTGTCGGAACCTACTTCTCGGTGGGAACATTATATGCGTCTATAACGGTATATATCATAATCTAAGGCAACCTAACGTCTCTGATGTAAGATTTGACAACATTCCAATCGTGTCGGACCTACGTCTCGGTGGTAACATGACATGCGTCTATAACGTTATATATCCTAACCTAAGGCAACCTAACATCTCGGATGTAACATTTGACAACATTCCAATCGTGTCGGACCTACGTCTCGGTGGTAACATGACATGCGTCTATAACGTTATATATCCTAACCTAAGGCAACCTAACATCTCTGATGTAACATTTGACAACATTCCAATCGTGTCGGCCCTACGTCTCGGTGGTAACACGATATGCGTCTATAACATTGTATATCCTATTCTAACGCAACCTAACATCTCGGATGCAATATTTGACAACATTCCTGGCCTGTCGAACCCTACATCTCGGAGGGAACAGTATATACGTCTATAGCGGTATATATCCTAATCTAAGGCAACCTAACATCTCGGATGCAATATTTGACAACATTCCTGGCCTGTCGAACCCTACTTCTCGGTGGTAACGTTACGTGCGTCTATAACGTTATATATGCTAACCTAAGGCAACCAATCATCTCGGATGCAATATTTGACAACTTTCCTGGCCTGTCGAACCCTACTTCTCGGAGGGAACAGCATATACGTCTATAACGTCATATATCTTAACCTAAGGCAACCTAACATCTCGGATGTAACATTTGACAACATTCCAGTTGGGTCGGTCCCTACGTCTCGGTGGTAACGCTACATGCGTCTATAACGTTATATATCCTAACCTAAGGCAACCTAACATCTCGGATGTAACATTTGACAACATTCCAGGCATGTCGGTCACTACGTCTCGGTGGTAACATTATATGCGTCCATAACATTATATATCCTTACCTGGCCTGGCGTATCTAAGGCAACCTAACATCTCGGATGCAATATTTGAAACATTCCTAGCCAGTCGAACCCTACTTCTCGGAGGGAACAGTATATACGTCTATAACGTTATATATCCTAACCTAATGCAACCTAACATGTCGGATGTAATATTTGACAACATTCCTGGCGTGTCGGACCCTGCTTCTCGGTGGGGACAGTATATACGCCTGTAATGTCATATATTCTAACCTAAGGCAACCTAACATCTCAGATATGACATTTGACAACATTCCAGGCGTGTTGGAACCCTACGTCTCGGTGGTAACATTACGTGCGTCTATAACGTTATATATGTTAACCTAAGGCAACCTAACATCTCGGATGCAATATTTGACAACATTCCTGGCCTGTCGAACCCTACTTCTCGGAGGGAACAGTATATACGTCTATAACGTCATATATCCTCACCTATGGCAACCTAACATCTCGGATGTAACATTTGACAACATTCCGGTTGTGTCGGTCCCTACGTCTCGGTGGTAACGTTACATGCGTCTATAACGTTATATATCCTAACCTAAGGCAACCTAACATCTAGGATGCAATATTTGACAACATTCCTGGCCTGTCGAACCCTACATCTCGGAGGGAACAGTATATACGTCTATAACGTCATATATCCTAACCTAAGGCAACCTAACATCTCGGATGTAACATTTGACAACATTCCAGGCGTGTCGGACCCTACGTCTCGGTGGTAACATTACATGCGTCTATAACGTTATATATCCTAACCTAAGGCCACCTAACATCTCGTATGTAATATTTGACAACATTCCTGGCGTGTCGAACCCTACTTCTCGGTGGGAACAGTATATACGTCTATAACGTTATATATCCTAACCAAAGGCAACCTAACATCTCGGATGTAACATTTGACAACATTCCAGGCTAGTCGGTCCCTACGTCTCGGTGGTAACATTACATGCGTCTATAACGTTATATATCCTAACCTAAGGCAACCTAACATCTCGGATGTAATATTCTACAACCTTCCAGGCGTGTCGGACCCTACTTCTCGGTGGGAACATTATATGCGTCTATAGCGTTGCATATCCTAATCTAAGGCAACGTAACATCTCGGATGCAATATTTGACAACATTCCTGGCCTGCCGAACCCTACTTCTCGGAGGGAACAGTATATACGTCTAAAACGTCATATATCCTTACCCAAGGCAACCTAAAATCTCGGATGTAACATTTGACAACATTCCAGGCATGTCGGTCCCTACGTCTCGAGTGGTAACATTACATGCGTCTAGAACGTTATATATCCAAACCTACGGCAACCTAACATCTCGGATGCAATATTTGAAAACATTCCTGGCCTGTCGAACCCTACTTCTCGGAGGGAACAGTATATATGTCTATAACGGTATATATCCTAACCTAAGGCAACCTGACATCTCGGATGTAATATTCTACAACATTCCAGGCGTGTCGGAACCTACTTCTCGGTGGGAACATTATATGCGTCTATAACGGTATATATCATAATCTAAGGCAACCTAACATCTCGGATGTAACATTTGACAACATTCCTGGCCTGTCGAACCCTACTTCTCGGATGGAACTGTATATAGGTCTGTAACGTCATATATCCTAACCGAAGGCAACCTAACGTCTCTGATGTAAGATTTGACAACATTCCAATCGTGTCGGTCCCTACGTCTCGGTGGTAACATTACATGCGTCTATAACGTTATATATCCTAACCTAAGGCAACCTATCATCTCAGACGTAATATTTTACAACATTCCTGGCGTGTCGGAGCATACTTTTCGGTGGGAATATTATATGCGTCTATAACGGTCGATATCGTAATCTAAGGCAACCTAACATCTCGGATGTTATATTGGCTACAGTCATTGCCTGTTGAACCCTACTTCTCCGACGGAACAGTATATACGTCTATAACGTTATATATCCTAACCTGAGGCAACCTAACATTTCGGATATAACATTTGACAACATTCCGGGCTTGTCGGTCCCTACGTCCCGGTGGTAACATTAATGCGTCCATAACGGCACCGTAACAACTCGCATGTAATATTTGACAACATTCCTGGCGTATCGGACCCTACTTCTCGGTGGGAACAGTATATACGTCTATAACGTTATATATCCTAACCTAAGGCAACCTGACATGTCGGATGTAATATTCTACAACATTCCAGGCGTGTCGGACCCTACATCTCGGTGGGAACATTATATGAGTCTATAACGTTGTATATCCTAATCTAAGGCAACCTATTATCTCAGACGTAATATTTTACAATATTCCTGGCGTGTCGGTGCATACTTTTCGGTGGGAATATTATATATGTCTATAACGGTCGATATAGTAATCTAAGGCAATCTAACATCTCGGATGCAATATTTGACAACATTCCTGGCCTGTCGAACCCTACTTCTCGGAAGGAACAGTATATACGTCTACAACGTTATATATCCTAACCTAGGGCAACCTAACATCTCGGATGTAATATTCTACAACCTTCCAGGCGTGTCGGACCCTACTTCTCGGTGGGAACATTATATGCGTCTATAACGTTGCATATCCTAATCTAAGGCAACGTAACATCTCGGATGCAATATTTGACAACATTCCTGGCCTGCCGAACCCTACTTCTCGGAGGGAACAGTATATACGTCTAAAACGTCATATATCCTAACCCAAGGCAACCTAAAATCTCGGATGTAACATTTGACAACATTCCAGGCATGTCGGTCCCTACGTCTCGAGTGGTAACATTACATGCGTCTAGAACGTTATATATCCAAACCTACGGCAACCTAACATCTCGGATGCAATATTTGACAACATTCCTGGCCTGTCGAACCCTACTTCTCGGAGGGAACAGTATATATGTCTATAACGGTATATATCCTAACCTAAGGCAACCTGACATCTCGGATGTAATATTCTACAACATTCCAGGCGTGTCGGAACCTACTTCTCGGTGGGAACATTATATGCGTCTATAACGGTATATATCATAATCTAAGGCAACCTAACATCTCGGATGTAACATTTGACAACATTCCTGGCCTGTCGAACCCTACTTCTCGGATGGAACTGTATATAGGTCTGTAACGTCATATATCCTAACCGAAGGCAACCTAACGTCTCTGATGTAAGATTTGACAACATTCCAATCGTGTCGGACCTACGTCTCGGTGGGAACAGTATATACGTCTGTAACGTCATATATTCTAACCTAAGGCAATCTAACATCTCGGATGTAACATTTGACAACATTCCAGTTGTGTCGGTCCCTACGTCTCGGTGGTAACGTTACATGCGTCTATAACGTTATATATGCTAACCTAAGGCAACCTAACATCTCGGATGTAACATTTGACAACATTCCAGGCATGTCGGTCCCTACGTCTCGGTGGTAACATTATATGCGTCCATAACGTTATATATCCTTACCTGGCCTGGCGTATCTAAGGCAACCTAACATCTCGGATGCAATATTTGACAACATTCCTTGCCAGTCGAACCCTACTTCTCGGAGGGAACAGTATATACGTCTATAACGTTATATATCCTAACCTAAGGCAACCTGACATGTCGGATGTAATATTCTACAACATTCCAGGCCTGTCGGACCCTACATCTCGGTGGGAACATTATATGAGTCTATAACGTTGTATATCCTAATCTAAGGCAACCTATTATCTCAGACGTAATAGTTTACAATATTCCTGGCGTGTCGGTGCATACTTTTCGGTGGGAATATTATATGCGTCCATAACGGTCGATATCATAATCGAAGGCAATCTAACATCTCGGATGCAATATTTGACAACATTCCTGGCCTGTCGAACCCTACTTCTCGGAGGGAACAGTATGTACGTCTATAACGTTATATATCCTAACCTAAGGCAACCTAACATCTCGGATGTAATATTCTACAACCTTCCAGGCGTGTCGGACCCTACTTCTCGGTGGGAACATTATATGCGTCTATAACGTTGCATATCCTAATCTAAGGCAACGTAACATCTCGGATGCAATATTTGACAACATTCCTGGCCTGCCGAACCCTACTTCTCGGAGGGAACAGTATATACGCCTAAAACGTCATATATCCTAACCCAAGGCAACCTAAAATCTCGGATGTAATATTCTACAACCTTCCAGGCGTGTCGGATCCTACTTCTCGGTGGGAACATTATATGCGTCTATAACGGTATATATCACAATCTAAGGCAACCTAACATCTCGCATGCAATATTTGACAACATTCCTTGCCTGTCGAACCCTACTTCTCGGAGGGAACTGTATATACGTCTGTAACGTCATATATCCTAACCGAATGCAACCTAACATCTCTGATGTAACATTTGACAACATTCCAATCGTGTCGGACCTACGTCTCGGTGGTAACATGACATGCGTCTATAACGTTATATATCCTAACCTAAGGCAACCTAACATCTCGGATGTAACATTTGACAACATTCCAATCGTGTCGGACCTACGTCTCGGTGGTAACATGACATGCGTCTATAACGTTATATATCCTAACCTAAGGCAACCTAACATCTCGGATGTAACATTTGACAACATTCCAATCGTGTCGGACCTACGTCTCTGTGGTAACATTACATGCGTCTATAACGTTATATATCCTAACCTAAGGCAACCTAACATCTCGGATGCAATATTTGACAACATTCCTGGCCTGTCGAACCCTACTTCTCGGAGGGAACAGTATATACGTCTATAACGTTATATATCCTAACCTAATGCAACCTAACATGTCGGATGTAATATTTGACAACATTCCTGGCGTGTCGGACCCTGCTTCTCGGTGGGGACAGTATATACGCCTGTAATGTCATATATTCTAACCTAAGGCAACCTAACATCTCAGATATAACATTTGACAACATTCCAGGCGTGTTGGAACCCTACGTCTCGGTGGTAACATTACGTGCGTCTATAACGTTATATATGTTAACCTAAGGCAACCTAACATCTCGGATGCAATATTTGACAACATTCCTGGCCTGTCGAACCCTACTTCTCGGAGGGAACAGTATATACGTCTGTAACGTCATATATCCTAACCTAAGGCAACCTAACATCTCGGATGTAACATTTGACAACATTCCAGGCGTGGCGGACCCTACTTCTCGGTGGGAACATTATATGCGTCTATAACGGTATATATCATAATCTAAGGCAACCTAACATCTCGGATGTAACATTTGACAACATTCCTTGCCTGTCGAACCCTACTTCTCGGAGGGAACTGTATATACGTCTGTAACGTCATATATCCTCACCGAAGGCAACCTAACATATCGGATGTAACATTTGACAACATTCCAGGCGTGTCGGTCCCTACGTCTCGGTGGGAACAGTATATACGTCTGTAACGTCATATATTCTAACCTAAGGCAATCTAACATCTCGGATGTAACATTTGACAACATTCCAGTTGTGTCGGTCCCTACGTCTCGGTGGTAACGTTACATGCGTCTATAACGTTATATATGCTAACCTAAGGCAACCTAACATCTCGGATGTAACATTTGACAACATTCCAGGCATGTCGGTCCCTACGTCTCGGTGGTAACATTATATGCGTCCATAACGTTATATATCCTTACCTGGCCTGGCGTATCTAAGGCAACCTAACATCTCGGATGCAATATTTGACAACATTCCTTGCCAGTCGAACCCTACTTCTCGGAGGGAACAGTATATACGTCTATAACGTTATATATCCTAACCTAAGGCAACCTGACATGTCGGATGTAATATTCTACAACATTCCAGGCCTGTCGGACCCTACATCTCGGTGGGAACATTATATGAGTCTATAACGTTGTATATCCTAATCTAAGGCAACCTATTATCTCAGACGTAATAGTTTACAATATTCCTGGCGTGTCGGTGCATACTTTTCGGTGGGAATATTATATGCGTCCATAACGGTCGATATCATAATCGAAGGCAATCTAACATCTCGGATGCAATATTTGACAACATTCCTGGCCTGTCGAACCCTACTTCTCGGAGGGAACAGTATGTACGTCTATAACGTTATATATCCTAACCTAAGGCAACCTAACATCTCGGATGTAATATTCTACAACCTTCCAGGCGTGTCGGACCCTACTTCTCGGTGGGAACATTATATGCGTCTATAACGTTGCATATCCTAATCTAAGGCAACGTAACATCTCGGATGCAATATTTGACAACATTCCTGGCCTGCCGAACCCTACTTCTCGGAGGGAACAGTATATACGCCTAAAACGTCATATATCCTAACCCAAGGCAACCTAAAATCTCGGATGTAATATTCTACAACCTTCCAGGCGTGTCGGATCCTACTTCTCGGTGGGAACATTATATGCGTCTATAACGGTATATATCACAATCTAAGGCAACCTAACATCTCGCATGCAATATTTGACAACATTCCTTGCCTGTCGAACCCTACTTCTCGGAGGGAACTGTATATACGTCTGTAACGTCATATATCCTAACCGAATGCAACCTAACATCTCTGATGTAACATTTGACAACATTCCAATCGTGTCGGACCTACGTCTCGGTGGTAACATGACATGCGTCTATAACGTTATATATCCTAACCTAAGGCAACCTAACATCTCGGATGTAACATTTGACAACATTCCAATCGTGTCGGACCTACGTCTCGGTGGTAACATGACATGCGTCTATAACGTTATATATCCTAACCTAAGGCAACCTAACATCTCGGATGTAACATTTGACAACATTCCAATCGTGTCGGACCTACGTCTCTGTGGTAACATTACATGCGTCTATAACGTTATATATCCTAACCTAAGGCAACCTAACATCTCGGATGCAATATTTGACAACATTCCTGGCCTGTCGAACCCTACTTCTCGGAGGGAACAGCATATACATCTATAACGTCATATATCCTAGCCTAAGGCAACCTAACATCTCGGATGTAACATTTGACAACATTCCAGGCGTGTCGGTCCCTACCTCTCGGTGGTAACATTACATGCGTCTATAACGTTATATATCCTAACCTAAGGCAACCTAACATCACGGATGCAATATTTGACAACATTCCTGGCCTGTCGAACCCTACTTCTCGGAGGGAACAGTATATACGTCTATAACGTCATATATCCAAACCTAAGGCAACCTAACATCTCGGATGTAACATTTGACAACATTCCAGGCGTGTCGGTCCCTACGTCTCGGTGGTAATATTATATGCGTCTATAACGTTATATATCCTAACCTAAGGCCAACTAACATCTCGTATGTAATATTTGACAACATTCCTGGCGTGTCGAACTCTACTTCTCGGTGGGAACAGTATATACGTCTATAACGTTATATATCCTAACCTAAGGCAACCTAACATCTCGGATGCAATATTTGACAACATTCCTGGCCTGTCGAACCCTACTTCTCGGTGGGAACAGTATATACGTCTACAACATTATATATCCTAACCTGAGGCAACCTAACATCTCGGATATAACATTTGACAACATTCCAGGCGTGTTGGAACCCTACGTCTCGGTGGTAACATTACATGCGTCTATAACGTTATATATCCTAACCTTAGGCAACCTAACATCTCGGATGCAATAGTTAACAACATTCCTGGCCTGTCGAACCCTAATTCTCGGAGGGAACAGCATATACATCTATAACGTCATATATCCTAATCTAAGGCAACCTAACATCTCGGATGAAATATTTCACAACATTCCTGGCCTGTAGAACCCTACATCTCGGAGGGAACAGTATATACGTCTGTAACGTCATATATCCTAACCTAGGACAACCTAACATCTCGGACGTAACATTTGACAACATTCCAGGCGTGTCGGTCCCTACGTCTCGGTGGTAACATTACATGCCTCTATAACGGTATATATCCTAATCTTAGGCAACCTAACATCTCGGATGTAACATTTTACCACATTCCAGGCGTGTTGGAACCCTACGTCTCGGTGGTAACATTATATGCGTCTATAACGTTATATATCCTTATCTAAGGCAACCTAACCTCTCGGATGCTATATTTGACAACATTCCTAGCCTGTCGAACCCTACTTCTCGGAGGGAACAGTATGTACGTCTATAACATTATATATCCTAACCTAAGGCAACCTGACATCTCGGATGTAATATTCTACATCATTCCAGGCGTGTCGGACCCTACTTCTCGGTGGGAACATTATATGGGTCTATAGCGTTGTATATCCTAATCTAAGGCAACCTATTATCTCAGACGTAATATCTTACAATATTCCTGGCGTGTCGGTGCATACTTTTCGGTGGGAATATTATATGCGTCTATAACGGTCGATATCGTAATCTAAGGCAATCTAACATCTCGGATGCAATATTTGAGAACATTCCTGGCCTGTCGAACCCTACTTCTCGGAGGGAACAGTATATACGTCTGTAACGTCATATATCCTAACCTAAGGCAACCTAACATCTCGGATGTAACATTTGACAACATTCCAGGCGTGTCGGTCCCTTCGTCTCGGTGGTAACATTACATGCGTCTATAACGTTATATATCCTAACCTAAGGCAACCTAACATCTCGGATGCAATATTTGACAACATTCCTGGCCTGTCGAACCCTACCTATCGGAGGGAACAGTATATATGTCTATAACGGTATATATCCTAACCTAAGGCAACCTGACATCTCGGATGTAATATTCTACAACCTTCCAGGCGTGTCGGACCCTACTTCTCGGTGGGAACATTATATGCGTCTATAACGGTATATATCATAATCTAAGGCAACCTAACATCTCGCATGCAATATTTGACAACATTCCTTGCCTGTCGAACCCTACTTCTCGGAGGGAACTGTATATACGTCTGTAACGTCATATATCCTAACCGAATGCAACCTAACATCTCTGATGTAACATTTGACAACATTCCAATCGTGTCGGACCTACGTCTCGGTGGTAACATGACATGCGTCTATAACGTTATATATCCAAACCTAAGGCAACCTAACATCTCGGATGTAACATTTGACAACATTCCAATCGTGTCGGACCTACGTCTCGGTGGTAACATGACATGCGTCTATAACGTTATATATCCTAACCTAAGGCAACCTAACATCTCGGATGTAACATTTGACAACATTCCAATCGTGTCGGACCTACGTCTCTGTGGTAACATTACATGCGTCTATAACGTTATATATCCTAACCTAAGGCAACCTAACATCTCGGATGCAATATTTGACAACATTCCTGGCCTGTCGAACCCTACTTCTCGGGGGGAACAGCATATACATCTATAACGTCATATATCCTAGCCTAAGGCAACCTAACATCTCGGATGTAACATTTGACAACATTCCAGGCGTGTCGGTCCCTACGTCTCGGTGGTAATATTATATGCGTCTATAACGTTATATATCCTAACCTAAGGCCAACTAACATCTCGTATGTAATATTTGACATCATTCCTGGCGTGTCGAACCCTACTTCTCGGTGGGAACAGTATATACGTCTATAACGTTATATATCCTAACCTGAGGCAACCTAACATCTCGGATATAACATTTGACAACATTCCAGGCGTGTTGGAACCCTACGTCTCGGTGGTAACATTACATGCGTCTATAACGGTATATTTCCTAATCTAAGGCAACCTAACATCTCGTATGTAATATTTGACAACATTCCTGGCGTGTCGAACCCTTCTTCTCGGTGGGAACAGTATATACGTCTATAACGTTATATATCCTAACCGGAGGCAACCTGACATCTCGGATGTAATATTCTACATCATTCCAGGCGTGTCGGACCCTACTTCTCGGTGGGAACATTATATGAGTCTATAACGTTGTATATCCTAATCTAAGGCAACCTATTATCTCAGACGTAATATTTTACAATATTCCTGGCGTGTCGGTACATACTTTTCGGTGGGAATATTATATGCGTCCATAACGGTCGATATAGTAATCTAAGGCAATCTAACATCTCGGATGATATATTTGACAACATTCCTGGCCTGTCGAACCCTACATCTCGGAGGGAACAGTATATACGTCTGTAACGTCATATATCCTAACCTAAGACAACCTAACATCTCGGATGTAACATTTGACAACATTCCAGGCATGTCGGTCCCTACGTCTCGGTGGTAACATTACATGCGTCTATAACGTTATATATCCTAACCTAAGGCAACCTAACATCTCGGATGCAATATTTGACAACATTCCTGGCCTGTCGAACCCTACTTCTCGGAGGGAACACCATATACGTCTATAACGTCATATATCCTCACCTATGGCAACCTAACATCTCGGATGTAACATTTGACAACATTCCGGTTGTGTCGGTCCCTACGTCTCGGTGGTAACGTTACATGCGTCTATAACGTTATATATCCTAACCTAAGGCAACCTAACATCTAGGATGCAATATTTGACAACATTCCTGGCCTGTCGAACCCTACATCTCGGAGGGAACAGTATATACGTCTATAACGTCATATATCCTAACCTAAGGCAACCTAACATCTCGGATGTAACATTTGACAACATTCCAGGCGTGTCGGTCCCTACGTCTCGGTGGTAACATTACATGCGTCTATAACGTTATATATCCTAACCTAAGGCCACCTAACATCTCGTATGTAATATTTGACAACATTCCTGGCGTGTCGAACTCTACTTCTCGGTGGGAACAGTATATACGTCTATAACGTTATATATCCTAACCTAAGGCAACCTAACATCTCGGATGCAATATTTGACATCATTCCTGGCCTGTCGAACCCTACTTCTCGGAGGGAACAGCATATACGTCTATAACGTCATATATCCTAACCTAAGGCAACCTAACATCTCGGATGCAATATTTGACAACATTCCTGGCGTATCGGGCCCTACTTCTCGGTGGGAACAGTATATACGTCTATAACGTTATATATCCTAACCTAAGGCAACCTGACATGTCGGATGTAATATTCTACAACATTCCAGGCGTGTCGGACCCTACATCTCGGTGGGAACATTATATGAGTCTATAACGTTGTATATCCTAATCTAAGGCAACCTATTATCACAGACGTAATATTTTACAATATTCCTGGCGTGTCGGTGCATACATTTCGGTGGGAATATTATATATGTCTTTAACGGTCGATATCGTAATCTAAGGCAATCTAACATCTCGGATGCAATATTTGACAACATTCCTGGCCTGTCGAACCCTACTTCTCGGAGGGAACAGTATATACATCTGTAACGTCATATATCCTAACCTAAGGCAACCTAACATCTCGGATGTAACATTTGACAACATTCCAGGCGTGTCGGTCCCTACGTCTCGGTGGTAACATTACATGCGTCTATAACGTTATATATCCTAACCTAAGGCAACCTAACATCTCGGATGTAACATTTTACAACATTCCAGGCCTGTCGGTCCCTACGTCTCGGTGGTAACATTACATGCGTCTATAACGTTATATATCCTAACCTAAAGCCACCTAACATCTCGTATGTAATATTTGACAACATTCCTGGCGTGTCGAACCCTACTTCTCGGTGGTAACATTACATGCGTCTATAGCGGTATATATCCTAATCTTAGGCAACCTAACATCTCGGATGTAACATTTTACCACATTCCAGGCGTGTCGGTCCCTACGTCTCGGTGGTAACATTACATGCGTCTATAACGGTATATATCCTAATCTTAGGCAACCTAACATCTCGTATGTAATATTTGACAACATTCCTGGCGTGTCGGTCCCTACGTCTCGGTGGTAACATTACATGCGTCTATAACGTTATATATCCTAACCTTAGGCAACCTAACATCTCGGATGCAATAGTTAACAACATTCCTGGCCTGTCGAACCCTAATTCTCGGAGGGAACAGCATATACATCTATAACGTCATATATCCTAATCTAAGGCAACCTAACATCTCGGATGAAATATTTCACAACATTCCTGGCCTGTAGAACCCTACATCTCGGAGGGAACAGTATATACGTCTGTAACGTCATATATCCTAACCTAAGACAACCTAACATCTCGGACGTAACATTTGACAACATTCCAGGCGTGTCGGTCCCTACGTCTCGGTGGTAACATTACATGCGTCTATAACGTTATATATCCTAACCTTAGGCAACCTAACATCTCGAATGCAATATTTGACAACATTCCTGGCCTGTCGAACCCTACTTCTCGGAGGGAACAGCATATACATCTATAACGTCATATATCCTAGCCTTAGGCAACCTAACATCTCGGATGTAACATTTGATAACGTTCCAGGCGTGTCGGTCCCTACGTCTCGGTGGTAACATTATATGCGTCTATAACGTTATATATCCTTATCTAGGGCAACCTAACCTCTCGGATGCTATATTTGACAACATTCCTAGCCTGTCGAACCCTACTTCTCGGAGGGAACAGTATGTACGTCTATAACATTATATATCCTAACCTAAGGCAAATTGACATCTCGGATGTAATATTCTACATCATTCCAGGCGTGTCGGACCCTACTTCTCGGTGGGAACATTATATGGGTCTATAGCGTTGTATATCCTAATCTAAGGCAACCTATTATCTCAGACGTAATATTTTACAATATTCCTGGCGTGTCGGTGCATACTTTTCGGTGGGAATATTATATGCGTCCATAACGGTCGATATCGTAATCTAAGGCAATCTAACATCTCGGATGCAATATTTGAGAACATTCCTGGCCTGTCGAACCCTACTTCTCGGAGGGAACAGTATATACGTCTGTAACGTCATATATCCTAACCTAAGGCAACCTAACATCTCGGATGCAATATTTGACAACATTCCTGGCCTGTCGAACCCTACCTATCGGAGGGAACAGTATATATGTCTATAACGGTATATATCCTAACCTAAGTCAACCTGACATCTCGGATGTAATATTCTACAACCTTCCAGGCGTGTCGGACCCTACTTCTCGGTGGGAACATTATATGAGTCTATAACGTTGTATATCCTAATCTAAGGCAACCTATTATCACAGACGTAATATTTTACAATATTCCTGGCGTGTCGGTGCATACTTTTCGGTGGGAATATTATATATGTCTTTAACGGTCGATATCGTAATCTAAGGCAATCTAACATCTCGGATGCAATATTTGACAACATTCCTGGCCTGTCGAACCCTACTTCTCGGAGGGAACAGTATATACATCTGTAACGTCATATATCCTAACCTAAGGCAACCTAACATCTCGGATGTAACATTTGACAACATTCCAGGCGTGTCGGTCCCTACGTCTCGGTGGTAACATTACATGCGTCTATAACGTTATATATCCTAACCTAAGGCAACCTAACATCTCGGATGTAACATTTTACAACATTCCAGGCCTGTCGGTCCCTACGTCTCGGTGGTAACATTACATGCGTCTATAACGTTATATATCCTAACCTAAAGCCACCTAACATCTCGTATGTAATATTTGACAACATTCCTGGCGTGTCGAACCCTACTTCTCGGTGGTAACATTACATGCGTCTATAGCGGTATATATCCTAATCTTAGGCAACCTAACATCTCGGATGTAACATTTTACCACATTCCAGGCGTGTCGGTCCCTACGTCTCGGTGGTAACATTACATGCGTCTATAACGGTATATATCCTAATCTTAGGCAACCTAACATCTCGTATGTAATATTTGACAACATTCCTGGCGTGTCGGTCCCTACGTCTCGGTGGTAACATTACATGCGTCTAGAACGTTATATATCCAAACCTACGGCAACCTAACATCTCGGATGCAATATTTGACAACATTCCTGGCCTGTCGAACCCTACTTCTCGGAGGGAACAGTATATATGTCTATAACGGTATATATCCTAACCTAAGGCAACCTGACATCTCGGATGTAATATTCTACAACATTCCAGGCGTGTCGGAACCTACTTCTCGGTGGGAACATTATATGCGTCTATAACGGTATATATCATAATCTAAGGCAACCTAACATCTCGGATGTAACATTTGACAACATTCCTGGCCTGTCGAACCCTACTTCTCGGATGGAACTGTATATAGGTCTGTAACGTCATATATCCTAACCGAAGGCAACCTAACGTCTCTGATGTAAGATTTGACAACATTCCAATCGTGTCGGACCTACGTCTCGGTGGGAACAGTATATACGTCTGTAACGTCATATATTCTAACCTAAGGCAATCTAACATCTCGGATGTAACATTTGACAACATTCCAGTTGTGTCGGTCCCTACGTCTCGGTGGTAACGTTACATGCGTCTATAACGTTATATATGCTAACCTAAGGCAACCTAACATCTCGGATGTAACATTTGACAACATTCCAGGCATGTCGGTCCCTACGTCTCGGTGGTAACATTATATGCGTCCATAACGTTATATATCCTTACCTGGCCTGGCGTATCTAAGGCAACCTAACATCTCGGATGCAATATTTGACAACATTCCTTGCCAGTCGAACCCTACTTCTCGGAGGGAACAGTATATACGTCTATAACGTTATATATCCTAACCTAAGGCAACCTGACATGTCGGATGTAATATTCTACAACATTCCAGGCCTGTCGGACCCTACATCTCGGTGGGAACATTATATGAGTCTATAACGTTGTATATCCTAATCTAAGGCAACCTATTATCTCAGACGTAATAGTTTACAATATTCCTGGCGTGTCGGTGCATACTTTTCGGTGGGAATATTATATGCGTCCATAACGGTCGATATCATAATCGAAGGCAATCTAACATCTCGGATGCAATATTTGACAACATTCCTGGCCTGTCGAACCCTACTTCTCGGAGGGAACAGTATGTACGTCTATAACGTTATATATCCTAACCTAAGGCAACCTAACATCTCGGATGTAATATTCTACAACCTTCCAGGCGTGTCGGACCCTACTTCTCGGTGGGAACATTATATGCGTCTATAACGTTGCATATCCTAATCTAAGGCAACGTAACATCTCGGATGCAATATTTGACAACATTCCTGGCCTGCCGAACCCTACTTCTCGGAGGGAACAGTATATACGCCTAAAACGTCATATATCCTAACCCAAGGCAACCTAAAATCTCGGATGTAATATTCTACAACCTTCCAGGCGTGTCGGATCCTACTTCTCGGTGGGAACATTATATGCGTCTATAACGGTATATATCACAATCTAAGGCAACCTAACATCTCGCATGCAATATTTGACAACATTCCTTGCCTGTCGAACCCTACTTCTCGGAGGGAACTGTATATACGTCTGTAACGTCATATATCCTAACCGAATGCAACCTAACATCTCTGATGTAACATTTGACAACATTCCAATCGTGTCGGACCTACGTCTCGGTGGTAACATGACATGCGTCTATAACGTTATATATCCTAACCTAAGGCAACCTAACATCTCGGATGTAACATTTGACAACATTCCAATCGTGTCGGACCTACGTCTCGGTGGTAACATGACATGCGTCTATAACGTTATATATCCTAACCTAAGGCAACCTAACATCTCGGATGTAAAATTTGACAACATTCCAATCGTGTCGGACCTACGTCTCTGTGGTAACATTACATGCGTCTATAACGTTATATATCCTAACCTAAGGCAACCTAACATCTCGGATGCAATATTTGACAACATTCCTGGCCTGTCGAACCCTACTTCTCGGAGGGAACAGTATATACGTCTATAACGTTATATATCCTAACCTAATGCAACCTAACATGTCGGATGTAATATTTGACAACATTCCTGGCGTGTCGGACCCTGCTTCTCGGTGGGGACAGTATATACGCCTGTAATGTCATATATTCTAACCTAAGGCAACCTAACATCTCAGATATAACATTTGACAACATTCCAGGCGTGTTGGAACCCTACGTCTCGGTGGTAACATTACGTGCGTCTATAACGTTATATATGTTAACCTAAGGCAACCTAACATCTCGGATGCAATATTTGACAACATTCCTGGCCTGTCGAACCCTACTTCTCGGAGGGAACAGTATATACGTCTGTAACGTCATATATCCTAACCTAAGGCAACCTAACATCTCGGATGTAACATTTGACAACATTCCAGGCGTGGCGGACCCTACTTCTCGGTGGGAACATTATATGCGTCTATAACGGTATATATCATAATCTAAGGCAACCTAACATCTCGGATGTAACATTTGACAACATTCCTTGCCTGTCGAACCCTACTTCTCGGAGGGAACTGTATATACGTCTGTAACGTCATATATCCTCACCGAAGGCAACCTAACATATCGGATGTAACATTTGACAACATTCCAGGCGTGTCGGTCCCTACGTCTCGGTGGGAACAGTATATACGTCTGTAACGTCATATATTCTAACCTAAGGCAATCTAACATCTCGGATGTAACATTTGACAACATTCCAGTTGTGTCGGTCCCTACGTCTCGGTGGTAACGTTACATGCGTCTATAACGTTATATATGCTAACCTAAGGCAACCTAACATCTCGGATGTAACATTTGACAACATTCCAGGCATGTCGGTCCCTACGTCTCGGTGGTAACATTATATGCGTCCATAACGTTATATATCCTTACCTGGCCTGGCGTATCTAAGGCAACCTAACATCTCGGATGCAATATTTGAGAACATTCCTTGCCAGTCGAACCCTACTTCTCGGAGGGAACAGTATATACGTCTATAACGTTATATATCCTAACCTAAGGCAACCTGACATGTCGGATGTAATATTCTACAACATTCCAGGCCTGTCGGACCCTACATCTCGGTGGGAACATTATATGAGTCTATAACGTTGTATATCCTAATCTAAGGCAACCTATTATCTCAGACGTAATAGTTTACAATATTCCTGGCGTGTCGGTGCATACTTTTCGGTGGGAATATTATATGCGTCCATAACGGTCGATATCATAATCGAAGGCAATCTAACATCTCGGATGCAATATTTGACAACATTCCTGGCCTGTCGAACCCTACTTCTCGGAGGGAACAGTATGTACGTCTATAACGTTATATATCCTAACCTAAGGCAACCTAACATCTCGGATGTAATATTCTACAACCTTCCAGGCGTGTCGGACCCTACTTCTCGGTGGGAACATTATATGCGTCTATAACGTTGCATATCCTAATCTAAGGCAACGTAACATCTCGGATGCAATATTTGACAACATTCCTGGCCTGCCGAACCCTACTTCTCGGAGGGAACAGTATATACGCCTAAAACGTCATATATCCTAACCCAAGGCAACCTAAAATCTCGGATGTAATATTCTACAACCTTCCAGGCGTGTCGGATCCTACTTCTCGGTGGGAACATTATATGCGTCTATAACGGTATATATCACAATCTAAGGCAACCTAACATCTCGCATGCAATATTTGACAACATTCCTTGCCTGTCGAACCCTACTTCTCGGAGGGAACTGTATATACGTCTGTAACGTCATATATCCTAACCGAATGCAACCTAACATCTCTGATGTAACATTTGACAACATTCCAATCGTGTCGGACCTACGTCTCGGTGGTAACATGACATGCGTCTATAACGTTATATATCCTAACCTAAGGCAACCTAACATCTCGGATGTAACATTTGACAACATTCCAATCGTGTCGGACCTACGTCTCGGTGGTAACATGACATGCGTCTATAACGTTATATATCCTAACCTAAGGCAACCTAACATCTCGGATGTAACATTTGACAACATTCCAATCGTGTCGGACCTACGTCTCTGTGGTAACATTACATGCGTCTATAACGTTATATATCCTAACCTAAGGCAACCTAACATCTCGGATGCAATATTTGACAACATTCCTGGCCTGTCGAACCCTACTTCTCGGAGGGAACAGCATATACATCTATAACGTCATATATCCTAGCCTAAGACAACCTAACATCTCGGATGTAACATTTGACAACATTCCAGGCGTGTCGGTCCCTACCTCTCGGTGGTAACATTACATGCGTCTATAACGTTATATATCCTAACCTAAGGCAACCTAACATCACGGATGCAATATTTGACAACATTCCTGGCCTGTCGAACCCTACTTCTCGGAGGGAACAGTATATACGTCTATAACGTCATATATCCAAACCTAAGGCAACCTAACATCTCGGATGTAACATTTGACAACATTCCAGGCGTGTCGGTCCCTACGTCTCGGTGGTAATATTATATGCGTCTATAACGTTATATATCCTAACCTAAGGCCAACTAACATCTCGTATGTAATATTTGACAACATTCCTGGCGTGTCGAACTCTACTTCTCGGTGGGAACAGTATATACGTCTATAACGTTATATATCCTAACCTAAGGCAACCTAACATCTCGGATGCAATATTTGACAACATTCCTGGCCTGTCGAACCCTACTTCTCGGTGGGAACAGTATATACGTCTACAACCTTATATATCCTAACCTGAGGCAACCTAACATCTCGGATATAACATTTGACAACATTCCAGGCGTGTTGGAACCCTACGTCTCGGTGGTAACATTACATGCGTCTATAACGTTATATATCCTAACCTTAGGCAACCTAACATCTCGGATGCAATAGTTAACAACATTCCTGGCCTGTCGAACCCTAATTCTCGGAGGGAACAGCATATACATCTATAACGTCATATATCCTAATCTAAGGCAACCTAACATCTCGGATGAAATATTTCACAACATTCCTGGCCTGTAGAACCCTACATCTCGGAGGGAACAGTATATACGTCTGTAACGTCATATATCCTAACCTAGGACAACCTAACATCTCGGACGTAACATTTGACAACATTCCAGGCGTGTCGGTCCCTACGTCTCGGTGGTAGCATTACATGCCTCTATAACGGTATATATCCTAATCTTAGGCAACCTAACATCTCGGATGTAACATTTTACCACATTCCAGGCGTGTTGGAACCCTACGTCTCGGTGGTAACATTATATGCGTCTATAACGTTATATATCCTTATCTAAGGCAACCTAACCTCTCGGATGCTATATTTGACAACATTCCTAGCCTGTCGAACCCTACTTCTCGGAGGGAACAGTATGTACGTCTATAACATTATATATCCTAACCTAAGGCAACCTGACATCTCGGATGTAATATTCTACATCATTCCAGGCGTGTCGGACCCTACTTCTCGGTGGGAACATTATATGGGTCTATAGCGTTGTATATCCTAATCTAAGGCAACCTATTATCTCAGACGTAATATCTTACAATATTCCTGGCGTGTCGGTGCATACTTTTCGGTGGGAATATTATATGCGTCTATAACGGTCGATATCGTAATCTAAGGCAATCTAACATCTCGGATGCAATATTTGAGAACATTCCTGGCCTGTCGAACCCTACTTCTCGGAGGGAACAGTATATACGTCTGTAACGTCATATATCCTAACCTAAGGCAACCTAACATCTCGGATGTAACATTTGACAACATTCCAGGCGTGTCGGTCCCTTCGTCTCGGTGGTAACATTACATGCGTCTATAACGTTATATATCCTAACCTAAGGCAACCTAACATCTCGGATGCAATATTTGACAACATTCCTGGCCTGTCGAACCCTACCTATCGGAGGGAACAGTATATATGTCTATAACGGTATATATCCTAACCTAAGGCAACCTGACATCTCGGATGTAATATTCTACAACCTTCCAGGCGTGTCGGACCCTACTTCTCGGTGGGAACATTATATGCGTCTATAACGGTATATATCATAATCTAAGGCAACCTAACATCTCGCATGCAATATTTGACAACATTCCTTGCCTGTCGAACCCTACTTCTCGGAGGGAACTGTATATACGTCTGTAACGTCATATATCCTAACCGAATGCAACCTAACATCTCTGATGTAACATTTGACAACATTCCAATCGTGTCGGACCTACGTCTCGGTGGTAACATGACATGCGTCTATAACGTTATATATCCAAACCTAAGGCAACCTAACATCTCGGATGTAACATTTGACAACATTCCAATCGTGTCGGACCTACGTCTCGGTGGTAACATGACATGCGTCTATAACGTTATATATCCTAACCTAAGGCAACCTAACATCTCGGATGTAACATTTGACAACATTCCAATCGTGTCGGACCTACGTCTCTGTGGTAACATTACATGCGTCTATAACGTTATATATCCTAACCTAAGGCAACCTAACATCTCGGATGCAATATTTGACAACATTCCTGGCCTGTCGAACCCTACTTCTCGGGGGGAACAGCATATACATCTATAACGTCATATATCCTAACCTAAGGCAACCTAACATCTCGGATGTAACATTTGACAACATTCCAGGCGTGTCGGTCCCTTCGTCTCGGTGGTAACATTACATGCGTCTATAACGTTATATATCCAAACCTAAGGCAACCTAACATCTCGGATGTAACATTTGACAACATTCCAATCGTGTCGGACCTACGTCTCGGTGGTAACATGACATGCGTCTATAACGTTATATATCCTAACCTAAGGCAACCTAACATCTCGGATGTAACATTTGACAACATTCCAATCGTGTCGGACCTACGTCTCTGTGGTAACATTACATGCGTCTATAACGTTATATATCCTAACCTAAGGCAACCTAACATCTCGGATGCAATATTTGACAACATTCCTGGCCTGTCGAACCCTACTTCTCGGGGGGAACAGCATATACATCTGTAACGTCATATATCCTAGCCTAAGGCAACCTAACATCTCGGATGTAACATTTGACAACATTCCAGGCGTGTCGGTCCCTACGTCTCGGTGGTAATATTATATGCGTCTATAACGTTATATATCCTAACCTAAGGCCAACTAACATCTCGTATGTAATATTTGACATCATTCCTGGCGTGTCGAACCCTACTTCTCGGTGGGAACAGTATATACGTCTATAACGTTATATATCCTAACCTGAGGCAACCTAACATCTCGGATATAACATTTGACAACATTCCAGGCGTGTTGGAACCCTACGTCTCGGTGGTAACATTACATGCGTCTATAACGGTATATTTCCTAATCTAAGGCAACCTAACATCTCGTATGTAATATTTGACAACATTCCTGGCGTGTCGAACCCTTCTTCTCGGTGGGAACAGTATATACGTCTATAACGTTATATATCCTAACCGGAGGCAACCTGACATCTCGGATGTAATATTCTACATCATTCCAGGCGTGTCGGACCCTACTTCTCGGTGGGAACATTATATGAGTCTATAACGTTGTATATCCTAATCTAAGGCAACCTATTATCTCAGACGTAATATTTTACAATATTCCTGGCGTGTCGGTACATACTTTTCGGTGGGAATATTATATGCGTCCATAACGGTCGATATAGTAATCTAAGGCAATCTAACATCTCGGATGATATATTTGACAACATTCCTGGCCTGTCGAACCCTACATCTCGGAGGGAACAGTATATACGTCTGTAACGTCATATATCCTAACCTAAGACAACCTAACATCTCGGATGTAACATTTGACAACATTCCAGGCATGTCGGTCCCTACGTCTCGGTGGTAACATTACATGCGTCTATAACGTTATATATCCTAACCTAAGGCAACCTAACATCTCGGATGCAATATTTGACAACATTCCTGGCCTGTCGAACCCTACTTCTCGGAGGGAACACCATATACGTCTATAACGTCATATATCCTCACCTATGGCAACCTAACATCTCGGATGTAACATTTGACAACATTCCGGTTGTGTCGGTCCCTACGTCTCGGTGGTAACGTTACATGCGTCTATAACGTTATATATCCTAACCTAAGGCAACCTAACATCTAGGATGCAATATTTGACAACATTCCTGGCCTGTCGAACCCTACATCTCGGAGGGAACAGTATATACGTCTATAACGTCATATATCCTAACCTAAGGCAACCTAACATCTCGGATGTAACATTTGACAACATTCCAGGCGTGTCGGTCCCTACGTCTCGGTGGTAACATTACATGCGTCTATAACGTTATATATCCTAACCTAAGGCCACCTAACATCTCGTATGTAATATTTGACAACATTCCTGGCGTGTCGAACTCTACTTCTCGGTGGGAACAGTATATACGTCTATAACGTTATATATCCTAACCTAAGGCAACCTAACATCTCGGATGCAATATTTGACATCATTCCTGGCCTGTCGAACCCTACTTCTCGGAGGGAACAGCATATACGTCTATAACGTCATATATCCTAACCTAAGGCAACCTAACATCTCGGATGCAATATTTGACAACATTCCTGGCGTATCGGGCCCTACTTCTCGGTGGGAACAGTATATACGTCTATAACGTTATATATCCTAACCTAAGGCAACCTGACATGTCGGATGTAATATTCTACAACATTCCAGGCGTGTCGGACCCTACATCTCGGTGGGAACATTATATGAGTCTATAACGTTGTATATCCTAATCTAAGGCAACCTATTATCACAGACGTAATATTTTACAATATTCCTGGCGTGTCGGTGCATACATTTCGGTGGGAATATTATATATGTCTTTAACGGTCGATATCGTAATCTAAGGCAATCTAACATCTCGGATGCAATATTTGACAACATTCCTGGCCTGTCGAACCCTACTTCTCGGAGGGAACAGTATATACATCTGTAACGTCATATATCCTAACCTAAGGCAACCTAACATCTCGGATGTAACATTTGACAACATTCCAGGCGTGTCGGTCCCTACGTCTCGGTGGTAACATTACATGCGTCTATAACGTTATATATCCTAACCTAAGGCAACCTAACATCTCGGATGTAACATTTTACAACATTCCAGGCCTGTCGGTCCCTACGTCTCGGTGGTAACATTACATGCGTCTATAACGTTATATATCCTAACCTAAAGCCACCTAACATCTCGTATGTAATATTTGACAACATTCCTGGCGTGTCGAACCCTACTTCTCGGTGGTAACATTACATGCGTCTATAGCGGTATATATCCTAATCTTAGGCAACCTAACATCTCGGATGTAACATTTTACCACATTCCAGGCGTGTCGGTCCCTACGTCTCGGTGGTAACATTACATGCGTCTATAACGTTATATATGCTAACCTAAGGCAACCTAACATCTCGGATGTAACATTTGACAACATTCCAGGCATGTCGGTCCCTACGTCTCGGTGGTAACATTATATGCGTCCATAACGTTATATATCCTTACCTGGCCTGGCGTATCTAAGGCAACCTAACATCTCGGATGCAATATTTGACAACATTCCTTGCCAGTCGAACCCTACTTCTCGGAGGGAACAGTATATACGTCTATAACGTTATATATCCTAACCTAAGGCAACCTGACATGTCGGATGTAATATTCTACAACATTCCAGGCCTGTCGGACCCTACATCTCGGTGGGAACATTATATGAGTCTATAACGTTGTATATCCTAATCTAAGGCAACCTATTATCTCAGACGTAATAGTTTACAATATTCCTGGCGTGTCGGTGCATACTTTTCGGTGGGAATATTATATGCGTCCATAACGGTCGATATCATAATCGAAGGCAATCTAACATCTCGGATGCAATATTTGACAACATTCCTGGCCTGTCGAACCCTACTTCTCGGAGGGAACAGTATGTACGTCTATAACGTTATATATCCTAACCTAAGGCAACCTAACATCTCGGATGTAATATTCTACAACCTTCCAGGCGTGTCGGACCCTACTTCTCGGTGGGAACATTATATGCGTCTATAACGTTGCATATCCTAATCTAAGGCAACGTAACATCTCGGATGCAATATTTGACAACATTCCTGGCCTGCCGAACCCTACTTCTCGGAGGGAACAGTATATACGCCTAAAACGTCATATATCCTAACCCAAGGCAACCTAAAATCTCGGATGTAATATTCTACAACCTTCCAGGCGTGTCGGATCCTACTTCTCGGTGGGAACATTATATGCGTCTATAACGGTATATATCACAATCTAAGGCAACCTAACATCTCGCATGCAATATTTGACAACATTCCTTGCCTGTCGAACCCTACTTCTCGGAGGGAACTGTATATACGTCTGTAACGTCATATATCCTAACCGAATGCAACCTAACATCTCTGATGTAACATTTGACAACATTCCAATCGTGTCGGACCTACGTCTCGGTGGTAACATGACATGCGTCTATAACGTTATATATCCTAACCTAAGGCAACCTAACATCTCGGATGTAACATTTGACAACATTCCAATCGTGTCGGACCTACGTCTCGGTGGTAACATGACATGCGTCTATAACGTTATATATCCTAACCTAAGGCAACCTAACATCTCGGATGTAACATTTGACAACATTCCAATCGTGTCGGACCTACGTCTCTGTGGTAACATTACATGCGTCTATAACGTTATATATCCTAACCTAAGGCAACCTAACATCTCGGATGCAATATTTGACAACATTCCTGGCCTGTCGAACCCTACTTCTCGGAGGGAACAGCATATACATCTATAACGTCATATATCCTAGCCTAAGACAACCTAACATCTCGGATGTAACATTTGACAACATTCCAGGCGTGTCGGTCCCTACCTCTCGGTGGTAACATTACATGCGTCTATAACGTTATATATCCTAACCTAAGGCAACCTAACATCACGGATGCAATATTTGACAACATTCCTGGCCTGTCGAACCCTACTTCTCGGAGGGAACAGTATATACGTCTATAACGTCATATATCCAAACCTAAGGCAACCTAACATCTCGGATGTAACATTTGACAACATTCCAGGCGTGTCGGTCCCTACGTCTCGGTGGTAATATTATATGCGTCTATAACGTTATATATCCTAACCTAAGGCCAACTAACATCTCGTATGTAATATTTGACAACATTCCTGGCGTGTCGAACTCTACTTCTCGGTGGGAACAGTATATACGTCTATAACGTTATATATCCTAACCTAAGGCAACCTAACATCTCGGATGCAATATTTGACAACATTCCTGGCCTGTCGAACCCTACTTCTCGGTGGGAACAGTATATACGTCTACAACCTTATATATCCTAACCTGAGGCAACCTAACATCTCGGATATAACATTTGACAACATTCCAGGCGTGTTGGAACCCTACGTCTCGGTGGTAACATTACATGCGTCTATAACGTTATATATCCTAACCTTAGGCAACCTAACATCTCGGATGCAATAGTTAACAACATTCCTGGCCTGTCGAACCCTAATTCTCGGAGGGAACAGCATATACATCTATAACGTCATATATCCTAATCTAAGGCAACCTAACATCTCGGATGAAATATTTCACAACATTCCTGGCCTGTAGAACCCTACTTCTCGGAGGGAACAGCATATACATCTATAACGTCATATATCCTAGCCTAAGACAACCTAACATCTCGGATGTAACATTTGACAACATTCCAGGCGTGTCGGTCCCTACCTCTCGGTGGTAACATTACATGCGTCTATAACGTTATATATCCTAACCTAAGGCAACCTAACATCACGGATGCAATATTTGACAACATTCCTGGCCTGTCGAACCCTACTTCTCGGAGGGAACAGTATATACGTCTATAACGTCATATATCCAAACCTAAGGCAACCTAACATCTCGGATGTAACATTTGACAACATTCCAGGCGTGTCGGTCCCTACGTCTCGGTGGTAATATTATATGCGTCTATAACGTTATATATCCTAACCTAAGGCCAACTAACATCTCGTATGTAATATTTGACAACATTCCTGGCGTGTCGAACTCTACTTCTCGGTGGGAACAGTATATACGTCTATAACGTTATATATCCTAACCTAAGGCAACCTAACATCTCGGATGCAATATTTGACAACATTCCTGGCCTGTCGAACCCTACTTCTCGGTGGGAACAGTATATACGTCTACAACCTTATATATCCTAACCTGAGGCAACCTAACATCTCGGATATAACATTTGACAACATTCCAGGCGTGTTGGAACCCTACGTCTCGGTGGTAACATTACATGCGTCTATAACGTTATATATCCTAACCTTAGGCAACCTAACATCTCGGATGCAATAGTTAACAACATTCCTGGCCTGTCGAACCCTAATTCTCGGAGGGAACAGCATATACATCTATAACGTCATATATCCTAATCTAAGGCAACCTAACATCTCGGATGAAATATTTCACAACATTCCTGGCCTGTAGAACCCTACATCTCGGAGGGAACAGTATATACGTCTGTAACGTCATATATCCTAACCTAGGACAACCTAACATCTCGGACGTAACATTTGACAACATTCCAGGCGTGTCGGTCCCTACGTCTCGGTGGTAACATTACATGCCTCTATAACGGTATATATCCTAATCTTAGGCAACCTAACATCTCGGATGTAACATTTTACCACATTCCAGGCGTGTTGGAACCCTACGTCTCGGTGGTAACATTATATGCGTCTATAACGTTATATATCCTTATCTAAGGCAACCTAACCTCTCGGATGCTATATTTGACAACATTCCTAGCCTGTCGAACCCTACTTCTCGGAGGGAACAGTATGTACGTCTATAACATTATATATCCTAACCTAAGGCAACCTGACATCTCGGATGTAATATTCTACATCATTCCAGGCGTGTCGGACCCTACTTCTCGGTGGGAACATTATATGGGTCTATAGCGTTGTATATCCTAATCTAAGGCAACCTATTATCTCAGACGTAATATCTTACAATATTCCTGGCGTGTCGGTGCATACTTTTCGGTGGGAATATTATATGCGTCTATAACGGTCGATATCGTAATCTAAGGCAATCTAACATCTCGGATGCAATATTTGAGAACATTCCTGGCCTGTCGAACCCTACTTCTCGGAGGGAACAGTATATACGTCTGTAACGTCATATATCCTAACCTAAGGCAACCTAACATCTCGGATGTAACATTTGACAACATTCCAGGCGTGTCGGTCCCTTCGTCTCGGTGGTAACATTACATGCGTCTATAACGTTATATATCCTAACCTAAGGCAACCTAACATCTCGGATGCAATATTTGACAACATTCCTGGCCTGTCGAACCCTACCTATCGGAGGGAACAGTATATATGTCTATAACGGTATATATCCTAACCTAAGGCAACCTGACATCTCGGATGTAATATTCTACAACCTTCCAGGCGTGTCGGACCCTACTTCTCGGTGGGAACATTATATGCGTCTATAACGGTATATATCATAATCTAAGGCAACCTAACATCTCGCATGCAATATTTGACAACATTCCTTGCCTGTCGAACCCTACTTCTCGGAGGGAACTGTATATACGTCTGTAACGTCATATATCCTAACCGAATGCAACCTAACATCTCTGATGTAACATTTGACAACATTCCAATCGTGTCGGACCTACGTCTCGGTGGTAACATGACATGCGTCTATAACGTTATATATCCAAACCTAAGGCAACCTAACATCTCGGATGTAACATTTGACAACATTCCAATCGTGTCGGACCTACGTCTCGGTGGTAACATGACATGCGTCTATAACGTTATATATCCTAACCTAAGGCAACCTAACATCTCGGATGTAACATTTGACAACATTCCAATCGTGTCGGACCTACGTCTCTGTGGTAACATTACATGCGTCTATAACGTTATATATCCTAACCTAAGGCAACCTAACATCTCGGATGCAATATTTGACAACATTCCTGGCCTGTCGAACCCTACTTCTCGGGGGGAACAGCATATACATCTATAACGTCATATATCCTAACCTAAGGCAACCTAACATCTCGGATGTAACATTTGACAACATTCCAGGCGTGTCGGTCCCTTCGTCTCGGTGGTAACATTACATGCGTCTATAACGTTATATATCCAAACCTAAGGCAACCTAACATCTCGGATGTAACATTTGACAACATTCCAATCGTGTCGGACCTACGTCTCGGTGGTAACATGACATGCGTCTATAACGTTATATATCCTAACCTAAGGCAACCTAACATCTCGGATGTAACATTTGACAACATTCCAATCGTGTCGGACCTACGTCTCTGTGGTAACATTACATGCGTCTATAACGTTATATATCCTAACCTAAGGCAACCTAACATCTCGGATGCAATATTTGACAACATTCCTGGCCTGTCGAACCCTACTTCTCGGGGGGAACAGCATATACATCTATAACGTCATATATCCTAGCCTAAGGCAACCTAACATCTCGGATGTAACATTTGACAACATTCCAGGCGTGTCGGTCCCTACGTCTCGGTGGTAATATTATATGCGTCTATAACGTTATATATCCTAACCTAAGGCCAACTAACATCTCGTATGTAATATTTGACATCATTCCTGGCGTGTCGAACCCTACTTCTCGGTGGGAACAGTATATACGTCTATAACGTTATATATCCTAACCTGAGGCAACCTAACATCTCGGATATAACATTTGACAACATTCCAGGCGTGTTGGAACCCTACGTCTCGGTGGTAACATTACATGCGTCTATAACGGTATATTTCCTAATCTAAGGCAACCTAACATCTCGTATGTAATATTTGACAACATTCCTGGCGTGTCGAACCCTTCTTCTCGGTGGGAACAGTATATACGTCTATAACGTTATATATCCTAACCGGAGGCAACCTGACATCTCGGATGTAATATTCTACATCATTCCAGGCGTGTCGGACCCTACTTCTCGGTGGGAACATTATATGAGTCTATAACGTTGTATATCCTAATCTAAGGCAACCTATTATCTCAGACGTAATATTTTACAATATTCCTGGCGTGTCGGTACATACTTTTCGGTGGGAATATTATATGCGTCCATAACGGTCGATATAGTAATCTAAGGCAATCTAACATCTCGGATGATATATTTGACAACATTCCTGGCCTGTCGAACCCTACATCTCGGAGGGAACAGTATATACGTCTGTAACGTCATATATCCTAACCTAAGACAACCTAACATCTCGGATGTAACATTTGACAACATTCCAGGCATGTCGGTCCCTACGTCTCGGTGGTAACATTACATGCGTCTATAACGTTATATATCCTAACCTAAGGCAACCTAACATCTCGGATGCAATATTTGACAACATTCCTGGCCTGTCGAACCCTACTTCTCGGAGGGAACACCATATACGTCTATAACGTCATATATCCTCACCTATGGCAACCTAACATCTCGGATGTAACATTTGACAACATTCCGGTTGTGTCGGTCCCTACGTCTCGGTGGTAACGTTACATGCGTCTATAACGTTATATATCCTAACCTAAGGCAACCTAACATCTAGGATGCAATATTTGACAACATTCCTGGCCTGTCGAACCCTACATCTCGGAGGGAACAGTATATACGTCTATAACGTCATATATCCTAACCTAAGGCAACCTAACATCTCGGATGTAACATTTGACAACATTCCAGGCGTGTCGGTCCCTACGTCTCGGTGGTAACATTACATGCGTCTATAACGTTATATATCCTAACCTAAGGCCACCTAACATCTCGTATGTAATATTTGACAACATTCCTGGCGTGTCGAACTCTACTTCTCGGTGGGAACAGTATATACGTCTATAACGTTATATATCCTAACCTAAGGCAACCTAACATCTCGGATGCAATATTTGACATCATTCCTGGCCTGTCGAACCCTACTTCTCGGAGGGAACAGCATATACGTCTATAACGTCATATATCCTAACCTAAGGCAACCTAACATCTCGGATGCAATATTTGACAACATTCCTGGCGTATCGGGCCCTACTTCTCGGTGGGAACAGTATATACGTCTATAACGTTATATATCCTAACCTAAGGCAACCTGACATGTCGGATGTAATATTCTACAACATTCCAGGCGTGTCGGACCCTACATCTCGGTGGGAACATTATATGAGTCTATAACGTTGTATATCCTAATCTAAGGCAACCTATTATCACAGACGTAATATTTTACAATATTCCTGGCGTGTCGGTGCATACATTTCGGTGGGAATATTATATATGTCTTTAACGGTCGATATCGTAATCTAAGGCAATCTAACATCTCGGATGCAATATTTGACAACATTCCTGGCCTGTCGAACCCTACTTCTCGGAGGGAACAGTATATACATCTGTAACGTCATATATCCTAACCTAAGGCAACCTAACATCTCGGATGTAACATTTGACAACATTCCAGGCGTGTCGGTCCCTACGTCTCGGTGGTAACATTACATGCGTCTATAACGTTATATATCCTAACCTAAGGCAACCTAACATCTCGGATGTAACATTTTACAACATTCCAGGCCTGTCGGTCCCTACGTCTCGGTGGTAACATTACATGCGTCTATAACGTTATATATCCTAACCTAAAGCCACCTAACATCTCGTATGTAATATTTGACAACATTCCTGGCGTGTCGAACCCTACTTCTCGGTGGTAACATTACATGCGTCTATAGCGGTATATATCCTAATCTTAGGCAACCTAACATCTCGGATGTAACATTTTACCACATTCCAGGCGTGTCGGTCCCTACGTCTCGGTGGTAACATTACATGCGTCTATAACGGTATATATCCTAATCTTAGGCAACCTAACATCTCGTATGTAATATTTGACAACATTCCTGGCGTGTCGGTCCCTACGTCTCGGTGGTAACATTACATGCGTCTATAACGTTATATATCCTAACCTTAGGCAACCTAACATCTCGGATGCAATAGTTAACAACATTCCTGGCCTGTCGAACCCTAATTCTCGGAGGGAACAGCATATACATCTATAACGTCATATATCCTAATCTAAGGCAACCTAACATCTCGGATGAAATATTTCACAACATTCCTGGCCTGTAGAACCCTACATCTCGGAGGGAACAGTATATACGTCTGTAACGTCATATATCCTAACCTAAGACAACCTAACATCTCGGACGTAACATTTGACAACATTCCAGGCGTGTCGGTCCCTACGTCTCGGTGGTAACATTACATGCGTCTATAACGTTATATATCCTAACCTTAGGCAACCTAACATCTCGAATGCAATATTTGACAACATTCCTGGCCTGTCGAACCCTACTTCTCGGAGGGAACAGCATATACATCTATAACGTCATATATCCTAGCCTTAGGCAACCTAACATCTCGGATGTAACATTTGATAACGTTCCAGGCGTGTCGGTCCCTACGTCTCGGTGGTAACATTATATGCGTCTATAACGTTATATATCCTTATCTAGGGCAACCTAACCTCTCGGATGCTATATTTGACAACATTCCTAGCCTGTCGAACCCTACTTCTCGGAGGGAACAGTATGTACGTCTATAACATTATATATCCTAACCTAAGGCAACCTGACATCTCGGATGTAATATTCTACATCATTCCAGGCGTGTCGGACCCTACTTCTCGGTGGGAACATTATATGGGTCTATAGCGTTGTATATCCTAATCTAAGGCAACCTATTATCTCAGACGTAATATTTTACAATATTCCTGGCGTGTCGGTGCATACTTTTCGGTGGGAATATTATATGCGTCCATAACGGTCGATATCGTAATCTAAGGCAATCTAACATCTCGGATGCAATATTTGAGAACATTCCTGGCCTGTCGAACCCTACTTCTCGGAGGGAACAGTATATACGTCTGTAACGTCATATATCCTAACCTAAGGCAACCTAACATCTCGGATGCAATATTTGACAACATTCCTGGCCTGTCGAACCCTACCTATCGGAGGGAACAGTATATATGTCTATAACGGTATATATCCTAACCTAAGTCAACCTGACATCTCGGATGTAATATTCTACAACCTTCCAGGCGTGTCGGACCCTACTTCTCGGTGGGAACATTATATGAGTCTATAACGTTGTATATCCTAATCTAAGGCAACCTATTATCACAGACGTAATATTTTACAATATTCCTGGCGTGTCGGTGCATACTTTTCGGTGGGAATATTATATATGTCTTTAACGGTCGATATCGTAATCTAAGGCAATCTAACATCTCGGATGCAATATTTGACAACATTCCTGGCCTGTCGAACCCTACTTCTCGGAGGGAACAGTATATACATCTGTAACGTCATATATCCTAACCTAAGGCAACCTAACATCTCGGATGTAACATTTGACAACATTCCAGGCGTGTCGGTCCCTACGTCTCGGTGGTAACATTACATGCGTCTATAACGTTATATATCCTAACCTAAGGCAACCTAACATCTCGGATGTAACATTTTACAACATTCCAGGCCTGTCGGTCCCTACGTCTCGGTGGTAACATTACATGCGTCTATAACGTTATATATCCTAACCTAAAGCCACCTAACATCTCGTATGTAATATTTGACAACATTCCTGGCGTGTCGAACCCTACTTCTCGGTGGTAACATTACATGCGTCTATAGCGGTATATATCCTAATCTTAGGCAACCTAACATCTCGGATGTAACATTTTACCACATTCCAGGCGTGTCGGTCCCTACGTCTCGGTGGTAACATTACATGCGTCTATAACGGTATATATCCTAATCTTAGGCAACCTAACATCTCGTATGTAATATTTGACAACATTCCTGGCGTGTCGGTCCCTACGTCTCGGTGGTAACATTACATGCGTCTATAACGTTATATATCCTAACCTTAGGCAACCTAACATCTCGGATGCAATAGTTAACAACATTCCTGGCCTGTCGAACCCTAATTCTCGGAGGGAACAGCATATACATCTATAACGTCATATATCCTAATCTAAGGCAACCTAACATCTCGGATGAAATATTTCACAACATTCCTGGCCTGTAGAACCCTACATCTCGGAGGGAACAGTATATACGTCTGTAACGTCATATATCCTAACCTAAGACAACCTAACATCTCGGACGTAACATTTGACAACATTCCAGGCGTGTCGGTCCCTACGTCTCGGTGGTAACATTACATGCGTCTATAACGTTATATATCCTAACCTTAGGCAACCTAACATCTCGAATGCAATATTTGACAACATTCCTGGCCTGTCGAACCCTACTTCTCGGAGGGAACAGCATATACATCTATAACGTCATATATCCTAGCCTTAGGCAACCTAACATCTCGGATGTAACATTTGATAACGTTCCAGGCGTGTCGGTCCCTACGTCTCGGTGGTAACATTATATGCGTCTATAACGTTATATATCCTTATCTAGGGCAACCTAACCTCTCGGATGCTATATTTGACAACATTCCTAGCCTGTCGAACCCTACTTCTCGGAGGGAACAGTATGTACGTCTATAACATTATATATCCTAACCTAAGGCAACCTGACATCTCGGATGTAATATTCTACATCATTCCAGGCGTGTCGGACCCTACTTCTCGGTGGGAACATTATATGGGTCTATAGCGTTGTATATCCTAATCTAAGGCAACCTATTATCTCAGACGTAATATTTTACAATATTCCTGGCGTGTCGGTGCATACTTTTCGGTGGGAATATTATATGCGTCCATAACGGTCGATATCGTAATCTAAGGCAATCTAACATCTCGGATGCAATATTTGAGAACATTCCTGGCCTGTCGAACCCTACTTCTCGGAGGGAACAGTATATACGTCTGTAACGTCATATATCCTAACCTAAGGCAACCTAACATCTCGGATGTAACATTTGACAACATTCCAGGCATGTCGGTCCCTACGTCTCGGTGGTAACATTACATGCGTCTATAACGTTATATATCCTAACCTAAGGCAACCTAACATCTCGGATGCAATATTTGACAACATTCCTGGCCTGTCGAACCCTACTTCTCGGAGGGAACACCACATACGTCTATAACGTCATATATCCTCACCTATGGCAACCTAACATCTCGGATGTAACATTTGACAACATTCCGGTTGTGTCGGTCCCTACGTCTCGGTGGTAACGTTACATGCGTCTATAACGTTATATATCCTAACCTAAGGCAACCTAACATCTAGGATGCAATATTTGACAACATTCCTGGCCTGTCGAACCCTACATCTCGGAGGGAACAGTATATACGTCTATAACGTCATATATCCTAACCTAAGGCAACCTAACATCTCGGATGTAACATTTGACAACATTCCAGGCGTGTCGGTCCCTACGTCTCGGTGGTAACATTACATGCGTCTATAACGTTATATATCCTAACCTAAGGCCACCTAACATCTCGTATGTAATATTTGACAACATTCCTGGCGTGTCGAACTCTACTTCTCGGTGGGAACAGTATATACGTCTATAACGTTATATATCCTAACCTAAGGCAACCTAACATCTCGGATGCAATATTTGACATCATTCCTGGCCTGTCGAACCCTACTTCTCGGAGGGAACAGCATATACGTCTATAACGTCATATATCCTAACCTAAGGCAACCTAACATCTCGGATGAAATATTTGACAACATTCCTGGCGTATCGGGCCCTACTTCTCGGTGGGAACAGTATATACGTCTATAACGTTATATATCCTAACCTAAGGCAACCTGACATGTCGGATGTAATATTCTACAACATTCCAGGCGTGTCGGACCCTACATCTCGGTGGGAACATTATATGAGTCTATAACGTTGTATATCCTAATCTAAGGCAACCTATTATCACAGACGTAATATTTTACAATATTCCTGGCGTGTCGGTGCATACATTTCGGTGGGAATATTATATATGTCTTTAACGGTCGATATCGTAATCTAAGGCAATCTAACATCTCGGATGCAATATTTGACAACATTCCTGGCCTGTCGAACCCTACTTCTCGGAGGGAACAGTATATACATCTGTAACGTCATATATCCTAACCTAAGGCAACCTAACATCTCGGATGTAACATTTGACAACATTCCAGGCGTGTCGGTCCCTACGTCTCGGTGGTAACATTACATGCGTCTATAACGTTATATATCCTAACCTAAGGCAACCTAACATCTCGGATGTAACATTTTACAACATTCCAGGCCTGTCGGTCCCTACGTCTCGGTGGTAACATTACATGCGTCTATAACGTTATATATCCTAACCTAAAGCCACCTAACATCTCGTATGTAATATTTGACAACATTCCTGGCGTGTCGAACCCTACTTCTCGGTGGTAACATTACATGCGTCTATAGCGGTATATATCCTAATCTTAGGCAACCTAACATCTCGGATGTAACATTTTACCACATTCCAGGCGTGTCGGTCCCTACGTCTCGGTGGTAACATTACATGCGTCTATAACGGTATATATCCTAATCTTAGGCAACCTAACATCTCGTATGTAATATTTGACAACATTCCTGGCGTGTCGGTCCCTACGTCTCGGTGGTAACATTACATGCGTCTATAACGTTATATATCCTAACCTTAGGCAACCTAACATCTCGGATGCAATAGTTAACAACATTCCTGGCCTGTCGAACCCTAATTCTCGGAGGGAACAGCATATACATCTATAACGTCATATATCCTAATCTAAGGCAACCTAACATCTCGGATGAAATATTTCACAACATTCCTGGCCTGTAGAACCCTACATCTCGGAGGGAACAGTATATACGTCTGTAACGTCATATATCCTAACCTAAGACAACCTAACATCTCGGACGTAACATTTGACAACATTCCAGGCGTGTCGGTCCCTACGTCTCGGTGGTAACATTACATGCGTCTATAACGTTATATATCCTAACCTTAGGCAACCTAACATCTCGAATGCAATATTTGACAACATTCCTGGCCTGTCGAACCCTACTTCTCGGAGGGAACAGCATATACATCTATAACGTCATATATCCTAGCCTTAGGCAACCTAACATCTCGGATGTAACATTTGATAACGTTCCAGGCGTGTCGGTCCCTACGTCTCGGTGGTAACATTATATGCGTCTATAACGTTATATATCCTTATCTAGGGCAACCTAACCTCTCGGATGCTATATTTGACAACATTCCTAGCCTGTCGAACCCTACTTCTCGGAGGGAACAGTATGTACGTCTATAACATTATATATCCTAACCTAAGGCAACCTGACATCTCGGATGTAATATTCTACATCATTCCAGGCGTGTCGGACCCTACTTCTCGGTGGGAACATTATATGGGTCTATAGCGTTGTATATCCTAATCTAAGGCAACCTATTATCTCAGACGTAATATTTTACAATATTCCTGGCGTGTCGGTGCATACTTTTCGGTGGGAATATTATATGCGTCCATAACGGTCGATATCGTAATCTAAGGCAATCTAACATCTCGGATGCAATATTTGAGAACATTCCTGGCCTGTCGAACCCTACTTCTCGGAGGGAACAGTATATACGTCTGTAACGTCATATATCCTAACCTAAGGCAACCTAACATCTCGGATGCAATATTTGACAACATTCCTGGCCTATCGAACCCTACCTATCGGAGGGAACAGTATATATGTCTATAACGGTATATATCCTAACCTAAGTCAACCTGACATCTCGGATGTAATATTCTACAACCTTCCAGGCGTGTCGGACCCTACTTCTCGGTGGGAACATTATATGAGTCTATAACGTTGTATATCCTAATCTAAGGCAACCTATTATCACAGACGTAATATTTTACAATATTCCTGGCGTGTCGGTGCATACTTTTCGGTGGGAATATTATATATGTCTTTAACGGTCGATATCGTAATCTAAGGCAATCTAACATCTCGGATGCAATATTTGACAACATTCCTGGCCTGTCGAACCCTACTTCTCGGAGGGAACAGTATATACATCTGTAACGTCATATATCCTAACCTAAGGCAACCTAACATCTCGGATGTAACATTTGACAACATTCCAGGCGTGTCGGTCCCTACGTCTCGGTGGTAACATTACATGCGTCTATAACGTTATATATCCTAACCTAAGGCAACCTAACATCTCGGATGTAACATTTTACAACATTCCAGGCGTGTCGGACCTACGTCTCGGTGGTAACATGACATGCGTCTATAACGTTATATATCCTAACCTAAGGCAACCTAACATCTCGGATGTAACATTTGACAACATTCCAATCGTGTCGGACCTACGTCTCGGTGGTAACATGACATGCGTCTATAACGTTATATATCCTAACCTAAGGCAACCTAACATCTCTGATGTAACATTTGACAACATTCCAATCGTGTCGGCCCTACGTCTCGGTGGTAACACGATATGCGTCTATAACATTGTATATCCTATTCTAAGGCAACCTAACATCTCGGATGCAATATTTGACAACATTCCTGGCCTGTCGAACCCTACATCTCGGAGGGAACAGTATATACGTCTATAGCGGTATATATCCTAATCTAAGGCAACCTAACATCTCGGATGCAATATTTGACAACATTCCTGGCCTGTCGAACCCTACTTCTCGGTGGTAACGTTACGTGCGTCTATAACGTTATATATGCTAACCTAAGGCAACCTAACATCTCGGATGCAATATTTGACAACTTTCCTGGCCTGTCGAACCCTACTTCTCGGAGGGAACAGCATATACGTCTATAACGTCATATATCCTAACCTAAGGCAACCTAACATCTCGGATGTAACATTTGACAACATTCCAGTTGGGTCGGTCCCTACGTCTCGGTGGTAACGCTACATGCGTCTATAACGTTATATATCCTAACCTAAGGCAACCTAACATCTCGGATGTAACATTTGACAACATTCCAGGCATGTCGGTCACTACGTCTCGGTGGTAACATTATATGCGTCCATAACGTTATATATCCTTACCTGGCCTGGCGTATCTAAGGCAACCTAACATCTCGGATGCAATATTTGAAACATTCCTAGCCAGTCGAACCCTACTTCTCGGAGGGAACAGTATATACGTCTATAACGTTATATATCCTAACCTAATGCAACCTAACATGTCGGATGTAATATTTGACAACATTCCTGGCGTGTCGGACCCTGCTTCTCGGTGGGGACAGTATATACGCCTGTAATGTCATATATTCTAACCTAAGGCAACCTAACATCTCAGATATAACATTTGACAACATTCCAGGCGTGTTGGAACCCTACGTCTCGGTGGTAACATTACGTGCGTCTATAACGTTATATATGTTAACCTAAGGCAACCTAACATCTCGGATGCAATATTTGACAACATTCCTGGCCTGTCGAACCCTACTTCTCGGAGGGAACAGTATATACGTCTGTAACGTCATATATCCTAACCTAAGGCAACCTAACATCTCGGATGTAACATTTGACAACATTCCAGGCGTGGCGGACCCTACTTCTCGGTGGGAACATTATATGCGTCTATAACGGTATATATCATAATCTAAGGCAACCTAACATCTCGGATGTAACATTTGACAACATTCCAGGCGTGTCGGTCCCTACGTCTCGGTGGGAACAGTATATACGTCTGTAACGTCATATATTCTAACCTAAGGCAATCTAACATCTCGGATGTAACATTTGACAACATTCCAGTTGTGTTGGTCCCTACGTCTCGGTGGTAACGTTACATGCGTCTATAACGTTATATATGCTAACCTAAGGCAACCTAACATCTCGGATGTAACATTTGACAACATTCCAGGCATGTCGGTCCCTACGTCTCGGTGGTAACATTATATGCGTCCATAACGTTATATATCCTTACCTGGCCTGGCGTATCTAAGGCAACCTAACATCTCGGATGCAATATTTGACAACAATCCTTGCCAGTCGAACCCTACTTCTCGGAGGGAACAGTATATACGTCTATAACGTTATATATCCTAACCTAAGGCAACCTGACATGTCGGATGTAATATTCTACAACATTCCAGGCGTGACGGACCCTACATCTCGGTGGGAACATTATATGAGTCTATAACGTTGTATATCCTAATCTAAGGCAACCTATTATCTCAGACGTAATAGTTTACAATATTCCTGGCGTGTCGGTGCATACTTTTCGGTGGGAATATTATATGCGTCCATAACGGTCGATATCATAATCGAAGGCAATCTAACATCTCGGATGCAATATTTGACAACATTCCTGGCCTGTCGAACCCTACTTCTCGGAGGGAACAGTATGTACGTCTATAACGTTATATATCCTAACCTAAGGCAACCTAACATCTCGGATGTAATATTCTACAACCTTCCAGGCGTGTCGGACCCTACTTCTCGGTGGGAACATTATATGCGTCTATAACGTTGCATATCCTAATCTAAGGCAACGTAACATCTCGGATGCAATATTTGACAACATTCCTGGCCTGCCGATCCCTACTTCTCGGAGGGAACAGTATATACGTCTAAAACGTCATATATCCTAACCCAAGGCAACCTAAAATCTCGGATGTAACATTTGACAACATTCCAGGCATGTCGGTCCCTACGTCTCGAGTGGTAACATTACATGCGTCTAGAACGTTATATATCCTAACCTAAGGCAGCCTAACAACTCGGATGTAACATTTGACAACATTCCAGGCGTGTCGGTCCCTACCTCTCGGTGGTAACATTACATGCGTCTATAACGTTATATATCCTAACCTAAGGCAACCTAACATCACGGATGCAATATTTGACAACATTCCTGGCCTGTCGAACCCTACTTCTCGGAGGGAACAGTATATACGTCTATAACGTCATATATCCAAACCTAAGGCAACCTAACATCTCGGATGTAACATTTGACAACATTCCAGGCGTGTCGGTCCCTACGTCTCGGTGGTAACATTACATGCCTCTATAACGTTATATATCCTAACCTAAGGCCACCTAACATCTCGTATGTAATATTTGACACCATTCCTGGCGTGTCGAACCCTACTTCTCGGTGGGAACAGTATATACGTCTATAACGTTATATATCCTAACCTAAGGCAACCTAACATCTCGGATGCAATATTTGACAACATTCCTGACCTGTCGAACCCTACTTCTCGGAGGGAACAGTATATATGTCTATAACGGTATATATCCTAACCTAAGGCAACCTGACATCTCGGATGTAATATTCTACAACATTCCAGGCGTGTCGGAACCTACTTCTCGGTGGGAACATTATATGCGTCTATAACGGTATATATCATAATCTAAGGCAACCTAACATCTCGGATGTAACATTTGACAACATTCCTGGCCTGTCGAACCCTACTTCTCGGATGGAACTGTATATAGGTCTGTAACGTCATATATCCTAACCGAAGGCAACCTAACGTCTCTGATGTAAGATTTGACAACATTCCAATCGTGTCGGACCTACGTCTCGGTGGTAACATGACATGCGTCTATAACGTTATATATCCTAACCTAAGGCAACCTAACATCTCGGATGTAACATTTGACAACATTCCAATCGTGTCGGACCTACGTCTCGGTGGTAACATGACATGCGTCTATAACGTTATATATCCTAACCTAAGGCAACCTAACATCTCTGATGTAACATTTGACAACATTCCAATCGTGTCGGCCCTACGTCTCGGTGGTAACACGATATGCGTCTATAACATTGTATATCCTATTCTAAGGCAACCTAACATCTCGGATGCAATATTTGACAACATTCCTGGCCTGTCGAACCCTACATCTCGGAGGGAACAGTATATACGTCTATAGCGGTATATATCCTAATCTAAGGCAACCTAACATCTCGGATGCAATATTTGACAACATTCCTGGCCTGTCGAACCCTACTTCTCGGTGGTAACGTTACGTGCGTCTATAACGTTATATATGCTAACCTAAGGCAACCTAACATCTCGGATGCAATATTTGACAACTTTCCTGGCCTGTCGAACCCTACTTCTCGGAGGGAACAGCATATACGTCTATAACGTCATATATCCTAACCTAAGGCAACCTAACATCTCGGATGTAACATTTGACAACATTCCAGTTGGGTCGGTCCCTACGTCTCGGTGGTAACGCTACATGCGTCTATAACGTTATATATCCTAACCTAAGGCAACCTAACATCTCGGATGTAACATTGGACAACATTCCAGGCATGTCGGTCACTACGTCTCGGTGGTAACATTATATGCGTCCATAACGTTATATATCCTTACCTGGCCTGGCGTATCTAAGGCAACCTAACATCTCGGATGCAATATTTGAAACATTCCTAGCCAGTCGAACCCTACTTCTCGGAGGGAACAGTATATACGTCTATAACGTTATATATCCTAACCTAATGCAACCTAACATGTCGGATGTAATATTTGACAACATTCCTGGCGTGTCGGACCCTGCTTCTCGGTGGGGACAGTATATACGCCTGTAATGTCATATATTCTAACCTAAGGCAACCTAACATCTCAGATATAACATTTGACAACATTCCAGGCGTGTTGGAACCCTACGTCTCGGTGGTAACATTACGTGCGTCTATAACGTTATATATGTTAACCTAAGGCAACCTAACATCTCGGATGCAATATTTGACAACATTCCTGGCCTGTCGAACCCTACTTCTCGGAGGGAACAGTATATACGTCTGTAACGTCATATATCCTAACCTAAGGCAACCTAACATCTCGGATGTAACATTTGACAACATTCCAGGCGTGGCGGACCCTACTTCTCGGTGGGAACATTATATGCGTCTATAACGGTATATATCATAATCTAAGGCAACCTAACATCTCGGATGTAACATTTGATAACATTCCAGGCGTGGCGGACCCTACTTCTCGGTGGGAACATTATATGCGTCTATAACGGTATATATCATAATCTAAGGCAACCTAACATCTCGGATGTAACATTTGACAACATTCCTTGCCTGTCGAACCCTACTTCTCGGAGGGAACTGTATATACGTCTGTAACGTCATATATCCTCACCGAAGGCAACCTAACATCTCGGATGTAACATTTGACAACATTCCAGGCGTGTCGGTCCCTACGTCTCGGTGGGAACAGTATATACGTCTGTAACGTCATATATTCTAACCTAAGGCAATCTAACATCTCGGATGTAACATTTGACAACATTCCAGTTGTGTCGGTCCCTACGTCTCGGTGGTAACGTTACATGCGTCTATAACGTTATATATGCTAACCTAAGGCAACCTAACATCTCGGATGTAACATTTGACAACATTCCAGGCATGTCGGTCCCTACGTCTCGGTGGTAACATTATATGCGTCCATAACGTTATATATCCTTACCTGGCCTGGCGTATCTAAGGCAACCTAACATCTCGGATGCAATATTTGACAACAATCCTTGCCAGTCGAACCCTACTTCTCGGAGGGAACAGTATATACGTCTGTAACGTCATATATCCTAACCTAAGGCAACCTAACATCTCGGATGTAACATTTGACAACATTCCAGGCGTGTCGGTCCCTACGTCTCGGTGGTAACATTACATGCGTCTATAACGTTATATATCCTAACCTAAGGCAACCTATCATCTCAGACGTAATATTTTACAACATTCCTGGCGTGTCGGAGCATACTTTTCGGTGGGAATATTATATGC
Organism: Xylocopa violacea; assembly: GCA_963969225.1. Classification (NCBI taxonomy): domain Eukaryota; kingdom Metazoa; phylum Arthropoda; class Insecta; order Hymenoptera; family Apidae; genus Xylocopa; species Xylocopa violacea. The sequence continues at coordinate 205,412 of CAXAJV010000828.1, forward strand.
GTCTATAACGGTCGATATCGTAATCTAAGGCAACCTAACATCTCGGATGTAATATTGGCTACAGTCATGGCCTGTTGAACCCTACTTCTCCGACGGAACAGTATATACGTCTATAACGTTATATATTCTAACCTGAGGCAACCTAACATTTCGGATATAACATTTGACAACATTCCGGGCTTGTCGGTCCCTACGTCCCGGTGGTAACATTAATGCGTCCATAACGGCACCGTAACAACTCGCATGTAATATTTGACAACATTCCTGGCATATCGGACCCTACTTCTCGGTGGGAACAGTATATACGTCTATAACGTTATATATCCTAACCTAAGGCAACCTGACATGTCGGATGTAATATTCTACAACATTCCAGGCGTGACGGACCCTACATCTCGGTGGGAACATTATATGAGTCTATAACGTTGTATATCCTAATCTAAGGCAACCTATTATCTCAGACGTAATAGTTTACAATATTCCTGGCGTGTCGGTGCATACTTTTCGGTGGGAATATTATATGCGTCCATAACGGTCGATATCATAATCGAAGGCAATCTAACATCTCGGATGCAATATTTGACAACATTCCTGGCCTGTCGAACCCTACTTCTCGGAGGGAACAGTATGTACGTCTATAACGTTATATATCCTAACCTAAGGCAACCTAACATCTCGGATGTAATATTCTACAACCTTCCAGGCGTGTCGGACCCTACTTCTCGGTGGGAACATTATATGCGTCTATAACGTTGCATATCCTAATCTCAGGCAACGTAACATCTCGGATGCAATATTTGACAACATTCCTGGCCTGCCGATCCCTACTTCTCGGAGGGAACAGTATATACGTCTAAAACGTCATATATCCTAACCCAAGGCAACCTAAAATCTCGGATGTAACATTTGACAACATTCCAGGCATGTCGGTCCCTACGTCTCGAGTGGTAACATTACATGCGTCTAGAACGTTATATATCCTAACCTAAGGCAGCCTAACAACTCGGATGTAACATTTGACAACATTCCAGGCGTGGCGGACCCTACTTCTCGGTGGGAACATTATATGCGTCTATAACGGTATATATCATAATCTAAGGCAACCTAACATCTCGGATGTAACATTTGACAACATTCCTTGCCTGTCGAACCCTACTTCTCGGAGGGAACTGTATATACGTCTGTAACGTCATATATCCTCACCGAAGGCAACCTAACATCTCGGATGTAACATTTGACAACATTCCAGGCGTGTCGGTCCCTACGTCTCGGTGGGAACAGTATATACGTCTGTAACGTCATATATTCTAACCTAAGGCAATCTAACATCTCGGATGTAACATTTGACAACATTCCAGTTGTGTCGGTCCCTACGTCTCGGTGGTAATGTTACATGCGTCTATAACGTTATATATGCTAACCTAAGGCAACCTAACATCTCGGATGTAACATTTGACAACATTCCAGGCATGTCGGTCCCTACGTCTCGGTGGTAACATTATATGCGTCCATAACGTTATATATCCTTACCTGGCCTGGCGTATCTAAGGCAACCTAACATCTCGGATGCAATATTTGACAACAATCCTTGCCAGTCGAACCCTACTTCTCGGAGGGAACAGTATATACGTCTGTAACGTCATATAACCTAACCTAAGGCAACCTAACATCTCGGATGTAACATTTGACAACATTCCAGGCGTGTCGGTCCCTACGTCTCGGTGGTAACATTACATGCGTCTATAACGTTATATATCCTAACCTAAGGCAACCTAACATCTCAGATATAACATTTGACAACATTCCAGGCGTGTTGGAACCCTACGTCTCGGTGGTAACATTACGTGCGTCTATAACGTTATATATGTTAACCTAAGGCAACCTAACATCTCGGATGCAATATTTGACAACATTCCTGGCCTGTCGAACCCTACTTCTCGGAGGGAACAGTATATACGTCTGTAACGTCATATATCCTAACCTAAGGCAACCTAATATCTCGGATGTAACATTTGACAACATTCCAGGCGTGGCGGACCCTACTTCTCGGTGGGAACATTATATGCGTCTATAACGGTATATATCATAATCTAAGGCAACCTAACATCTCGGATGTAACATTTGACAACATTCCAGGCGTGTCGGTCCCTACGTCTCGGTGGGAACAGTATATACGTCTGTAACGTCATATATTCTAACCTAAGGCAATCTAACATCTCGGATGTAACATTTGACAACATTCCAGTTGTGTTGGTCCCTACGTCTCGGTGGTAACGTTACATGCGTCTATAACGTTATATATGCTAACCTAAGGCAACCTAACATCTCGGATGTAACATTTGACAACATTCCAGGCATGTCGGTCCCTACGTCTCGGTGGTAACATTATATGCGTCCATAACGTTATATATCCTTACCTGGCCTGGCGTATCTAAGGCAACCTAACATCTCGGATGCAATATTTGACAACAATCCTTGCCAGTCGAACCCTACTTCTCGGAGGGAACAGTATATACGTCTATAACGTTATATATCCTAACCTAAGGCAACCTGACATGTCGGATGTAATATTCTACAACATTCCAGGCGTGACGGACCCTACATCTCGGTGGGAACATTATATGAGTCTATAACGTTGTATATCCTAATCTAAGGCAACCTATTATCTCAGACGTAATAGTTTACAATATTCCTGGCGTGTCGGTGCATACTTTTCGGTGGGAATATTATATGCGTCCATAACGGTCGATATCATAATCGAAGGCAATCTAACATCTCGGATGCAATATTTGACAACATTCCTGGCCTGTCGAACCCTACTTCTCGGAGGGAACAGTATGTACGTCTATAACGTTATATATCCTAACCTAAGGCAACCTAACATCTCGGATGTAATATTCTACAACCTTCCAGGCGTGTCGGACCCTACTTCTCGGTGGGAACATTATATGCGTCTATAACGTTGCATATCCTAATCTAAGGCAACGTAACATCTCGGATGCAATATTTGACAACATTCCTGGCCTGCCGATCCCTACTTCTCGGAGGGAACAGTATATACGTCTAAAACGTCATATATCCTAACCCAAGGCAACCTAAAATCTCGGATGTAACATTTGACAACATTCCAGGCATGTCGGTCCCTACGTCTCGAGTGGTAACATTACATGCGTCTAGAACGTTATATATCCTAACCTAAGGCAGCCTAACAACTCGGATGTAACATTTGACAACATTCCAGGCGTGTCGGTCCCTACCTCTCGGTGGTAACATTACATGCGTCTATAACGTTATATATCCTAACCTAAGGCAACCTAACATCACGGATGCAATATTTGACAACATTCCTGGCCTGTCGAACCCTACTTCTCGGAGGGAACAGTATATACGTCTATAACGTCATATATCCAAACCTAAGGCAACCTAACATCTCGGATGTAACATTTGACAACATTCCAGGCGTGTCGGTCCCTACGTCTCGGTGGTAACATTACATGCCTCTATAACGTTATATATCCTAACCTAAGGCCACCTAACATCTCGTATGTAATATTTGACACCATTCCTGGCGTGTCGAACCCTACTTCTCGGTGGGAACAGTATATACGTCTATAACGTTATATATCCTAACCTAAGGCAACCTAACATCTCGGATGCAATATTTGACAACATTCCTGACCTGTCGAACCCTACTTCTCGGAGGGAACAGTATATATGTCTATAACGGTATATATCCTAACCTAAGGCAACCTGACATCTCGGATGTAATATTCTACAACATTCCAGGCGTGTCGGAACCTACTTCTCGGTGGGAACATTATATGCGTCTATAACGGTATATATCATAATCTAAGGCAACCTAACATCTCGGATGTAACATTTGACAACATTCCTGGCCTGTCGAACCCTACTTCTCGGATGGAACTGTATATAGGTCTGTAACGTCATATATCCTAACCGAAGGCAACCTAACGTCTCTGATGTAAGATTTGACAACATTCCAATCGTGTCGGACCTACGTCTCGGTGGTAACATGACATGCGTCTATAACGTTATATATCCTAACCTAAGGCAACCTAACATCTCGGATGTAACATTTGACAACATTCCAATCGTGTCGGACCTACGTCTCGGTGGTAACATGACATGCGTCTATAACGTTATATATCCTAACCTAAGGCAACCTAACATCTCTGATGTAACATTTGACAACATTCCAATCGTGTCGGCCCTACGTCTCGGTGGTAACACGATATGCGTCTATAACATTGTATATCCTATTCTAAGGCAACCTAACATCTCGGATGCAATATTTGACAACATTCCTGGCCTGTCGAACCCTACATCTCGGAGGGAACAGTATATACGTCTATAGCGGTATATATCCTAATCTAAGGCAACCTAACATCTCGGATGCAATATTTGACAACATTCCTGGCCTGTCGAACCCTACTTCTCGGTGGTAACGTTACGTGCGTCTATAACGTTATATATGCTAACCTAAGGCAACCTAACATCTCGGATGCAATATTTGACAACTTTCCTGGCCTGTCGAACCCTACTTCTCGGAGGGAACAGCATATACGTCTATAACGTCATATATCCTAACCTAAGGCAACCTAACATCTCGGATGTAACATTTGACAACATTCCAGTTGGGTCGGTCCCTACGTCTCGGTGGTAACGCTACATGCGTCTATAACGTTATATATCCTAACCTAAGGCAACCTAACATCTCGGATGTAACATTGGACAACATTCCAGGCATGTCGGTCACTACGTCTCGGTGGTAACATTATATGCGTCCATAACGTTATATATCCTTACCTGGCCTGGCGTATCTAAGGCAACCTAACATCTCGGATGCAATATTTGAAACATTCCTAGCCAGTCGAACCCTACTTCTCGGAGGGAACAGTATATACGTCTATAACGTTATATATCCTAACCTAATGCAACCTAACATGTCGGATGTAATATTTGACAACATTCCTGGCGTGTCGGACCCTGCTTCTCGGTGGGGACAGTATATACGCCTGTAATGTCATATATTCTAACCTAAGGCAACCTAACATCTCAGATATAACATTTGACAACATTCCAGGCGTGTTGGAACCCTACGTCTCGGTGGTAACATTACGTGCGTCTATAACGTTATATATGTTAACCTAAGGCAACCTAACATCTCGGATGCAATATTTGACAACATTCCTGGCCTGTCGAACCCTACTTCTCGGAGGGAACAGTATATACGTCTGTAACGTCATATATCCTAACCTAAGGCAACCTAACATCTCGGATGTAACATTTGACAACATTCCAGGCGTGGCGGACCCTACTTCTCGGTGGGAACATTATATGCGTCTATAACGGTATATATCATAATTTAAGGCAACCTAACATCTCGGATGTAACATTTGATAACATTCCAGGCGTGGCGGACCCTACTTCTCGGTGGGAACATTATATGCGTCTATAACGGTATATATCATAATCTAAGGCAACCTAACATCTCGGATGTAACATTTGACAACATTCCTTGCCTGTCGAACCCTACTTCTCGGAGGGAACTGTATATACGTCTGTAACGTCATATATCCTCACCGAAGGCAACCTAACATCTCGGATGTAACATTTGACAACATTCCAGGCGTGTCGGTCCCTACGTCTCGGTGGGAACAGTATATACGTCTGTAACGTCATATATTCTAACCTAAGGCAATCTAACATCTCGGATGTAACATTTGACAACATTCCAGTTGTGTCGGTCCCTACGTCTCGGTGGTAACGTTACATGCGTCTATAACGTTATATATGCTAACCTAAGGCAACCTAACATCTCGGATGTAACATTTGACAACATTCCAGGCATGTCGGTCCCTACGTCTCGGTGGTAACATTATATGCGTCCATAACGTTATATATCCTTACCTGGCCTGGCGTATCTAAGGCAACCTAACATCTCGGATGCAATATTTGACAACAATCCTTGCCAGTCGAACCCTACTTCTCGGAGGGAACAGTATATACGTCTGTAACGTCATATATCCTAACCTAAGGCAACCTAACATCTCGGATGTAACATTTGACAACATTCCAGGCGTGTCGGTCCCTACGTCTCGGTGGTAACATTACATGCGTCTATAACGTTATATATCCTAACCTAAGGCAACCTATCATCTCAGACGTAATATTTTACAACATTCCTGGCGTGTCGGAGCATACTTTTCGGTGGGAATATTATATGCGTCTATAACGGTCGATATCGTAATCTAAGGCAACCTAACATCTCGGATGTAATATTGGCTACAGTCATGGCCTGTTGAACCCTACTTCTCCGACGGAACAGTATATACGTCTATAACGTTATATATCCTAACCTGAGGCAACCTAACATTTCGGATATAACATTTGACAACATTCCGGGCTTGTCGGTCCCTACGTCCCGGTGGTAACATTAATGCGTCCATAACGGCACCGTAACAACTCGCATGTAATATTTGACAACATTCCTGGCGTATCGGACCCTACTTCTCGGTGGGAACAGTATATACGTCTATAACGTTATATATCCTAACCTAAGGCAACCTGACATGTCGGATGTAATATTCTACAACATTCCAGGCGTGACGGACCCTACATCTCGGTGGGAACATTATATGAGTCTATAACGTTGTATATCCTAATCTAAGGCAACCTATTACCTCAGACGTAATAGTTTACAATATTCCTGGCGTGTCGGTGCATACTTTTCGGTGGGAATATTATATGCGTCCATAACGGTCGATATCATAATCGAAGGCAATCTAACATCTCGGATGCAATATTTGACAACATTCCTGGCCTGTCGAACCCTACTTCTCGGAGGGAACAGTATGTACGTCTATAACGTTATATATCCTAACCTAAGGCAACCTAACATCTCGGATGTAATATTCTACAACCTTCCAGGCGTGTCGGACCCTACTTCTCGGTGGGAACATTATATGCGTCTATAACGTTGCATATCCTAATCTAAGGCAACGTAACATCTCGGATGCAATATTTGACAACATTCCTGGCCTGCCGATCCCTACTTCTCGGAGGGAACAGTATATACGTCTAAAACGTCATATATCCTAACCCAAGGCAACCTAAAATCTCGGATGTAACATTTGACAACATTCCAGGCATGTCGGTCCCTACGTCTCGAGTGGTAACATTACATGCGTCTAGAACGTTATATATCCTAACCTAAGGCAGCCTAACAACTCGGATGTAACATTTGACAACATTCCAGGCGTGTCGGTCCCTACCTCTCGGTGGTAACATTACATGCGTCTATAACGTTATATATCCTAACCTAAGGCAACCTAACATCACGGATGCAATATTTGACAACATTCCTGGCCTGTCGAACCCTACTTCTCGGAGGGAACAGTATATACGTCTATAACGTCATATATCCAAACCTAAGGCAACCTAACATCTCGGATGTAACATTTGACAACATTCCAGGCGTGTCGGTCCCTACGTCTCGGTGGTAACATTACATGCCTCTATAACGTTATATATCCTAACCTAAGGCCACCTAACATCTCGTATGTAATATTTGACAACATTCCTGGCGTGTCGAACCCTACTTCTCGGTGGGAACAGTATATACGTCTATAACGTTATATATCCTAACCTAAGGCAACCTAACATCTCGGATGCAATATTTGACAACATTCCTGACCTGTCGAACCCTACTTCTCGGAGGGAACAGTATATACGTCTGTAACGTCATATATCCTAACCTAAGGCAACCTAACATCTCGGATGTAACATTTGACAACATTCCAGGCGTGTCGGTCCCTACGTCTCGGTGGTAACATTACATGCGTCTATAACGTTATATATCCTAACCTAAGGCAACCTATCATCTCAGACGTAATATTTTACAACATTCCTGGCGTGTCGGAGCATACTTTTCGGTGGGAATATTATATGCGTCTATAACGGTCGATATCGTAATCTAAGGCAACCTAACATCTCGGATGTAATATTGGCTACAGTCATGGCCTGTTGAACCCTACTTCTCCGACGGAACAGTATATACGTCTATAACGTTATATATCCTAACCTGAGGCAACCTAACATTTCGGATATAACATTTGACAACATTCCGGGCTTGTCGGTCCCTACGTCCCGGTGGTAACATTAATGCGTCCATAACGGCACCGTAACAACTCGCATGTAATATTTGACAACATTCCTGGCGTATCGGACCCTACTTCTCGGTGGGAACAGTATATACGTCTATAACGTTATATATCCTAACCTAAGGCAACCTGACATGTCGGATGTAATATTCTACAACATTCCAGGCGTGTCGGACCCTACATCTCGGTGGGAACATTATATGAGTCTATAACGTTGTATATCCTAATCTAAGGCAACCTATTATCTCAGACGTAATATTTTACAATATTCCTGGCGTGTCGGTGCATACTTTTCGGTGGGAATATTATATATGTCTATAACGGTCGATATAGTAATCTAAGGCAATCTAACATCTCGGATGCAATATTTGACAACATTCCTGGCCTGTCGAACCCTACTTCTCGGAAGGAACAGTATATACGTCTACAACGTTATATATCCTAACCTAGGGCAACCTAACATCTCGGATGTAATATTCTACAACCTTCCAGGCGTGTCGGACCCTACTTCTCGGTTGGAACATTATATGCGTCTATAACGTTGCATATCCTAATCTAAGGCAACGTAACATCTCGGATGCAATATTTGACAACATTCCTGGCCTGCCGAACCCTACTTCTCGGAGGGAACAGTATATACGTCTAAAACGTCACATATCCTAACCCAAGGCTACCTAAAATCTCGGATGTAACATTTGACAACATTCCAGGCATGTCGGTCCCTACGTCTCGAGTGGTAACATTACATGCGTCTGGAACGTTATATATCCAAACCTAAGGCAACCTAACATCTCGGATGTAACATTTGACAACATTCCAGGCGTGTCGGTCCCTACGTCTCGGTGGTAACATTACATGCCTCTATAACGTTATATATCCTAACCTACGGCAACCTAACATCTCGGATGCAATATTTGACAACATTCCTGGCCTGTCGAACCCTACTTCTCGGAGGGAACAGTATATATGTCTATAACGGTATATATCCTAACCTAAGGCAACCTGACATCTCGGATGTAATATTCTACAACATTCCAGGCGTGTCGGAACCTACTTCTCGGTGGGAACATTATATGCGTCTATAACGGTATATATCATAATCTAAGGCAACCTAACATCTCGGATGTAACATTTGACAACATTCCTGGCCTGTCGAACCCTACTTCTCGGATGGAACTGTATATAGGTCTGTAACGTCATATATCCTAACCGAAGGCAACCTAACGTCTCTGATGTAAGATTTGACAACATTCCAATCGTGTCGGACCTACGTCTCGGTGGTAACATGACATGCGTCTATAACGTTATATATCCTAACCTAAGGCAACCTAACATCTCGGATGTAACATTTGACAACATTCCAATCGTGTCGGACCTACGTCTCGGTGGTAACATGACATGCGTCTATAACGTTATATATCCTAACCTAAGGCAACCTAACATCTCTGATGTAACATTTGACAACATTCCAATCGTGTCGGCCCTACGTCTCGGTGGTAACACGATATGCGTCTATAACATTGTATATCCTATTCTAAGGCAACCTAACATCTCGGATGCAATATTTGACAACATTCCTGGCCTGTCGAACCCTACATCTCGGAGGGAACAGTATATACGTCTATAGCGGTATATATCCTAATCTAAGGCAACCTAACATCTCGGATGCAATATTTGACAACATTCCTGGCCTGTCGAACCCTACTTCTCGGTGGTAACGTTACGTGCGTCTATAACGTTATATATGCTAACCTAAGGCAACCTAACATCTCGGATGCAATATTTGACAACTTTCCTGGCCTGTCGAACCCTACTTCTCGGAGGGAACAGCATATACGTCTATAACGTCATATATCCTAACCTAAGGCAACCTAACATCTCGGATGTAACATTTGACAACATTCCAGTTGGGTCGGTCCCTACGTCTCGGTGGTAACGCTACATGCGTCTATAACGTTATATATCCTAACCTAAGGCAACCTAACATCTCGGATGTAACATTTGACAACATTCCAGGCATGTCGGTCACTACGTCTCGGTGGTAACATTATATGCGTCCATAACGTTATATATCCTTACCTGGCCTGGCGTATCTAAGGCAACCTAACATCTCGGATGCAATATTTGAAACATTCCTAGCCAGTCGAACCCTACTTCTCGGAGGGAACAGTATATACGTCTATAACGTTATATATCCTAACCTAATGCAACCTAACATGTCGGATGTAATATTTGACAACATTCCTGGCGTGTCGGACCCTGCTTCTCGGTGGGGACAGTATATACGCCTGTAATGTCATATATTCTAACCTAAGGCAACCTAACATCTCAGATATAACATTTGACAACATTCCAGGCGTGTTGGAACCCTACGTCTCGGTGGTAACATTACGTGCGTCTATAACGTTATATATGTTAACCTAAGGCAACCTAACATCTCGGATGCAATATTTGACAACATTCCTGGCCTGTCGAACCCTACTTCTCGGAGGGAACAGTATATACGTCTGTAACGTCATATATCCTAACCTAAGGCAACCTAACATCTCGGATGTAACATTTGACAACATTCCAGGCGTGGCGGACCCTACTTCTCGGTGGGAACATTATATGCGTCTATAACGGTATATATCATAATCTAAGGCAACCTAACATCTCGGATGTAACATTTGACAACATTCCAGGCGTGGCGGACCCTACTTCTCGGTGGGAACATTATATGCGTCTATAACGGTATATATCATAATCTAAGGCAACCTAACATCTCGGATGTAACATTTGACAACATTCCTTGCCTGTCGAACCCTACTTCTCGGAGGGAACTGTATATACGTCTGTAACGTCATATATCCTCACCGAAGGCAACCTAACATCTCGGATGTAACATTTGACAACATTCCAGGCGTGTCGGTCCCTACGTCTCGGTGGGAACAGTATATACGTCTGTAACGTCATATATTCTAACCTAAGGCAATCTAACATCTCGGATGTAACATTTGACAACATTCCAGTTGTGTCGGTCCCTACGTCTCGGTGGTAACGTTACATGCGTCTATAACGTTATATATGCTAACCTAAGGCAACCTAACATCTCGGATGTAACATTTGACAACATTCCAGGCATGTCGGTCCCTACGTCTCGGTGGTAACATTATATGCGTCCATAACGTTATATATCCTTACCTGGCCTGGCGTATCTAAGGCAACCTAACATCTCGGATGCAATATTTGACAACAATCCTTGCCAGTCGAACCCTACTTCTCGGAGGGAACAGTATATACGTCTGTAACGTCATATATCCTAACCTAAGGCAACCTAACATCTCGGATGTAACATTTGACAACATTCCAGGCGTGTCGGTCCCTACGTCTCGGTGGTAACATTACATGCGTCTATAACGTTATATATCCTAACCTAAGGCAACCTATCATCTCAGACGTAATATTTTACAACATTCCTGGCGTGTCGGAGCATACTTTTCGGTGGGAATATTATATGCGTCTATAACGGTCGATATCGTAATCTAAGGCAACCTAACATCTCGGATGTAATATTGGCTACAGTCATGGCCTGTTGAACCCTACTTCTCCGACGGAACAGTATATACGTCTATAACGTTATATATCCTAACCTGAGGCAACCTAACATTTCGGATATAACATTTGACAACATTCCGGGCTTGTCGGTCCCTACGTCCCGGTGGTAACATTAATGCGTCCATAACGGCACCGTAACAACTCGCATGTAATATTTGACAACATTCCTGGCGTATCGGACCCTACTTCTCGGTGGGAACAGTATATACGTCTATAACGTTATATATCCTAACCTAAGGCAACCTGACATGTCGGATGTAATATTCTACAACATTCCAGGCGTGACGGACCCTACATCTCGGTGGGAACATTATATGAGTCTATAACGTTGTATATCCTAATCTAAGGCAACCTATTATCTCAGACGTAATAGTTTACAATATTCCTGGCGTGTCGGTGCATACTTTTCGGTGGGAATATTATATGCGTCCATAACGGTCGATATCATAATCGAAGGCAATCTAACATCTCGGATGCAATATTTGACAACATTCCTGGCCTGTCGAACCCTACTTCTCGGAGGGAACAGTATGTACGTCTATAACGTTATATATCCTAACCTAAGGCAACCTAACATCTCGGATGTAATATTCTACAACCTTCCAGGCGTGTCGGACCCTACTTCTCGGTGGGAACATTATATGCGTCTATAACGTTGCATATCCTAATCTAAGGCAACGTAACATCTCGGATGCAATATTTGACAACATTCCTGGCCTGTCGAACCCTAATTCTCGGAGGGAACAGTATATATGTCTATAACGGTATATATCCTAACCTAAGGCAACCTGACATCTCGGATGTAATATTCTACAACATTCCAGGCGTGCCGGACCCTACTTCTCGGTGGGAACATTATATGCGTCTATAACGGTATATATCATAATCTAAGGCAACCTAACATCTCGGATGTAACATTTGACAACATTCCTTGCCTGTCGAACCCTTCTTCTCGGAGGGAACTGTATATACGTCTGTAACATCATATATCCTAACCGAAGGCAACCTAACATCTCTGATGTAACATTTGACAACATTCCAATCGTGTCGGACCTACGTCTCGGTGGTAACATGACATGCGTCTATAACGTTATATATCCTAACCTAAGGCAACCTAACATCTCTGATGTAACATTTGACAACATTCCAATCGTGTCGGACCTACGTCTCGGTGGTAACACGATATGCGTCTATAACGTTATATATCCTAACCTAAGGCAACCTAACATCTCGGATGTAACATTTGACAACATTCCAATCGTGTCGGTCCTACGTCTCGGTGGTAACATTACATGCGTCTATAACGTTATATATCCTAACCTAAGGCAACCTAACATCTCGGATATAACATTTGACAACATTCCAGGCGTGTTGGAACCCTACGTCTCGGTGGTAACATTACGTGCGTCTATAACGTTATATATGCTAACCTAAGGCGACCTAAAATCTCGGATGCAATATTTGACAACATTCCTGGCCTGTCGAACCCTACGTCTCGGTGGTAACATTATATGAGTCTATAACGTTATATATCCTTATCTAAGGCAACCTAACATCTCGGATGCAATATTTGACAACATTCCTGGCCTGTCGAACCCTACTTCTCGGAGGGAACAGTATATACATCTGTAACGTCATATATCCTAACCTAAGGCAACCTAACATCTCGGATGTAACATTTGACAACATTCCAGGCGTGTCGGTCCCAACGTCTCGGTGGTAACATTACATGCATCTATAACGTTATATATCCTAACCTAAGGCAACCTATCATCTCAGACGTAATATTTGACAACATTCCTGGCCTGTCGAACCCTACTTCTCTAATGGAACAGTATATACTTCTATAACGTTATATATCCTAACCTAAGGCAACCTGACATCTCGGATGTATTATTCTACAACATTCCAGGCGTGTCGGACCCTACTTCTCGGTGGGAACATTATATGCGTCTATAACGGTATATATCATAATCTAAGGCAACCTAACATCTCGGATGTAACATTTGACAACATTCCTTGCCTGTCGAACCCTTCTTCTCGGAGGGAACTGTATATACGTCTGTAACATCATATATCCTAACCGAAGGCAACCTAACATCTCTGATGTAACATTTGACAACATTCCAATCGTGTCGGACCTACGTCTCGGTGGTAACATGACATGCGTCTATAACGTTATATATCCTAACCTAAGGCAACCTAACATCTCTGATGTAACATTTGACAACATTCCAATCGTGTCGGACCTACGTCTCGGTGGTAACACGATATGCGTCTATAACGTTATATATCCTAACCTAAGGCAACCTAACATCTCGGATGTAACATTTGACAACATTCCAATCGTGTCGGTCCTACGTCTCGGTGGTAACATTACATGCGTCTATAACGTTATATATCCTAACCTAAGGCAACCTAACATCTCGGATATAACATTTGACAACATTCCAGGCGTGTTGGAACCCTACGTCTCGGTGGTAACATTACGTGCGTCTATAACGTTATATATGCTAACCTAAGGCGACCTAAAATCTCGGATGCAATATTTGACAACATTCCTGGCCTGTCGAACCCTACGTCTCGGTGGTAACATTATATGCGTCTATAACGTTATATATCCTTATCTAAGGCAACCTAACATCTCGGATGCAATATTTGACAACATTCCTGGCCTGTCGAACCCTACTTCTCGGAGGGAACAGTATATACATCTGTAACGTCATATATCCTAACCTAAGGCAACCTAACATCTCGGATGTAACATTTGACAACATTCCAGGCGTGTCGGTCCCTACGTCTCGGTGGTAACATTACATGCATCTATAACGTTATATATCCTAACCTAAGGCAACCTATCATCTCAGACGTAATATTTGACAACATTCCTGGCCTGTCGAACCCTACTTCTCTAATGGAACAGTATATACTTCTATAACGTTATATATCCTAACCTAAGGCAACCTGACATCTCGGATGTATTATTCTACAACATTCCAGGCGTGTCGGACCCTACTTCTCGGTGGGAACATTATATGCGTCTATAACTTTGTATATCCTAATCTAAGGCAACCTAACATCTCGGATGCAATATTTGACAACATTCCTGGCCTGTCGAACCCTACTTCTCGGAGGGAACAGTATATACATCTGTAACGTCATATATCCTAACCTAAGGCAACCTAACATCTCGGATGTAACATTTGACAACATTCCAGGCGTGTCGGTCCCTACGTCTCGGTGGTAACATTACATGCGTCTATAACGTTATATATCCTAACCTAAGGCAACCTATCATCTCAGACGTAATATTTTACAACATTCCTGGCGTGTCAGAGCATACTTTTCGGTGGGAATATTATATGCGTCTATAACGGTCGATATCGTAATCTAAGGCAACCTAACATCTCGGATGAAATATGTGACAACATTCCTGGCCTGTCGAACCCTACATCTCGGAGGGAACAGTATATACGTCTGTAACGTCATATATCCTAACCTAAGACAACCTAACATCTCGGATGTAACATTTGACAACATTCCAGGCGTGTCGGTCCCTACGTCTCGGTGGTAACATTACATGCGTCTATAACGTTATATATCCTAACCTAAGGCAACCTAACATCTCGGATGCAATATTTGACAACATTCCTGACCTGTCGAACCCTACTTCTCGGAGGGAACAGTATATACGTCTGTAACGTCATATATCCTAACCTAAGGCAACCTAACATCTCGGATGTAACATTTGACAACATTCCAGGCGTGTCGGTCCCTACGTCTCGGTGGTAACATTACATGCGTCTATAACGTTATATATCCTAACCTAAGGCAACCTATCATCTCAGACGTAATATTTTACAACATTCCTGGCGTGTCGGAGCATACTTTTCGGTGGGAATATTATATGCGTCTATAACGGTCGATATCGTAATCTAAGGCAACCTAACATCTCGGATGCAATATTTGACAACATTCCTGGCCTGTCGAACCCTACTGCTCGGAGGGAACAGTATATACGTCTATAACGGTATATATCCTAATCTAAGGCAATCTAACATCTCGGATGAAATATTTGACAACATTCCTGGCCTGTCGAACCCTACATCTCGGAGGGAACAGTATATACGTCTGTAACGTCATATATCCTAACCTAAGACAACCTAACATCTCGGATGTAACATTTGAAACATTCCAGGCATGTCGGTCCCTACGTCTCGGTGGTAACATTACATGCGTCTATAACGTTATATATCCTAACCTAAGGCAACCTAACATCTCGGATGCAATATTTGACAACATTCCTGGCCTGTCGAGCCCTACTTCTCGGAGGGAACACCATATACGTCTATAACGTCATATATCCTCACCTATCGCAACCTAACATCTCGGATGTAACATTTGACAACATTCCGGTTGTGTCGGTCCCTACGTCTCGGTGGTAACGTTACATGCGTCTATAACGTTATATATCCTAACCTAAGGCAACCTAACATCTCGGATGCAATATTTGACAACATTCCTGGCCTGTCGGACCCTACTTCTCGGAGGGAACAGTATATACGTCTATAACGTCATATATCCTCACCTATCGCAACCTAACATCTCGGATGTAACATTTGACAACATTCCGGTTGTGTCGGTCCCTACGTCTCGGTGGTAACGTTACATGCGTCTATAACGTTATATATCCTAACCTAAGGCAACCTCAAATCTCGGATGCAATATTTGACAACATTCCTGGCCTGTCGAACCCTACTTCTCGGAGGGAACAGTATATACGTCTGTAACGTCATATTTCCTAATCTAAGGCAACCTAACATCTCGGATGCAATATTTGACAACATTCCTGGCCTGTCGAACCCTACTTCTCGGAGGGAACAGTATATACGTCTGTAACGTCATATATCCTGACCTAAGGCAACCTAACATCTCGGATGTAACATTTGACAACATTCCAGGCGTGTCGGTCCCTACGTCTCGGTGGTAACATTACATGCGTCTATAACTTTATATATCCTAACCTAAGGCAACCTAACATCTCGGATGCAATATTTGACAACATTCCTGGCCTGTCGAACCCTACTTCTCGGTGGGAACAGTATATACGTCTATAACGTTATATATCCTAACCTAAGGCAACCTAACATCTCGGATGCAATATTTGACAACATTCCTGACCTGTCGAACCCTACTTCTCGGAGGGAACAGTATATACGTCTGTAACGTCATATATCCTAACCTAAGGCAACCTAACATCTCGCATGCAATATTTGACAACATTCCTTGCCTGTCGAACCCTACTTCTCGGAGGGAACTGTATATTCGTCTGTAACGTCATATATCCTAACCGAAGGCAACCTAACATCTCTGATGTAACATTTGACAACATTCCAATCGTGTCGGACCTACGTCTCGGTGGTAACATGACATGCGTCTATAACGTTATATATCCTAACCTAAGGCAACCTAACATCTCGGATGTAACATTTGACAACATTCCAATCGTGTCGGACCTACGTCTCGGTGGTAACATGACATGCGTCTATAACGTTATATATCCTAACCTAAGGCAACCTAACATCTCGGATGTAACATTTGACAACATTCCAATCGTGTCGGACCTACGTCTCGGTGGTAACATTACATGCGTCTATAACGTTATATATCCTAACCTAAGGCAACCTAACATCTCGGATGCAATATTTGACACCATTCCTGGCCTGTCGAACCCTACTTCTCGGTGGGAACAGTATATACGTCTATAACGTTATATATCCTAACCTAAGGCAACCTAACATCTCGGATATAACATTTGACAACATTCCAGGCGTGTTGGAAACCTACGTCTCGGTGGTAACATTACATGCGTCTATAACATTGTATATCCTATTCTAAGGCAACCTAACATCTCGGATGCAATATTTGACAACATTCCTGGCCTGTCGAACCCTACATCTCGGAGGGAACAGTATATACGTCTATAGCGGTATATATCCTAATCTAAGGCAACCTAACATCTCGGATGCAATATTTGACAACATTCCTGGCCTGTCGAACCCTACTTCTCGGTGGTAACATTACGTGCGTCTATAACGTTATATATGCTAACCTAAGGCAACCTAACATCTCGGATGCAATATTTGACAACTTTCCTGGCCTGTCGAACCCTACTTCTCGGAGGGAACAGCATATACGTCTATAACGTCATATATCCTAACCTAAGGCAACCTAACATCTCGGAAGTAACATTTGACAACATTCCAGTTGTGTCGGTCCCTACGTCTCGGTGGTAACGTTACATGCGTCTATAACGTTATATATCCTAACCTAAGGCAACCTAACATCTCGGATGCAATATTTGACAACATTCCTGGCCTGTCGAACCCTACTTCTCGGAGGGAACAGTATATACGTCTATAACGTCATATATTCTAACCTAAGGCAATCTAACATCTCGGATGTAACATTTGACAACATTCCAGTTGTGTCGGTCCCTACGTCTCGGTGGTAAGGTTACATGCGTCTATAACGTTATATATGCTAACCTAAGGCAACCTAACATCTCGGATGTAACATTTGACAACATTCCAGGCATGTCGGTCCCTACGTCTCGGTGGTAACATTATATGCGTCCATAACGTTATATATCCTTACCTGGCCTGGCGTGTCTAAGGCAACCTAACATCTCGGATGCAATATTTGACAACATTCCTGGCCTGTCGAACCCTACTTCTCGGAGGGAACAGTATATACGTCTATAACGTTATATATCCTAACCTAAGGCAACCTGACATGTCGGATGTAATATTCTACAACATTCCAGGTGTGTCGGACCCTACATCTCGGTGGGAACATTATATGAGTCTATAACGTTGTATATCCTAATCTAAGGCAACCTATTATCTCAGACGTAATATTTTACAATATTCCTGGCGTGTCGATGCATACTTTTCGGTGGGAATATTATATATGTCTATAACGGTCGATATAGTAATCTAAGGCAATCTAACATCTCGGATGCAATATTTGACAACATTCCTGGCCTGTCGAACCCTACTTCTCGGAAGGAACAGTATATACGTCTACAACGTTATATATCCTAACCTAGGGCAACCTAACATCTCGGATGTAATATTCTACAACCTTCCAGGCTTGTCGGACCCTACTTCTCGGTGGGAACATTATATGCGTCTATAACGTTGCATATCCTAATCTAAGGCAACGTAACATCTCGGATGCAATATTTGACAACATTCCTGGCCTGCCGAACCCTACTTCTCGGAGGGAACAGTATATACGTCTAAAACGTCATATATCCTAACCCAAGGCAACCTAAAATCTCGGATGTAACATTTGACAACATTCCAGGCATGTCGGTCCCTACGTCTCGAGTGGTAACATTACATGCGTCTAGAACGTTATATATCCTAACCTAAGGCAGCCTAACAACTCGGATGTAACATTTGACAACATTTCTGGCGTGTCGGACCCTACTTCTCGGTGGGAACAGTATATACGTCTGTAACGTCATATATCCTCACCTATGGCAACCTAACATCTCGGATGTAACATTTGAGAACATTCCAGGCGTGTCGGTCCCTACCTCTCGGTGGTAACATTACATGCGTCTATAACGTTATATATCCTAACCTAAGGCAACCTAACATCTCGGATGTAACATTTGACAACATTCCTTGCCTGTCGAACCCTACTTCTCGGAGGGAACTGTATATACGTCTGTAACGTCATATATCCTAACCGAAGGCAACCTAACATCTCTGATGTAACATTTGACAACATTCCAATCGTGTCGGACCTACGTCTCGGTGGTAACATGACATGCGTCTATAACGTTATATATCCTAACCTAAGGCAACCTAACATCTCGGATGTAACATTTGACAACATTCCAATCGTGTCGGACCTACGTCTCGGTGGAAACATGACATGCGTCTATAACGTTATATATCCTAACCTAAGGCAACCTAACATCTCTGATGTAACATTTGACAACATTCCAATCGTGTCGGACCTACGTCTCGGTGGTAACATGACATGCGTCTATAACGTTATATATCCTAACCTAAGGCAACCTAACATCTCGGATGTAACATTTGACAACATTCCAATCGTGTCGGACCTACGTCTCGGTGGTAACATGACATGCGTCTATAACGTTATATATCCTAACCTAAGGCAACCTAACATCTCTGATGTAACATTTGACAACATTCCAATCGTGTCGGACCTACGTCTCGGTGGTAACACGATATGCGTCTATAACGTTATATATCCTAACCTAAGGCAACCTAACATCTCGGATGTAACATTTGACAACATTCCAATCGTGTCGGTCCTACGTCTCGGTGGTAACATTACATGCGTCTATAACGTTATATATCCTAACCTAAGGCAACCTAACATCTCGGATATAACATTTGACAACATTCCAGGCGTGTTGGAGCCCTACGTCTCGGTGGTAACATTACGTGCGTCTATAACGTTATATATGCTAACCTAAGGCAACCTAAAATCTCGGATGCAATATTTGACAACATTCCTGGCCTGTCGAACCCTACGTCTCGGTGGTAACATTACATGCGTCTATAACGTTATATATACTTATCTAAGGCAACCTAACATCTCGGATGCAATATTTGACAACATTCCTGGCCTGTCGAACCCTACTTCTCGGAGGGAACAGTATATACGTCTGTAAAGTCATATATCCTAACCTAAGGCAACCTAACATCTCGGATGTAATATTTGACAACATTTCAGGCGTGTCGGTCCCTACGTTTCGGTGGTAACATTACATGCGTCTATAACGGTATATTTCCTAATCTAAGGCAACCTAACATCTCGGATGCAATATTTGACAACATTCCTGGCCTGTCGAAACCTACTTCTCTAATGGAACAGTATATACTTCTATAACGTTATATATCCTAACCTAAGGCAACCTGACATCTCGGATGTATTATTTTACAACATTCCAGGCGTGTCGGACCCTACTTCTCGGTGGGAACATTATATGCGTCTATAACTTTGTATATCCTAATCTAAGGCAACCTAACATCTCGGATGCAATATTTGACAACATTACTGGCCTGTCGAACCCTACTTCTCGGAGGGAACAGTATATACGTCTGTAACGTCATATATCCTAACCTAAGGCAACCTAACATCTCGGATGTAACATTTGACAACATTCCAGGCGTGTCGGTCCCTACGTCTCGGTGGTAACATTACATGCGTCTATAACGTTATATATCCTAACCAAAGGCAACCTAACATCTCGGATGCAATATTTGACAACATTCCTGGCCTGTCGAACCCTACTTCTCTAATGGAACAGTATATACGTCTATAGCGTTATATATCCTAACCTAAGGCAACCTGACATCTCGGATGTATTATTCTACAACATTCCAGGCGTGTCGGACCCTACATCTCGGTGGGAACATTATATGAGTCTATAACGTTGTATATCCTAATCTAAGGCAACCTATTATCTCAGACGTAATATTTTACAATATTCCTGGCGTGTCGATGCATACTTTTCGGTGGGAATATTATATATGTCTATAACGGTCGATATAGTAATCTAAGGCAATCTAACATCTCGGATGCAATATTTGACAACATTCCTGGCCTGTCGAACCCTACTTCTCGGAAGGAACAGTATATACGTCTACAACGTTATATATCCTAACCTAGGGCAACCTAACATCTCGGATGTAATATTCTACAACCTTCCAGGCTTGTCGGACCCTACTTCTCGGTGGGAACATTATATGCGTCTATAACGTTGCATATCCTAATCTAAGGCAACGTAACATCTCGGATGCAATATTTGACAACATTCCTGGCCTGCCGAACCCTACTTCTCGGAGGGAACAGTATATACGTCTAAAACGTCATATATCCTAACCCAAGGCAACCTAAAATCTGGGATGTAACATTTGACAACATTCCAGGCATGTCGGTCCCTACGTCTCGAGTGGTAACATTACATGCGTCTAGAACGTTATATATCCAAACCTAAGGCAACCTAACATCTCGGATGTAACATTTGACAACATTCCAGGCATGTCGGTCCCTACGTCTCGAGTGGTAACATTACATGCGTCTAGAACGTTATATATCCTAACCTAAGGCAACCTAACATCACGGATGCAATATTTGACAACATTCCTGGCCTGTCGAACCCTACATCTCGGAGGGAACAGTATATACGTCTATAACGTCATATATCCAAACCTAAGGCAACCTAACATCTCGGATGTAACATTTGAAAACATTCCAGGCGTGTCGGTCCCTACGTCTCGGTGGTAACATTACATGCCTCTATAACGTTATATATCCTAACCTAAGGCCACCTAACATCTCGTATGTAATATTTGACAACATTCCTGGCGTGTCGAACCCTACTTCTCGGTGGGAACAGTATATACGTCTATAACGTTATATATCCTAACCTAAGGCAACCTAACATCTCGGATGCAATATTTGACAACATTCCTGACCTGTCGAACCCTACTTCTCGGAGGGAACAGTATATACGTCTGTAACGTCATATATCCTAACCTAAGGCAACCTAACATCTCGGATGTAACATTTGACAACATTCCTTGCCTGTCGAACCCTACTTCTCGGAGGGAACTGTATATACGTCTGTAACGTCATATATCCTAACCGAAGGCAACCTAACATCCCTGATGTAACATTTGACAACATTCCAATCGTGTCGGACCTACGTCTCGGTGGTAACATGACATGCGTCTATAACGTTATATATCCTAACCTAAGGCAACCTAACATCTCGGATGTAACATTTGACAACATTCCAATCGTGTCGGACCTACGTCTCGGTGGTAACATGACATGCGTCTATAACGTTATATATCCTAACCTAAGGCAACCTAACATCTCTGATGTAACATTTGACAACATTCCAATCGTGTCGGACCTATGTCTCGGTGGTAACACGATATGCGTCTATAACGTTATATATCCTAACCTAAGGCAACCTAACATCTCGGATGTAACATTTGACAACATTCCAATCGTGTCGGTCCTACGTCTCGGTGGTAACATTACATGCGTCTATAACGTTATATATCCTAACCTAAGGCAACCTAACATCTCGGATATAACATTTGACAACATTCCAGGCGTGTTGGAGCCCTACGTCTCGGTGGTAACATTACGTGCGTCTATAACGTTATATATGCTAACCTAAGGCAACCTAAAATCTCGGATGCAATATTTGACAACATTCCTGGCCTGTCGAACCCTACGTCTCGGTGGTAACATTACATGCGTCTATAACGTTATATATACTTATCTAAGGCAACCTAACATCTCGGATGCAATATTTGACAACATTCCTGGCCTGTCGAACCCTACTTCTCGGAGGGAACAGTATATACGTCTGTAAAGTCATATATCCTAACCTAAGGCAACCTAACATCTCGGATGTAATATTTGACAACATTTCAGGCGTGTCGGTCCCTACGTTTCGGTGGTAACATTACATGCGTCTATAACGGTATATTTCCTAATCTAAGGCAACCTAACATCTCGGATGCAATATTTGACAACATTCCTGGCCTGTCGAAACCTACTTCTCTAATGGAACAGTATATACTTCTATAACGTTATATATCCTAACCTAAGGCAACCTGACATCTCGGATGTATTATTTTACAACATTCCAGGCGTGTCGGACCCTACTTCTCGGTGGGAACATTATATGCGTCTATAACTTTGTATATCCTAATCTAAGGCAACCTAACATCTCGGATGCAATATTTGACAACATTACTGGCCTGTCGAACCCTACTTCTCGGAGGGAACAGTATATACGTCTGTAACGTCATATATCCTAACCTAAGGCAACCTAACATCTCGGATGTAACATTTGACAACATTCCAGGCGTGTCGGTCCCTACGTCTCGGTGGTAACATTACATGCGTCTATAACGTTATATATCCTAACCTAAGGCAACCTATCATCTCAGACGTAATATTTTACAACATTCCTGGCGTGTCAGAGCATACTTTTCGGTGGGAATATTATATGCGTCTATAACGGTCGATATCGTAATCTAAGGCAACCTAACATCTCGGATGTAATATTGGCTACAGTCATGGCCTGTTGAACCCTACTTCTCCGACGGAACAGTATATACGTCAATAACGTTATATATCCTAACCTGAGGCAACGTAACATCTCGGATGCAATATTTGACAACATTCCTGGCCTGCCGAACCCTACTTCTCGGAGGGAACAGTATATACGTCTAAAACGTCATATATCCTAACCCAAGGCAACCTAAAATCTCGGATGTAACATTTGACAACATTCCAGGCATGTCGGTCCCTACGTCTCGAGTGGTAACATTACATGCGTCTAGAACGTTATATATCCTAACCTAAGGCAGCCTAACAACTCGGATGCAACATTTGACAACATTTCTGGCGTGTCGGACCCTACTTCTCGGTGGGAACAGTATATACGTCTGTAACGGCATATATCCTCACCTATGGCAACCTAACATCTCGGATGTAACATTTGACAACATTCCAGGCGTGTCGGTCCCTACCTCTCGGTGGTAACATTACATGCGTCTATAACGTTATATATCCTAACCTAAGGCAACCTAACATCACGGATGCAATATTTGACAACATTCCTGGCCTGTCGAACCCTACTTCTCGGAGGGAACAGTATATACGTCTATAACGTCATATATCCAAACCTAAGGCAACCTAACATCTCGGATGTAACATTTGACAACATTCCAGGCGTGTCGGTCCCTACGTCTCGGTGGTAACATTACATGCCTCTATAACGTTATATATCCTAACCTAAGGCCACCTAACATCTCGTATGTAATATTTGACAACATTCCTGGCGTGTCGAACCCTACTTCTCGGTGGGAACAGTATATACGTCTATAACGTTATATATCCTAACCTAAGGCAACCTAACATCTCGGATGCAATATTTGACAACATTCCTGACCTGTCGAACCCTACTTCTCGGAGGGAACAGTATATACGTCTGTAACGTCATATATCCTAACCTAAGGCAACCTAACATCTCGGATGTAACATTTGACAACATTCCAGGCGTGTCGGTCCCTACGTCTCGGTGGTAACATTACATGCGTCTATAACGTTATATATCCTAACCAAAGGCAACCTAACATCTCGGATGCAATATTTGACAACATTCCTGGCCTGTCGAACCCTACTTCTCTAATGGAACAGTATATACGTCTATAGCGTTATATATCCTAACCTAAGGCAACCTGACATCTCGGATGTATTATTCTACAACATTCCAGGCGTGTCGGACCCTACATCTCGGTGGGAACATTATATGAGTCTATAACGTTGTATATCCTAATCTAAGGCAACCTATTATCTCAGACGTAATATTTTACAATATTCCTGGCGTGTCGGTGCATACTTTTCGGTGGGAATATTATATATGTCTATAACGGTCGATATAGTAATCTAAGGCAATCTAACATCTCGGATGCAATATTTGACAACATTCCTGGCCTGTCGAACCCTACTTCTCGGAAGGAACAGTATATACGTCTATAACGTTATATACCCTAACCCAAGGCAACCTAAAATCTCGGATGTAACATTTGACAACATTCCAGGCATGTCGGTCCCTACGTCTCGAGTGGTAACATTACATGCGTCTAGAACGTTATATATCCTAACCTAAGGCAGCCTAACAACTCGGATGTAACATTTGACAACATTTCTGGCGTGTCGGACCCTACTTCTCGGTGGGAACAGTATATACGTCTGTAACGTCATATATCCTCACCTATGGCAACCTAACATCTCGGATGTAACATTTGAGAACATTCCAGGCGTGTCGGTCCCTACCTCTCGGTGGTAACATTACATGCGTCTATAACGTTATATATCCTAACCTAAGGCAACCTAAAATCTCGGATGTAACATTTGACAACATTCCAGGCATGTCGGTCCCTACGTCTCGAGTGGTAACATTACATGCGTCTAGAACGTTATATATCCTAACCTAAGGCAACCTAACATCACGGATGCAATATTTGACCACATTCCTGGCCTGTCGAACCCTACATCTCGGAGGGAACAGTATATACGTCTATAACGTCATATATCCAAACCTAAGGCAACCTAACATCTCGGATGTAACATTTGAAAACATTCCAGGCGTGTCGGTCCCTACGTCTCGGTGGTAACATTACATGCCTCTATAACGTTATATATCCTAACCTAAGGCCACCTAACATCTCGTATGTAATATTTGACAACATTCCTGGCGTGTCGAACCCTACTTCTCGGTGGGAACAGTATATACGTCTATAACGTTATATATCCTAACCTAAGGCAACCTAACATCTCGGATGCAATATTTGACAACATTCCTGACCTGTCGAACCCTACTTCTCGGAGGGAACAGTATATACGTCTGTAACGTCATATATCCTAACCTAAGGCAACCTAACATCTCGGATGTAACATTTGACAACATTCCTTGCCTGTCGAACCCTACTTCTCGGAGGGAACTGTATATACGTCTGTAACGTCATATATCCTAACCGAAGGCAACCTAACATCCCTGATGTAACATTTGACAACATTCCAATCGTGTCGGACCTACGTCTCGGTGGTAACATGACATGCGTCTATAACGTTATATATCCTAACCTAAGGCAACCTAACATCTCGGATGTAACATTTGACAACATTCCAATCGTGTCGGACCTACGTCTCGGTGGTAACATGACATGCGTCTATAACGTTATATATCCTAACCTAAGGCAACCTAACATCTCTGATGTAACATTTGACAACATTCCAATCGTGTCGGACCTACGTCTCGGTGGTAACACGATATGCGTCTATAACGTTATATATCCTAACCTAAGGCAACCTAACATCTCGGATGTAACATTTGACAACATTCCAATCGTGTCGGTCCTACGTCTCGGTGGTAACATTACATGCGTCTATAACGTTATATATCCTAACCTAAGGCAACCTAACATCTCGGATATAACATTTGACAACATTCCAGGCGTGTTGGAGCCCTACGTCTCGGTGGTAACATTACGTGCGTCTATAACGTTATATATGCTAACCTAAGGCAACCTAAAATCTCGGATGCAATATTTGACAACATTCCTGGCCTGTCGAACCCTACGTCTCGGTGGTAACATTACATGCGTCTATAACGTTATATATACTTATCTAAGGCAACCTAACATCTCGGATGCAATATTTGACAACATTCCTGGCCTGTCGAACCCTACTTCTCGGAGGGAACAGTATATACGTCTGTAAAGTCATATATCCTAACCTAAGGCAACCTAACATCTCGGATGTAATATTTGACAACATTTCAGGCGTGTCGGTCCCTACGTTTCGGTGGTAACATTACATGCGTCTATAACGGTATATTTCCTAATCTAAGGCAACCTAACATCTCGGATGCAATATTTGACAACATTCCTGGCCTGTCGAAACCTACTTCTCTAATGGAACAGTATATACTTCTATAACGTTATATATCCTAACCTAAGGCAACCTGACATCTCGGATGTATTATTTTACAACATTCCAGGCGTGTCGGACCCTACTTCTCGGTGGGAACATTATATGCGTCTATAACTTTGTATATCCTAATCTAAGGCAACCTAACATCTCGGATGCAATATTTGACAACATTACTGGCCTGTCGAACCCTACTTCTCGGAGGGAACAGTATATACGTCTGTAACGTCATATATCCTAACCTAAGGCAACCTAACATCTCGGATGTAACATTTGACAACATTCCAGGCGTGTCGGTCCCTACGTCTCGGTGGTAACATTACATGCGTCTATAACGTTATATATCCTAACCAAAGGCAACCTAACATCTCGGATGCAATATTTGACAACATTCCTGGCCTGTCGAACCCTACTTCTCTAATGGAACAGTATATACGTCTATAGCGTTATATATCCTAACCTAAGGCAACCTGACATCTCGGATGTATTATTCTACAACATTCCAGGCGTGTCGGACCCTACATCTCGGTGGGAACATTATATGAGTCTATAACGTTGTATATCCTAATCTAAGGCAACCTATTATCTCAGACGTAATATTTTACAATATTCCTGGCGTGTCGGTGCATACTTTTCGGTGGGAATATTATATATGTCTATAACGGTCGATATAGTAATCTAAGGCAATCTAACATCTCGGATGCAATATTTGACAACATTCCTGGCCTGTCGAACCCTACTTCTCGGAAGGAACAGTATATACGTCTATAACGTTATATATCCTAACCTAGGGCAACCTAACATTTCGGATGTAATATTCTACAACCTTCCAGGCGTGTCGGACCCTACTTCTCGGTGGGAACATTATATGCGTCTATAACGTTGCATATCCTAATCTAAGGCAACGTAACATCTCGGATGCAATATTTGACAACATTCCTGGCCTGCCGAACCCTACTTCTCGGAGGGAACAGTATATACGTCTAAAACGTCATATATCCTAACCCAAGGCAACCTAAAATCTGGGATGTAACATTTGACAACATTCCAGGCATGTCGGTCCCTACGTCTCGAGTGGTAACATTACATGCGTCTAGAACGTTATATATCCAAACCTAAGGCAACCTAACATCTCGGATGTAACATTTGACAACATTCCAGGCATGTCGGTCCCTACGTCTCGAGTGGTAACATTACATGCGTCTAGAACGTTATATATCCTAACCTAAGGCAACCTAACATCACGGATGCAATATTTGACAACATTCCTGGCCTGTCGAACCCTACATCTCGGAGGGAACAGTATATACGTCTATAACGTCATATATCCAAACCTAAGGCAACCTAACATCTCGGATGTAACATTTGAAAACATTCCAGGCGTGTCGGTCCCTACGTCTCGGTGGTAACATTACATGCCTCTATAACGTTATATATCCTAACCTAAGGCCACCTAACATCTCGTATGTAATATTTGACAACATTCCTGGCGTGTCGAACCCTACTTCTCGGTGGGAACAGTATATACGTCTATAACGTTATATATCCTAACCTAAGGCAACCTAACATCTCGGATGCAATATTTGACAACATTCCTGACCTGTCGAACCCTACTTCTCGGAGGGAACAGTATATACGTCTGTAACGTCATATATCCTAACCTAAGGCAACCTAACATCTCGGATGTAACATTTGACAACATTCCTTGCCTGTCGAACCCTACTTCTCGGAGGGAACTGTATATACGTCTGTAACGTCATATATCCTAACCGAAGGCAACCTAACATCCCTGATGTAACATTTGACAACATTCCAATCGTGTCGGACCTACGTCTCGGTGGTAACATGACATGCGTCTATAACGTTATATATCCTAACCTAAGGCAACCTAACATCTCGGATGTAACATTTGACAACATTCCAATCGTGTCGGACCTACGTCTCGGTGGTAACATGACATGCGTCTATAACGTTATATATCCTAACCTAAGGCAACCTAACATCTCTGATGTAACATTTGACAACATTCCAATCGTGTCGGACCTATGTCTCGGTGGTAACACGATATGCGTCTATAACGTTATATATCCTAACCTAAGGCAACCTAACATCTCGGATGTAACATTTGACAACATTCCAATCGTGTCGGTCCTACGTCTCGGTGGTAACATTACATGCGTCTATAACGTTATATATCCTAACCTAAGGCAACCTAACATCTCGGATATAACATTTGACAACATTCCAGGCGTGTTGGAGCCCTACGTCTCGGTGGTAACATTACGTGCGTCTATAACGTTATATATGCTAACCTAAGGCAACCTAAAATCTCGGATGCAATATTTGACAACATTCCTGGCCTGTCGAACCCTACGTCTCGGTGGTAACATTACATGCGTCTATAACGTTATATATACTTATCTAAGGCAACCTAACATCTCGGATGCAATATTTGACAACATTCCTGGCCTGTCGAACCCTACTTCTCGGAGGGAACAGTATATACGTCTGTAAAGTCATATATCCTAACCTAAGGCAACCTAACATCTCGGATGTAATATTTGACAACATTTGAGGCGTGTCGGTCCCTACGTTTCGGTGGTAACATTACATGCGTCTATAACGGTATATTTCCTAATCTAAGGCAACCTAACATCTCGGATGCAATATTTGACAACATTCCTGGCCTGTCGAAACCTACTTCTCTAATGGAACAGTATATACTTCTATAACGTTATATATCCTAACCTAAGGCAACCTGACATCTCGGATGTATTATTTTACAACATTCCAGGCGTGTCGGACCCTACTTCTCGGTGGGAACATTATATGCGTCTATAACTTTGTATATCCTAATCTAAGGCAACCTAACATCTCGGATGCAATATTTGACAACATTACTGGCCTGTCGAACCCTACTTCTCGGAGGGAACAGTATATACGTCTGTAACGTCATATATCCTAACCTAAGGCAACCTAACATCTCGGATGTAACATTTGACAACATTCCAGGCGTGTCGGTCCCTACGTCTCGGTGGTAACATTACATGCGTCTATAACGTTATATATCCTAACCTAAGGCAACCTAACATCTCGGATGCAATATTTGACAACATTCCTGGCCTGTCGTACCCTACTTCCCGGAGGGAATAGTATATATGTCTATAACGGTATATATCCTAACCTAAGGCAACCTGACATCTCGGATGTAATATTCTACAACATTCCAGGCGTGTCGGACCCTACTTCTCGGTGGGAACATTATATGCGTCTATAACGGTATATATCATAATCTAAGGCAACCTAACATCTCGGATGTAACATTTGACAACATTCCTTGCCTGTCGACCCCTACTTCTCGGAGGGAACTCTATATACGTCTGTAACGTCATATATCCTAACCGAAGGCAACCTAACATCTCTTATGTAACATTTGACAACATTCCAATCGTGTCGGACCTACGTCTCGGTGGTAACATGACATGCGTCTATAACGTTATATATCCTAACCTAAGGCAACCTAACATCTCGGATGTAACATTTGACAACATTCCAATCGTGTCGGACCTACGTCTCGGTGGTAACATGACATGCGTCTATAACGTTATATATCCTAACCTAAGGCAACCTAACATGTCTGATGTAACATTTGACAACATTCCAATCTTGTCGGACCTACGTCTCGGTGGTAACATGACATGCGTCTATAACGTTAT
Organism: Xylocopa violacea; assembly: GCA_963969225.1. Lineage (NCBI taxonomy): Eukaryota > Metazoa > Arthropoda > Insecta > Hymenoptera > Apidae > Xylocopa > Xylocopa violacea. The sequence continues at coordinate 236,487 of CAXAJV010000828.1, forward strand.
ATATCCTAACCTAAGGCAACCTAACATCTCGGATGCAATATTTGACAACATTACTGGCCTGTCGAACCCTACATCTCGGAGGGAACAGTATATACGTCTATAGCGGTATATATCCTAATCTAAGGCAACCTAACATCTCGGATGCAATATTTGACAACATTCCAGGCGTGTCGAACCCTACATCTCGGAGGGAACAGTATATACGTCTATAGCGGTATATATCCTAATCTAAGGCAACCTAACATCTCGGATGCAATATTTGACAACATTCCTGGCCTGTCGAACCCTACTTCTCGAAGGGAACAGTATATACATCTGTAACGTCATATATCCTAACCTAACGCAACCTAACATCTCGGATGTAACATTTGACAACATTCCAGGCGTGTCGGTCCCTACGTCTCGGTGGTAACATTACATGCGTCTATAACGTTATATATCCTAACCTAAGGCAACCTATCATCTCAGACGTAATATTTTACAACATTCCTGGCGTGTCAGAGCATACTTTTCGGTGGGAATATTATATGCGTCTATAACGGTCGATATCGTAATCTAAGGCAACCTAACATCTCGGATGTAATATTGGCTACAGTCATGGCCTGTTGAACCCTACTTCTCGGAGGGAACAGTATGTACGTCTATAACGTTATATATCCTAACCTAAGGCAACCTAACATCTCGGATGTAATATTCTACAACCTTCCAGGCGTGTCGGACCCTACTTCTCGGTGGGAACATTATATGCGTCTATAACGTTGCATATCCTACTCTAAGGCAACGTAACATCTCGGATGCAATATTTGACAACATTCCTGGCCTGCCGAACCCTACTTCTCGGAGGGAACAGTATATACGTCTAAAACGTCATATATCCTAACCCAAGGCAACCTAAAATCTCGGATGTAACATTTGACAACATTCCAGGCATGTCGGTCCCTACGTCTCGAGTGGTAACATTACATGCGTCTAGAACGTTATATATCCTAACCTAAGGCAGCCTAACAACTCGGATGTAACATTTGACAACATTTCTGGCGTGTCGGACCCTACTTCTCGGTGGGAACAGTATATACGTCTGTAACGGCATATATCTTCACCTATGGCAACCTAACATCTCGGATGTAACATTTGACAACATTCCAGGCGTGTCGGTCCCTACCTCTCGGTGGTAACATTACATGCGTCTATAACGTTATATATCCTAACCTAAGGCAACCTAACATCACGGATGCAATATTTGACAACATTCCTGGCCTGTCGAACCCTACTTCTCGGAGGGAACAGTATATACGTCTATAACGTCATATATCCAAACCTAAGGCAACCTAACATCTCGGATGTAACATTTGACAACATTCCAGGCGTGTCGGTCCCTACGTCTCGGTGGTAACATTACATGCCTCTATAACGTTATATATCCTAACCTAAGGCCACCTAACATCTCGTATGTAATATTTGACAACATTCCTGGCGTGTCGAACCCTACTTCTCGGTGGGAACAGTATATACGTCTATAACGTTATATATCCTAACCTAAGGCAACCTAACATCTCGGATGCAATATTTGACAACATTCCTGACCTGTCGAACCCTACTTCTCGGAGGGAACAGTATATACGTCTGTAACGTCATATATCCTAACCTAAGGCAACCTAACATCTCGGATGAAACATTTGACAACATTCCAGGCGTGTCGGTCCCTACGTCTCGGTGGTAACATTACATGCGTCTATAACGTTATATATCCTAACCAAAGGCAACCTAACATCTCGGATGCAATATTTGACAACATTCCTGGCCTGTCGAACCCTACTTCTCTAATGGAACAGTATATACGTCTATAGCGTTATATATCCTAACCTAAGGCAACCTGACATCTCGGATGTATTATTCTACAACATTCCAGGCGTGTCGGACCCTACATCTCGGTGGGAACATTATATGAGTCTATAACGTTGTATATCCTAATCTAAGGCAACCTATTGTCTCAGACGTAATATTTTACAATATTCCTGGCGTGTCGGTGCATACTTTTCGGTGGGAATATTATATATGTCTATAACGGTCGATATAGTAATCTAAGGCAATCTAACATCTCGGATGCAATATTTGACAACATTCCTGGCCTGTCGAACCCTACTTCTCGGAAGGAACAGTATATACGTCTATAACGTTATATATCCTAACCTAGGGCAACCTAACATTTCGGATGTAATATTCTACAACCTTCCAGGCGTGTCGGACCCTACTTCTCGGTGGGAACATTATATGCGTCTATAACGTTGCATATCCTAATCTAAGGCAACGTAACATCTCGGATGCAATATTTGACAACATTCCTGGCCTGCCGAACCCTACTTCTCGGAGGGAACAGTATATACGTCTAAAACGTCATATATCCTAACCCAAGGCAACCTAAAATCTGGGATGTAACATTTGACAACATTCCAGGCATGTCGGTCCCTACGTCTCGAGTGGTAACATTACATGCGTCTAGAACGTTATATATCCAAACCTAAGGCAACCTAACATCTCGGATGTAACATTTGACAACATTCCAGGCATGTCGGTCCCTACGTCTCGAGTGGTAACATTACATGCGTCTAGAACGTTATATATCCTAACCTAAGGCAACCTAACATCACGGATGCAATATTTGACAACATTCCTGGCCTGTCGAACCCTACATCTCGGAGGGAACAGTATATACGTCTATAACGTCATATATCCAAACCTAAGGCAACCTAACATCTCGGATGTAACATTTGAAAACATTCCAGGCGTGTCGGTCCCTACGTCTCGGTGGTAACATTACATGCCTCTATAACGTTATATATCCTAACCTAAGGCCACCTAACATCTCGTATGTAATATTTGACAACATTCCTGGCGTGTCGAACCCTACTTCTCGGTGGGAACAGTATATACGTCTATAACGTTATATATCCTAACCTAAGGCAACCTAACATCTCGGATGCAATATTTGACAACATTCCTGACCTGTCGAACCCTACTTCTCGGAGGGAACAGTATATACGTCTGTAACGTCATATATCCTAACCTAAGGCAACCTAACATCTCGGATGTAACATTTGACAACATTCCTTGCCTGTCGAACCCTACTTCTCGGAGGGAACTGTATATACGTCTGTAACGTCATATATCCTAACCGAAGGCAACCTAACATCTCTGATATAACATTTGACAACATTCCAATCGTGTCGGACCTACGTCTCGGTGGTAACATGACATGCGTCTATAACGTTATATATCCTAACCTAAGGCAACCTAACATCTCGGATGTAACATTTGACAACATTCCAATCGTGTCGGACCTACGTCACGGTGGTAACATGACATGCGTCTATAACGTTATATATCCTAACCTAAGGCAACCTAACATCTCTGATGTAACATTTGACAACATTCCAATCGTGTCGGACCTACGTCTCGGTGGTAACACGATATGCGTCTATAACGTTATATATCCTAACCTAAGGCAACCTAACATCTCGGATGTAACATTTGACAACATTCCAATCGTGTCGGTCCTACGTCTCGGTGGTAACATTACATGCGTCTATAACGTTATATATCCTAACCTCAGGCAACCTAACATCTCGGATATAACATTTGACAACATTCCAGGCGTGTTGGAGCCCTACGTCTCGGTGGTAACATTACGTGCGTCTATAACGTTATATATGCTAACCTAAGGCAACCTAAAATCTCGGATGCAATATTTGACAACATTCCTGGCCTGTCGAACCCTACGTCTCGGTGGTAACATTACATGCGTCTATAACGTTATATATACTTATCTAAGGCAACCTAACATCTCGGATGCAATATTTGACAACATTCCTGGCCTGTCGAACCCTACTTCTCGGAGGGAACAGTATATACGTCTGTAAAGTCATATATCCTAACCTAAGGCAACCTAACATCTCGGATGTAATATTTGACAACATTCCAGGCATGTCGGTCCCTACGTCTCGGTGGTAATATTATATGCGTCTATCACGTTATATATCCTTATCTAAGGCAACCTAACATCTCGGATGCAATATTTGACGACATTCCTAGCCTGTCGAACCCTACTTCTCGGAGGGAACAGTATATACGTCTATAACGTTATATATCCTAACCTAAGGCAACCTGACATCTCGGATGTAATATTCTACATCATTCCAGGCGTGTCGGACTCTACTTCTCGGTGGGAACATTATATGAGTCTATAACGTTGTATATCCTAATCTAAGGCAACCTATTATCTCAGACGTAATATTTTACAATATTCCTGGCGTGTCGGTGCATACAATTCGGTGGGAATATTATATGCGTCTATAACGGTCGATATCGTAACCTAAGGCAACCTAACATCTCGGATGCAATATTTGACAACATTCCTGGCCTGTCGAGCCCTACTTCTCGGAGGGAACAGTATATACGTCTATAACGTTATATATCCTAACCTAGGGCAACCTAACATCTCGGATGTGATATTCTACAACCTTCCAGGCGTGTCGGACCCTACTTCTCGGTGGGAACATTATATGCGTCTATAACGTTGTATATCCTAATCTAAGGCAACCTAACATCTCGGATGCAATATTTGACAACATTCCTGGCCTGTCGAAACCTACTTCTCGGAGGGAACAGTATATACGTCTATAACGTCATATATCCTAACCTAAGGCAACCTAACATCTCGGATGTAACATTTGACAACATTCCAGGCGTGTCGGTCCCTACGTCTCGGTGGTAACATTAATGCGTCTATAACGGCAACGTAACAACTCGGATGTAATATTTGACAACATTCCTGGCGTGTCGGACCCTACGTCTCGGTGGGAACAGTATATACGTCCATAACGTTATATATCCTAACCTAAGGCAACCTTACATCTCGGATGTAATGTTTGACAACATTCCTGGCGTATCGGACCCTACTTCTCGGTGGGAACAGTATATACGTCTATAACGTTATATATCCTAACCTAAGGCAACCTAACATCTCGGATGCAATATTTGACAACATTCCTGGCCTGTCGAGCCCTACTTCTCGGAGGGAACAGTATATACGTCTATAACGTTATATATCCTAACCTAGGGCAACCTAACATCTCGGATGTGATATTCTACAACCTTCCAGGCGTGTCGGACCCTACTTCTCGGTGGGAACATTATATGCGTCTATAACGTTGTATATCCTAATCTAAGGCAACCTAACATCTCGGATGCAATATTTGACAACATTCCTGGCCTGTTGAACCCTATTTCTCGGAGGGAACAGTATATACGTCTATAACGTCATATATCCTAACCTAAGGCAACCTAACATCTCGGATGTAACATTTGACAACATTCCAGGCATGTCGGTCCCTACGTCTCAGTGGTAATATTATATGCGTCTATATCGTTATATATCCTTATCTAAGGCAACCTAACATCTCGGATGCCATATTTGACAACGTTCCTGGCCTGTCGAATCCTACTTCTCGGAGGGAACAGCATATACGTCTATAACGTCATATATCCTAGCCTAAGGCAACCTAACATCTCGGATGTAACATTTGACAACATTCCAGGCGTGTCGGTCCCCACGACTCGCTGGTAACATTATATGCGTCTATAACGTTATATATCCTTATCTAAGGCAACCTAACATCTCGGATGCAATATTATTCTTAACCCGGCCCCGGGAGGGGGCTCGAGTATGCTACCTCGCCATTATGGCACACGCGGAAAAACACCCTTTTGCCCTACTCCCACGGCCAAGCCCCCGCCGAGGGAGCGGACGTGGAGAAACCAGCACCGCATTGCACATTTGTTTCGTCATATAAACTTCTGTTGCGCGTCCAGCCGCGCAACAGGGTCAGTTAGTTTATCGGTTTTGGTGCATCGTGTTATCTATTCAACACCTTTACGTAGGGAGAAGAAGACCCCTCCTGACTCCTCGTCGGCTGTAAGGAATTTTGTTCTCCGAACGCAAATTTGGTTTTGGGTTCAATATTGATTCCCCAAAGCCTACCCAACGTTCGGGACATCTCGGATGCAATATTTGACAACATTCCTAGCCTGTCGAACCCTACTTCTCGGAGGGAACAGTATATACGTCTATAACGTTATATATCCTAACCTAAGGCAATCTGACATCTCGGATGTAATATTCTACATCATTCCAGGCGTGTCGGACCCTACTTCTCGGTGGGAACATTATATGAGTCTATAAAGTTGTATATCCTAATCTAAGGCAACCTATTATCTCAGACGTAATATTTTACAATATTCCTGGCGTGTCGGTGCATACTTTTCGGTGGGAATATTATATGCGTCTATAACGGTCGATATCGTAATCTAAGGAAATCTAACATCTCGGATGCAATATTTGGCAACATTCCTGGCCTGTCGAACCCTACGTCTCAGTGGTAATATTATATGCGTCTATAACGTTATATATCCTTATCTAAGGCAACCTAACATCTCGGATGCAATATTTGACGACATTCCTAGCCTGTCGAACCCTGCTTCTCGGAAGGAAGAGTATATACGTCTATAACGTTATATATCCTAACCTAAGGCAACCTAACATCTCGGATGTAACATTTGACAACATTCCAGGCATGTCGGTCCCTACGTCTCGGTGGTAATATTATATGCGTCTATCACGTTATATATCCTTATCTAAGGCAACCTAACATCTCGGATGCAATATTTGACGACATTCCTAGCCTGTCGAACCCTACTTCTCGGAGGGAACAGTATATACGTCTATAACGTTATATATCCTAACCTAAGGCAACCTGACATCTCGGATGTAATATTCTACATCATTCCAGGCGTGTCGGACTCTACTTCTCGGTGGGAACATTATATGAGTCTATAACGTTGTATATCCTAATCTAAGGCAACCTATTATCTCAGACGTAATATTTTACAATATTCCTGGCGTGTCGGTGCATACAATTCGGTGGGAATATTATATGCGTCTATAACGGTCGATATCGTAATCTAAGGAAATCTAACATCTCGGATGCAATATTTGACAACATTCCTGGCCTGTCGAACCCTACTTCTCGGAGGGAAAAGTATATACGTCTATAACGTTATATATCCTAACCTAGGGCAACCTAACATCTCGGATGCAATATTTGACGACATTCCTAGCCTGTCGAACCCTACTTCTCGGAAGGAACAGTATATACGTCTATAACGTTATATATCCTAACCTAAGGCAACCTGACATCTCGGATGTAATATTCTACATCATTCCAGGCGAGTCTATAACGTTGTATATCCTAATCTAAGGCAACCTATTATCTCAGACGTAATATTTTACAATATTCCTGGCGTGTCGGTGCATACAATTCGGTGGGAATATTATATGCGTCTATAACGGTCGATATCGTAACCTAAGGCAACCTAACATCTCGGATGCAATATTTGACAACATTCCTGGCCTGTCGAGCCCTACTTCTCGGAGGGAACAGTATATACGTCTATAACGTTATATATCCTAACCTAGGGCAACCTAACATCTCGGATGTGATATTCTACAACCTTCCAGGCGTGTCGGACTCTACTTCTCGGTGGGAACATTATATGCGTCTATAACGTTGTATATCCTAATCTAAGGCAACCTAACATCTCGGATGCAATATTTGACAACATTCCTGGCCTGTCGAACCCTACTTCTCGGAGGGAACAGTATATACGTCTATAAGGTCATATATCCTAACCTAAGGCAACCTAACATCTCGGATGTAACATTTGACAACATTCCAGGCGTGTCGGACCCTACGTCTCGGTGGGAACAGTATATACGTCCATAACGTTATATATCCTAACCTAAGGCAACCTTACATCTCGGATGTAATGTTTGACAACATTCCTGGCGTATCGGACCCTACTTCTCGGTGGGAACAGTATATACGTCTATAACGTTATATATCCTAACCTAAGGCAACCTAACATCTCGGATGCAATATTTGACAACATTCCTGGCCTGTCGAGCCCTACTTCTCGGAGGGAACAGTATATACGTCTATAACGTTATATATCCTAACCTAGGGCAACCTAACATCTCGGATGTGATATTCTACAACCTTCCAGGCGTGTCGGACCCTACTTCTCGGTTTGAACATTATATGCGTCTATAACGTTGTATATCCTAATCTAAGGCAACCTAACATCTCGGATGCAATATTTGACAACATTCCTGGCCTGTTGAACCCTATTTCTCGGAGGGAACAGTATATACGTCTATAACGTCATATATCCTAACCTAAGGCAACCTAACATCTCGGATGTAACATTTGACAACATTCCAGGCATGTCGGTCCCTACGTCTCAGTGGTAATATTATATGCGTCTATAACGTTATATATCCTTATCTAAGGCAACCTAACATCTCGGATGCCATATTTGACAACGTTCCTGGCCTGTCGAACCCTACTTCTCGGAGGGAACAGCATATACGTCTATAACGTCATATATCCTAGCCTAAGGCAACCTAACATCTCGGATGTAACATTTGACAACATTCCAGGCGTGTCGGTCCCCACGACTCGCTGGTAACATTACATGCGTCTACAACGGTATATATCCTAATCTTAGGCAACCTAACATCTCGGATGTAACATTTTACCACATTCCAGGCGTGTCGGTCCCTACGTCTCGGTGGTAACATTACATGCGTCTATAATGTTACATATCCTAACCTAAGGCAACCTAACATCTCGGATGTAACATTTGACAACATTCCAGGCGTGTCAGTCCCTACGTCTCGGTGGTAACGTTACATGCGTCTATAACGTTATATATCCTAACCTAGGGCAACCTAACATCTCGGATGCAATATTTGACAACATTCCTGGCTTGTCGAACCCTACTTCTCGGAGGGAACAGTATATACGTCTATAACGTTATATATCCTAACCTAAGGCAACCTAACATCTCGAATGTAACATTTGACAAAATTCCAGGCATGTCGGTCCCTACGTCTCGGTGGTAACATTATATGCGTCTATAACGTTATATATCCTTATCTAAGGCAACCTAACATCTCGGATGCAATATTATTCTTAACCCGGCCCCGGGAGGGGGCTCGAGTATGCTACCTCGCCATTATGGCACACGCGGAAAAACACCCTTTTGCCCTACTCCCCCGGCCAAGCCCCCGCCGAGGGAGCGGACGTGGAGAAACCAGCACCGCATTGCACATTTGTTTCGTCATATAAACTCCTGTTGCGCGTCCAGCCGCGCAACAGGGTCAGTTAGTTTATCGGTTTTGGTGCATCGTGTTATCTATTCAACACCTTTACGTAGGGAGAAGAAGACACCTCCTGACTCCTCGTCGGCTGTAAGGAATTTTGTTCTCTGAACGCAAATTTGGTTTTGGGTTCAATATTGATTCCCCAAAGCCTACCCAACGTTCGGGACATCTCGGATGCAATATTTGACAACATTCCTAGCCTGTCGAACCCTACTTCTCGGAGGGAACAGTATATACGTCTATAACGTTATATATCCTAACCTAAGGCAACCTGACATCTCGGATGTAATATTCTATATCATTCCAGGCGTGTCGGACCCTACTTCTCGGTGGGAACATTATATGAGTCTATAACGTTGTATATCCTAATCTAAGGCAACCTATTATCTCAGACGTAATATTTTACAATATTCCTGGCGTGTCGGTGCATACTTTTCGGTGGGAATATTATATGCGTCTATAACGGTCGATATCGTAATCTAAGGAAATCTAACATCTCGGATGCAATATTTGATAACATTCCTGGCCTGTCGAACCCTACTTCTCGGAGGGAAAAGTATATACGTCTATAACGTTATATATCCTAACCTAGGGCAACCTAACATCCCGGATGCAATATTTGACGACATTCCTAGCCTGTCGAACCCTACTTCTCGGAAGGAACAGTATATACGACTATAACGTTATATATCCTAACCTAAGGCAACCTAACATCTCGGATGTAACATTTGACAACATTCCAGGCATGTCGGTCCCTACGTCTCGGTGGTAACATTATATGCGTCTATAACGTTATATATCCTTATCTAAGGCAACCTAACATCTCGGATGCAATATTTGACGACATTCCTAGCCTGTCGAACCCTACTTCTCGGAGGGAACAGTATATACGTCTATAACGTTATATATCCTAACCTAAGGCAACCTGACATCTCGGATGTAATATTCTACATCATTCCAGGCGTGTCGGACCCTACTTCTCGGTGGGAACATTATATGCGTCTATAACGTTGTATATCCTAATCTTAGGCAACCTAACATCTCGGATGCAATATTTGACAACATTCCTGGCCTGTTGAACCCTACTTCTCGGAGGGAACAGTATATACGTCTATAACGTCATATATCCTAACCTAAGGCAACCTAACATCTCGGATGTAACATTTGACAACATTCCAGGCGTGTCGGTCCCTACGTCTCGGTGGTAACATTAATGCGTCTATAACGGCAACGTAACAACTCGGATGTAATATTTGACAACATTCCTGGCGTGTCGGACACTACTTCTCGGTGGGAACAGTATATACGTCCATAACGTTATATATCCTAACCTAAGGCAACCTTACATCTCGGATGTAATGTTTGACAACATTCCTGGCGTATCGGACCCTACTTCTCGGAGGGAACAGTATATACGTCTATAACGTTATATATCCTAACCTAAGGCAACCTAACATCTCGGATGCAATATTTGACAACATTCCTGGCCTGTCGAACCCTACTTCTCGGAGGGAACAGTATATACGTTTATAACGGTATATATCCTAATCTAAGGCAGCCTAACATCTCGGATGCAATATTTGACAACATTCCTGGCCTGTCGAACCCTACTTCTCGGAGGGAACAGTATATACGTCTGTAGCGTCATATATCCTAACATAAGGCAACCTAACATCTCGGATGTAACATTTGACAACATTCCTAGCCAGTCGAACCCTACTTCTCGGAGGGAACAGTATATACGTCTATAACGTTATATATCCTAACCTAAGGCAACCTGACATGTCGGATGTAATATTCTACATCATTCCAGGCGTGTCTGACCCTACTTCTCGGTGGGAACATTATATGAGTCTATAACGTTCTATATCCTAATCTAAGGCAACCTATTATCTCAGACGTAATATTTTACAATATTCCTGGCGTGTGAGTGCATACTTTTCGGTGGTAACATTACATGCGTCTATAACGGTATATATCCTAATCTAAGGCAACCTAACATCTCGGATGCAATATTTGACAACATTCCTGGCCTGTCGAACCCTACTTCTCGGAGGGAAGAGTATATACGTCTATAACGTTATATATCCTAACCTAAGGCAACCTGACATCTCGGATGTATTATTCTACAACATTCCAGGCGTGTGAGTGCATACTTTTCGGTGGTAACATTACATGCATCTATAACGGTATATATCCTAATCTACGGCAACCTAACATCTCGGATGCAATATTTGACAACATTCCTGGCCTGTCGAACCCTACATCTCGGAGGGAACAGTATATACGTCCATAACGGTATATATCCTAATCTAAGGCAACCTAACATCTCGGATGCAATATTTGACAACATTCCTGGCCTGTCGAACCCTACTTCTCGGAGGGAACAGTATATACGTCTATAACGTTATATATCCTAACCTAAGGCAACCTAACATCTCGGATGTAACATTTGACAACATTCCAGGCGTGTTGGTCCCTACTTCTCGGTGGTAACATTACATGCGGCTATAACGGTATATATCCTAATCTAAGGCAGCCTAACATCTCGGATGCAATATTTGACAACATTCCTGGCCTGTCGAACCCTACTTCTCGGAGGGAACAGTATGTACGTCTATAACGTTATATATCCTAACCTAAGGCAACCTAGCATCTCGGATGTAATATTCTACAACCTTCCAGGCGTGTCGGACCCTACTTCTCGGTGGGAACATTATATGCGTCTATAACGTTGCATATCCTAATCTAAGGCAACGTAACATCTCGGATGCAATATTTGACAACATTCCTGGCCTGCCGAACCCTACTTCTCGGAGGGAACAGTATATACGTCTAAAACGTCATATATCCTAACCCAAGGCAACCTAAAATCTCGGATGTAACATTTGACAACATTTCAGGCATGTCCGTCCCTACGTCTCGAGTGGTAACATTACATGCGTCTAGAACGTTATATATCCTAACCTAAGGCAGCCTAACAACTCGGATGTAACATTTGACATCATTTCTGGCGTGTCGGACCCTACTTCTCGGTGGGAACAGTATATACGTCTGTAACGTCATATATCCTCACCTATGGCAACCTAACATCTCGGATGTAACATTTGACAACATTCCAGGCATGTCGGTCCCTACGTCTCGGTGGTAACATTACATGCGTCTATAACGTTATATATCCTAATCTAAGGCAACCTAACATCTCGAATGCAATATTTGACAACATTCCTGGCCTGTCGAACCCTACTTCTCGGAGGGAACAGTATGTACGTCTATAACGTTATATATCCTAACCTAAGGCAACCTAACATCTCGGATGTAATATTCTACAACCTTCCAGGCGTGTCGGACCCTACTTCTCGGTGGGAACATTATATGCGTCTATAACGTTGCATATCCTAATCTAAGGCAACGTAACATCTCGGATGCAATATTTGACAACATTCCTGGCCTGTCGAACCCTACTTCTCGGAGGGAACAGTATATACGTCTATAACGTTATATATCCTAACCTAGGGCAACCTAACATCTCGGATGTGATATTCTACAACCTTCCAGGCGTGTCGGACCCTACTTCTCGGTGGGAACATTATATGCGTCTATAACGTTGTATATCCTAATCTTAGGCAACCTAACATCTCGGATGCAATATTTGACAACATTCCTGGCCTGTTGAACCCTACTTCTCGGAGGGAACAGTATATACGTCTATAACGTCATATATCCTAACCTAAGGCAACCTAACATCTCGGATGTAACATTTGACAACATTCCAGGCGTGTCGGTCCCTACGTCTCGGTGGTAACATTAATGCGTCTATAACGGCAACGTAACAACTCGGATGTAATATTTGACAACATTCCTGGCGTGTCGGACACTACTTCTCGGTGGGAACAGTATATACGTCCATAACGTTATATATCCTAACCTAAGGCAACCTTACATCTCGGATGTAATGTTTGACAACATTCCTGACGTATCGGACCCTACTTCTCGGAGGGAACAGTATATACGTCTATAACGTTATATATCCTAACCTAGGGCAACCGAACATCTCGGATGTGATATTCTACAACCTTCCAGGCGTGTCGGACCCTACTTCTCGGTGGGAACATTATATGCGTCTATAACGTTGTATATCCTAATCTAAGGCAACCTAACATCTCGGATGCAATATTTGACAACATTCCTGGCCTGTCGAACCCTACTTCTCGGAGGGAACAGTATATACGTTTATAACCGTATATATCCTAATCTAAGGCAGCCTAACATCTCGGATGCAATATTTGACAACATTCCTGGCCTGTCGAACCCTACTTCTCGGAGGGAACAGTATATACGTCTGTAGCGTCATATATCCTAACATAAGGCAACCTAACATCTCGGATGTGATATTCTACAACCTTCCAGGCGTGTCGGACCCTACTTCTCGGTGGGAACATTATATGCGTCTATAACGTTGTATATCCTAATCTTAGGCAACCTATTATCTCAGACGTAATATTTTACAATATTCCTGGCGTGTGAGTGCATACTTTTCGGTGGTAACATTACATGCGTCTATAACGGTATATATCCTAATCTAAGGCAACCTAACATCTCGGATGCAATATTTGACAACATTCCTGGCCTGTCGAACCCTACTTCTCGGAGGGAAGAGTATATACGTCTATAACGTTATATATCCTAACCTAAGGCAACCTGACATCTCGGATGTATTATTCTACAACATTCCAGGCGTGTGAGTGCATACTTTTCGGTGGTAACATTACATGCATCTATAACGGTATATATCCTAATCTACGGCAACCTAACATCTCGGATGCAATATTTGACAACATTCCTGGCCTGTCGAACCCTACATCTCGGAGGGAACAGTATATACGTCCATAACGGTATATATCCTAATCTAAGGCAACCTAACATCTCGGATGCAATATTTGACAACATTCCTGGCCTGTCGAACCCTACTTCTCGGAGGGAACAGTATATACGTCTATAACGTTATATATCCTAACCTAAGGCAACCTAACATCTCGGATGTAACATTTGACAACATTCCAGGCGTGTTGGTCCCTACTTCTCGGTGGTAACATTACATGCGGCTATAACGGTATATATCCTAATCTAAGGCAGCCTAACATCTCGGATGCAATATTTGACAACATTCCTGGCCTGTCGAACCCTACTTCTCGGAGGGAACAGTATGTACGTCTATAACGTTATATATCCTAACCTAAGGCAACCTAACATCTCGGATGTAATATTCTACAACCTTCCAGGCGTGTCGGACCCTACTTCTCGGTGGGAACATTATATGCGTCTATAACGTTGCATATCCTAATCTAAGGCAACGTAACATCTCGGATGCAATATTTGACAACATTCCTGGCCTGCCGAACCCTACTTCTCGGAGGGAACAGTATATACGTCTAAAACGTCATATATCCTAACCCAAGGCAACCTAAAATCTCGGATGTAACATTTGACAACATTCCAGGCATGTCGGTCCCTACGTCTCGAGTGGTAACATTACATGCGTCTAGAACGTTATATATCCTAACCTAAGGCAGCCTAACAACTCGGATGTAACATTTGACATCATTTCTGGCGTGTCGGACCCTACTTCTCGGTGGGAACAGTATATACGTCTGTAACGTCATATATCCTCACCTATGGCAACCTAACATCTCGGATGTAACATTTGACAACATTCCAGGCATGTCGGTCCCTACGTCTCGGTGGTAACATTACATGCGTCTATAACGTTATATATCCTAATCTAAGGCAACCTAACATCTCGAATGCAATATTTGACAACATTCCTGGCCTGTCGAACCCTACTTCTCGGAGGGAACAGTATGTACGTCTATAACGTTATATATCCTAACCTAAGGCAACCTAACATCTCGGATGTAATATTCTACAACCTTCCAGGCGTGTCGGACCCTACTTCTCGGTGGGAACATTATATGCGTCTATAACGTTGCATATCCTAATCTAAGGCAACGTAACATCTCGGATGCAATATTTGACAACATTCCTGGCCTGTCGAACCCTACTTCTCGGAGGGAACAGTATATACGTCTATAACGTTATATATCCTAACCTAGGGCAACCTAACATCTCGGATGTGATATTCTACAACCTTCCAGGCGTGTCGGACCCTACTTCTCGGTGGGAACATTATATGCGTCTATAACGTTGTATATCCTAATCTTAGGCAACCTAACATCTCGGATGCAATATTTGACAACATTCCTGGCCTGTTGAACCCTACTTCTCGGAGGGAACAGTATATACGTCTATAACGTCATATATCCTAACCTAAGGCAACCTAACATCTCGGATGTAACATTTGACAACATTCCAGGCGTGTCGGTCCCTACGTCTCGGTGGTAACATTAATGCGTCTACAACGGCAACGTAACAACTCGGATGTAATATTTGACAACATTCCTGGCGTGTCGGACACTACTTCTCGGTGGGAACAGTATATACGTCCATAACGTTATATATCCTAACCTAAGGCAACCTTACATCTCGGATGTAATGTTTGACAACATTCCTGACGTATCGGACCCTACTTCTCGGAGGGAACAGTATATACGTCTATAACGTTATATATCCTAACCTAGGGCAACCGAACATCTCGGATGTGATATTCTACAACCTTCCAGGCGTGTCGGACCCTACTTCTCGGTGGGAACATTATATGCGTCTATAACGTTGTATATCCTAATCTAAGGCAACCTAACATCTCGGATGCAATATTTGACAACATTCCTGGCCTGTCGAACCCTACTTCTCGGAGGGAACAGTATATACGTTTATAACGGTATATATCCTAATCTAAGGCAGCCTAACATCTCGGATGCAATATTTGACAACATTCCTGGCCTGTCGAACCCTACTTCTCGGAGGGAAAAGTATATACGTCTATAACGTTATATATCCTAACCTAGGGCAACCTAACATCTCGGATGCAATATTTGACAACATTCCTAGCCTGTCGAACCCTACTTCTCGGAGGGAACAGTATATACGTCTATAACGTTATATATCCTAACCTAAGGCAACCTGACATCTCGGATGTAATATTCTATATCATTCCAGGCGTGTCGGACCCTACTTCTCGGTGGGAACATTATATGAGTCTATAACGTTGTATATCCTAATCTAAGGCAACCTATTATCTCAGACGTAATATTTTACAATATTCCTGGCGTGTCGGTGCATACTTTTCGGTGGGAATATTATATGCGTCTATAACGGTCGATATCGTAATCTAAGGAAATCTAACATCTCGGATGCAATATTTGATAACATTCCTGGCCTGTCGAACCCTACTTCTCGGAGGGAAAAGTATATACGTCTATAACGTTATATATCCTAACCTAGGGCAACCTAACATCCCGGATGCAATATTTGACGACATTCCTAGCCTGTCGAACCCTACTTCTCGGAAGGAACAGTATATACGACTATAACGTTATATATCCTAACCTAAGGCAACCTAACATCTCGGATGTAACATTTGACAACATTCCAGGCATGTCGGTCCCTACGTCTCGGTGGTAACATTATATGCGTCTATAACGTTATATATCCTTATCTAAGGCAACCTAACATCTCGGATGCAATATTTGACGACATTCCTAGCCTGTCGAACCCTACTTCTCGGAGGGAACAGTATATACGTCTATAACGTTATATATCCTAACCTAAGGCAACCTGACATCTCGGATGTAATATTCTACATCATTCCAGGCGTGTCGGACTCTACTTCTCGGTGGGAACATTACATGCGTCTATAACGTTATATATCCTAACCTAAGGCAACCTAACATCTCGGATGCAATATTTGACAACATTCCTGGCCTGTCGAGCCCTATTTCTCGGAGGGAACAGTATATACGTCTATAACGTTATATATCCTAACCTAGGGCAACCTAACATCTCGGATGTGATATTCTACAACCTTCCAGGCGTGTCGGACCCTACTTCTCGGTGGGAACATTATATGCGTCTATAACGTTGTATATCCTAATCTTAGGCAACCTAACATCTCGGATGCAATATTTGACAACATTCCTGGCCTGTTGAACCCTACTTCTCGGAGGGAACAGTAGATACGTCTATAACGTCATATATCCTAACCTAAGGCAACCTAACATCTCGGATGTAACATTTGACAACATTCCAGGCGTGTCGGTCCCTACGTCTCGGTGGTAACATTAATGCGTCTATAACGGCAACGTAACAACTCGGATGTAATATTTGACAACATTCCTGGCGTGTCGGACACTACTTCTCGGTGGGAACAGTATATACGTCCATAACGTTATATATCCTAACCTAAGGCAACCTTACATCTCGGATGTAATGTTTGACAACATTCCTGGCGTATCGGACCCTACTTCTCGGAGGGAACAGTATATACGTCTATAACGTTATATATCCTAACCTAAGGCAACCTAACATCTCGGATGCAATATTTGACAACATTCCTGGCCTGTCGAGCCCTACTTCTCGGAGGGAACAGTTTATACGTCTATAACGTTATATATCCTAACCTAGGGCAACCGAACATCTCGGATGTGATATTCTACAACCTTCCAGGCGTGTCGGACCCTACTTCTCGGTGGGAACATTATATGCGTCTATAACGTTGTATATCCTAATCTAAGGCAACCTAACATCTCGGATGCAATATTTGACAACATTCCTGGCCTGTCGAACCCTACTTCTCGGAGGGAACAGTATATACGTTTATAACGGTATATATCCTAATCTAAGGCAGCCTAACATCTCGGATGCAATATTTGACAACATTCCTGGCCTGTCGAACCCTACTTCTCGGAGGGAACAGTATATACGTCTGTAGCGTCATATATCCTAACATAAGGCAACCTAACATCTCGGATGTAACATTTGACAACATTCCTAGCCAGTCGAACCCTACTTCTCGGAGGGAACAGTATATACGTCTATAACGTTATATATCCTAACCTAAGGCAACCTGACATGTCGGATGTAATATTCTACATCATTCCAGGCGTGTCTGACCCTACTTCTCGGTGGGAACATTATATGAGTCTATAACGTTCTATATCCTAATCTAAGGCAACCTATTATCTCAGACGTAATATTTTACAATATTCCTGGCGTGTGAGTGCATACTTTTCGGTGGTAACATTACATGCGTCTATAACGGTATATATCCTAATCTAAGGCAACCTAACATCTCGGATGCAATATTTGACAACATTCCTGGCCTGTCGAACCCTACTTCTCGGAGGGAAGAGTATATACGTCTATAACGTTATATATCCTAACCTAAGGCAACCTGACATCTCGGATGTATTATTCTACAACATTCCAGGCGTGTGAGTGCATACTTTTCGGTGGTAACATTACATGCATCTATAACGGTATATATCCTAATCTACGGCAACCTAACATCTCGGATGCAATATTTGACAACATTCCTGGCCTGTCGAACCCTACATCTCGGAGGGAACAGTATATACGTCCATAACGGTATATATCCTAATCTAAGGCAACCTAACATCTCGGATGCAATATTTGACAACATTCCTGGCCTGTCGAACCCTACTTCTCGGAGGGAACAGTATATACGTCTATAACGTTATATATCCTAACCTAAGGCAACCTAACATCTCGGATGTAACATTTGACAACATTCCAGGCGTGTTGGTCCCTACTTCTCGGTGGTAACATTACATGCGGCTATAACGGTATATATCCTAATCTAAGGCAGCCTAACATCTCGGATGCAATATTTGACAACATTCCTGGCCTGTCGAACCCTACTTCTCGGAGGGAACAGTATGTACGTCTATAACGTTATATATCCTAACCTAAGGCAACCTAACATCTCGGATGTAATATTCTACAACCTTCCAGGCGTGTCGGACCCTACTTCTCGGTGGGAACATTATATGCGTCTATAACGTTGCATATCCTAATCTAAGGCAACGTAACATCTCGGATGCAATATTTGACAACATTCCTGGCCTGCCGAACCCTACTTCTCGGAGGGAACAGTATATACGTCTAAAACGTCATATATCCTAACCCAAGGCAACCTAAAATCTCGGATGTAACATTTGACAACATTCCAGGCATGTCGGTCCCTACGTCTCGAGTGGTAACATTACATGCGTCTAGAACGTTATATATCCTAACCTAAGGCAGCCTAACAACTCGGATGTAACATTTGACATCATTTCTGGCGTGTCGGACCCTACTTCTCGGTGGGAACAGTATATACGTCTGTAACGTCATATATCCTCACCTATGGCAACCTAACATCTCGGATGTAACATTTGACAACATTCCAGGCATGTCGGTCCCTACGTCTCGGTGGTAACATTACATGCGTCTATAACGTTATATATCCTAATCTAAGGCAACCTAACATCTCGAATGCAATATTTGACAACATTCCTGGCCTGTCGAACCCTACTTCTCGGAGGGAACAGTATGTACGTCTATAACGTTATATATCCTAACCTAAGGCAACCTAACATCTCGGATGTAATATTCTACAACCTTCCAGGCGTGTCGGACCCTACTTCTCGGTGGGAACATTATATGCGTCTATAACGTTGCATATCCTAATCTAAGGCAACGTAACATCTCGGATGCAATATTTGACAACATTCCTGGCCTGTCGAACCCTACTTCTCGGAGGGAACAGTATATACGTCTATAACGTTATATATCCTAACCTAGGGCAACCTAACATCTCGGATGTGATATTCTACAACCTTCCAGGCGTGTCGGACCCTACTTCTCGGTGGGAACATTATATGCGTCTATAACGTTGTATATCCTAATCTTAGGCAACCTAACATCTCGGATGCAATATTTGACAACATTCCTGGCCTGTTGAACCCTACTTCTCGGAGGGAACAGTATATACGTCTATAACGTCATATATCCTAACCTAAGGCAACCTAACATCTCGGATGTAACATTTGACAACATTCCAGGCGTGTCGGTCCCTACGTCTCGGTGGTAACATTAATGCGTCTATAACGGCAACGTAACAACTCGGATGTAATATTTGACAACATTCCTGGCGTGTCGGACACTACTTCTCGGTGGGAACAGTATATACGTCCATAACGTTATATATCCTAACCTAAGGCAACCTTACATCTCGGATGTAATGTTTGACAACATTCCTGACGTATCGGACCCTACTTCTCGGAGGGAACAGTATATACGTCTATAACGTTATATATCCTAACCTAGGGCAACCGAACATCTCGGATGTGATATTCTACAACCTTCCAGGCGTGTCGGACCCTACTTCTCGGTGGGAACATTATATGCGTCTATAACGTTGTATATCCTAATCTAAGGCAACCTAACATCTCGGATGCAATATTTGACAACATTCCTGGCCTGTCGAACCCTACTTCTCGGAGGGAACAGTATATACGTTTATAACGGTATATATCCTAATCTAAGGCAGCCTAACATCTCGGATGCAATATTTGACAACATTCCTGGCCTGTCGAACCCTACTTCTCGGAGGGAAAAGTATATACGTCTATAACGTTATATATCCTAACCTAGGGCAACCTAACATCTCGGATGCAATATTTGACGACATTCCTAGCCTGTCGAACCCTACTTCTCGGAAGGAACAGTATATACGTCTATAACGTTATATATCCTAACCTAAGGCAACCTGACATCTCGGATGTAATATTCTACATCATTCCAGGCGAGTCTATAACGTTGTATATCCTAATCTAAGGCAACCTATTATCTCAGACGTAATATTTTACAATATTCCTGGCGTGTCGGTGCATACAATTCGGTGGGAATATTATATGCGTCTATAACGGTCGATATCGTAACCTAAGGCAACCTAACATCTCGGATGCAATATTTGACAACATTCCTGGCCTGTCGAGCCCTACTTCTCGGAGGGAACAGTATATACGTCTATAACGTTATATATCCTAACCTAGGGCAACCTAACATCTCGGATGTGATATTCTACAACCTTCCAGGCGTGTCGGACTCTACTTCTCGGTTGGAACATTATATGCGTCTATAACGTTGTATATCCTAATCTAAGGCAACCTAACATCTCGGATGCAATATTTGACAACATTCCTGGCCTGTCGAACCCTACTTCTCGGAGGGAACAGTATATACGTCTATAACGTCATATATCCTAACCTAAGGCAACCTAACATCTCGGATGTAACATTTGACAACATTCCAGGCGTGTCGGTCCCTACGTCTCGGTGGTAACATTAATGCGTCTATAACGGCAACGTAACAACTCGGATGTAATATTTGACAACATTCCTGGCGTGTCGGACCCTACGTCTCGGTGGGAACAGTATATACGTCCATAACGTTATATATCCTAACCTAAGGCAACCTTACATCTCGGATGTAATGTTTGACAACATTCCTGGCGTATCGGACCCTACTTCTCGGTGGGAACAGTATATACGTCTATAACGTTATATATCCTAACCTAAGGCAACCTAACATCTCGGATGCAATATTTGACAACATTCCTGGCCTGTCGAGCCCTACTTCTCGGAGGGAACAGTATATACGTCTATAACGTTATATATCCTAACCTAGGGCAACCTAACATCTCGGATGTGATATTCTACAACCTTCCAGGCGTGTCGGACCCTACTTCTCGGTTTGAACATTATATGCGTCTATAACGTTGTATATCCTAATCTAAGGCAACCTAACATCTCGGATGCAATATTTGACAACATTCCTGGCCTGTTGAACCCTATTTCTCGGAGGGAACAGTATATACGTCTATAACGTCATATATCCTAACCTAAGGCAACCTAACATCTCGGATGTAACATTTGACAACATTCCAGGCATGTCGGTCCCTACGTCTCAGTGGTAATATTATATGCGTCTATAACGTTATATATCCTTATCTAAGGCAACCTAACATCTCGGATGCCATATTTGACAACGTTCCTGGCCTGTCGAACCCTACTTCTCGGAGGGAACAGCATATACGTCTATAACGTCATATATCCTAGCCTAAGGCAACCTAACATCTCGGATGTAACATTTGACAACATTCCAGGCGTGTCGGTCCCCACGACTCGCTGGTAACATTACATGCGTCTACAACGGTATATATCCTAATCTTAGGCAACCTAACATCTCGGATGTAACATTTTACCACATTCCAGGCGTGTCGGTCCCTACGTCTCGGTGGTAACATTACATGCGTCTATAATGTTACATATCCTAACCTAAGGCAACCTAACATCTCGGATGTAACATTTGACAACATTCCAGGCGTGTCAGTCCCTACGTCTCGGTGGTAACGTTACATGCGTCTATAACGTTATATATCCTAACCTAGGGCAACCTAACATCTCGGATGCAATATTTGACAACATTCCTGGCTTGTCGAACCCTACTTCTCGGAGGGTACAGTATATACGTCTATAACGTTATATATCCTAACCTAAGGCAACCTAACATCTCGAATGTAACATTTGACAGAATTCCAGGCATGTCGGTCCCTACGTCTCGGTGGTAACATTATATGCGTCTATAACGTTATATATCCTTATCTAAGGCAACCTAACATCTCGGATGCAATATTATTCTTAACCCGGCCCCGGGAGGGGGCTCGAGTATGCTACCTCGCCATTATGGCACACGCGGAAAAACACCCTTTTGCCCTACTCCCCCGGCCAAGCCCCCGCCGAGGGAGCGGACGTGGAGAAACCAGCACCGCATTGCACATTTGTTTCGTCATATAAACTCCTGTTGCGCGTCCAGCCGCGCAACAGTGTCAGTTAGTTTATCGGTTTTGGTGCGTCGTGTTATCTATTCAACACCTTTACGTAGGGAGAAGAAGACACCTCCTGACTCCTCGTCGGCTGTAAGGAATTTTGTTCTCTGAACGCAAATTTGGTTTTGGGTTCAATATTGATTCCCCAAAGCCTACCCAACGTTCGGGACATCTCGGATGCAATATTTGACAACATTCCTAGCCTGTCGAACCCTACTTCTCGGAGGGAACAGTATATACGTCTATAACGTTATATATCCTAACCTAAGGCAACCTGACATCTCGGATGTAATATTCTATATCATTCCAGGCGTGTCGGACCCTACTTCTCGGTGGGAACATTATATGAGTCTATAACGTTGTATATCCTAATCTAAGGCAACCTATTATCTCAGACGTAATATTTTACAATATTCCTGGCGTGTCGGTGCATACTTTTCGGTGGGAATATTATATGCGTCTATAACGGTCGATATCGTAATCTAAGGAAATCTAACATCTCGGATGCAATATTTGATAACATTCCTGGCCTGTCGAACCCTACTTCTCGGAGGGAAAAGTATATACGTCTATAACGTTATATATCCTAACCTAGGGCAACCTAACATCCCGGATGCAATATTTGACGACATTCCTAGCCTGTCGAACCCTACTTCTCGGAAGGAACAGTATATACGACTATAACGTTATATATCCTAACCTAAGGCAACCTAACATCTCGGATGTAACATTTGACAACATTCCAGGCATGTCGGTCCCTACGTCTCGGTGGTAACATTATATGCGTCTATAACGTTATTTATCCTTATCTAAGGCAACCTAACATCTCGGATGCAATATTTGACGACATTCCTAGCCTGTCGAACCCTACTTCTCGGAGGGAACAGTATATACGTCTATAACGTTATATATCCTAACCTAAGGCAACCTGACATCTCGGATGTAATATTCTACATCATTGCAGGCGTGTCGGACTCTACTTCTCGGTGGGAACATTACATGCGTCTATAACGTTATATATCCTAACCTAAGGCAACCTAACATCTCGGATGCAATATTTGACAACATTCCTGGCCTGTCGAGCCCTATTTCTCGGAGGGAACAGTATATACGTCTATAACGTTATATATCCTAACCTAGGGCAACCTAACATCTCGGATGTGATATTCTACAACCTTCCAGGCGTGTCGGACCCTACTTCTCGGTGGGAACATTATATGCGTCTATAACGTTGTATATCCTAATCTTAGGCAACCTAACATCTCGGATGCAATATTTGACAACATTCCTGGCCTGTTGAACCCTACTTCTCGGAGGGAACAGTATATACGTCTATAACGTCATATATCCTAACCTAAGGCAACCTAACATCTCGGATGTAACATTTGACAACATTCCAGGCGTGTCGGTCCCTACGTCTCGGTGGTAACATTAATGCGTCTATAACGGCAACGTAACAACTCGGATGTAATATTTGACAACATTCCTGGCGTGTCGGACCCTACTTCTCGGTGGGAACATTATATGCGTCTATAACGTTGTATATCCTAATCTAAGGCAACCTAACATCTCGGATGCAATATTTGACAACATTCCTGGCCTGTCGAACCCTACTTCTCGGAGGGAACAGTATATACGTTTATAACGGTATATATCCTAATCTAAGGCAGCCTAACATCTCGGATGCAATATTTGACAACATTCCTGGCCTGTCGAACCCTACTTCTCGGAGGGAACAGTATATACGTCTGTAGCGTCATATATCCTAACATAAGGCAACCTAACATCTCGGATGTAACATTTGACAACATTCCTAGCCAGTCGAACCCTACTTCTCGGAGGGAACAGTATATACGTCTATAACGTTATATATCCTAACCTAAGGCAACCTGACATGTCGGATGTAATATTCTACATCATTCCAGGCGTGTCTGACCCTACTTCTCGGTGGGAACATTATATGAGTCTATAACGTTCTATATCCTAATCTAAGGCAACCTATTATCTCAGACGTAATATTTTACAATATTCCTGGCGTGTGAGTGCATACTTTTCGGTGGTAACATTACATGCGTCTATAACGGTATATATCCTAATCTAAGGCAACCTAACATCTCGGATGCAATATTTGACAACATTCCTGGCCTGTCGAACCCTACTTCTCGGAGGGAAGAGTATATACGTCTATAACGTTATATATCCTAACCTAAGGCAACCTGACATCTCGGATGTATTATTCTACAACATTCCAGGCGTGTGAGTGCATACTTTTCGGTGGTAACATTACATGCATCTATAACGGTATATATCCTAATCTACGGCAACCTAACATCTCGGATGCAATATTTGACAACATTCCTGGCCTGTCGAACCCTACATCTCGGAGGGAACAGTATATACGTCCATAACGGTATATATCCTAATCTAAGGCAACCTAACATCTCGGATGCAATATTTGACAACATTCCTGGCCTGTCGAACCCTACTTCTCGGAGGGAACAGTATATACGTCTATAACGTTATATATCCTAACCTAAGGCAACCTAACATCTCGGATGTAACATTTGACAAAATTCCAGGCGTGTTGGTCCCTACTTCTCGGTGGTAACATTACATGCGGCTATAACGGTATATATCCTAATCTAAGGCAGCCTAACATCTCGGATGCAATATTTGACAACATTCCTGGCCTGTCGAACCCTACTTCTCGGAGGGAACAGTATGTACGTCTATAACGTTATATATCCTAACCTAAGGCAACCTAACATCTCGGATGTAATATTCTACAACCTTCCAGGCGTGTCGGACCCTACTTCTCGGTGGGAACATTATATGCGTCTATAACGTTGCATATCCTAATCTAAGGCAACGTAACATCTCGGATGCAATATTTGACAACATTCCTGGCCTGCCGAACCCTACTTCTCGGAGGGAACAGTATATACGTCTAAAACGTCATATATCCTAACCCAAGGCAACCTAAAATCTCGGATGTAACATTTGACAACATTCCAGGCATGTCGGTCCCTACGTCTCGAGTGGTAACATTACATGCGTCTAGAACGTTATATATCCTAACCTAAGGCAGCCTAACAACTCGGATGTAACATTTGACATCATTTCTGGCGTGTCGGACCCTACTTCTCGGTGGGAACAGTATATACGTCTGTAACGTCATATATCCTCACCTATGGCAACCTAACATCTCGGATGTAACATTTGACAACATTCCAGGCATGTCGGTCCCTACGTCTCGGTGGTAACATTACATGCGTCTATAACGTTATATATCCTAATCTAAGGCAACCTAACATCTCGAATGCAATATTTGACAACATTCCTGGCCTGTCGAACCCTACTTCTCGGAGGGAACAGTATGTACGTCTATAACGTTATATATCCTAACCTAAGGCAACCTAACATCTCGGATGTAATATTCTACAACCTTCCAGGCGTGTCGGACCCTACTTCTCGGTGGGAACATTATATGCGTCTATAACGTTGCATATCCTAATCTAAGGCAACGTAACATCTCGGATGCAATATTTGACAACATTCCTGGCCTGTCGAACCCTACTTCTCGGAGGGAACAGTATATACGTCTATAACGTTATATATCCTAACCTAGGGCAACCTAACATCTCGGATGTGATATTCTACAACCTTCCAGGCGTGTCGGACCCTACTTCTCGGTGGGAACATTATATGCGTCTATAACGTTGTATATCCTAATCTTAGGCAACCTAACATCTCGGATGCAATATTTGACAACATTCCTGGCCTGTTGAACCCTACTTCTCGGAGGGAACAGTATATACGTCTATAACGTCATATATCCTAACCTAAGGCAACCTAACATCTCGGATGTAACATTTGACAACATTCCAGGCGTGTCGGTCCCTACGTCTCGGTGGTAACATTAATGCGTCTATAACGGCAACGTAACAACTCGGATGTAATATTTGACAACATTCCTGGCGTGTCGGACACTACTTCTCGGTGGGAACAGTATATACGTCCATAACGTTATATATCCTAACCTAAGGCAACCTTACATCTCGGATGTAATGTTTGACAACATTCCTGACGTATCGGACCCTACTTCTCGGAGGGAACAGTATATACGTCTATAACGTTATATATCCTAACCTAGGGCAACCGAACATCTCGGATGTGATATTCTACAACCTTCCAGGCGTGTCGGACCCTACTTCTCGGTGGGAACATTATATGCGTCTATAACGTTGTATATCCTAATCTTAGGCAACCTATTATCTCAGACGTAATATTTTACAATATTCCTGGCGTGTGAGTGCATACTTTTCGGTGGTAACATTACATGCGTTTATAACGGTATATATCCTAATCTAAGGCAACCTAACATCTCGGATGCAATATTTGACAACATTCCTGGCCTGTCGAACCCTACTTCTCGGAGGGAAGAGTATATACGTCTATAACGTTATATATCCTAACCTAAGGCAACCTGACATCTCGGATGTATTATTCTACAACATTCCAGGCGTGTGAGTGCATACTTTTCGGTGGTAACATTACATGCATCTATAACGGTATATATCCTAATCTACGGCAACCTAACATCTCGGATGCAATATTTGACAACATTCCTGGCCTGTCGAACCCTGCATCTCGGAGGGAACAGTATATACGTCCATAACGGTATATATCCTAATCTAAGGCAACCTAACATCTCGGATGCAATATTTGACAACATTCCTGGCCTGTCGAACCCTACTTCTCGGAGGGAACAGTATATACGTCTATAACGTTATATATCCTAACCTAAGGCAACCTAACATCTCGGATGTAACATTTGACAACATTCCAGGCGTGTTGGTCCCTACTTCTCGGTGGTAACATTACATGCGGCTATAACGGTATATATCCTAATCTAAGGCAGCCTAACATCTCGGATGCAATATTTGACAACATTCCTGGCCTGTCGAACCCTACTTCTCGGAGGGAACAGTATGTACGTCTATAACGTTATATATCCTAACCTAAGGCAACCTAACATCTCGGATGTAATATTCTACAACCTTCCAGGCGTGTCGGACCCTACTTCTCGGTGGGAACATTATATGCGTCTATAACGTTGCATATCCTAATCTAAGGCAACGTAACATCTCGGATGCAATATTTGACAACATTCCTGGCCTGCCGAACCCTACTTCTCGGAGGGAACAGTATATACGTCTAAAACGTCATATATCCTAACCCAAGGCAACCTAAAATCTCGGATGTAACATTTGACAACATTCCAGGCATGTCGGTCCCTACGTCTCGAGTGGTAACATTACATGCGTCTAGAACGTTATATATCCTAACCTAAGGCAGCCTAACAACTCGGATGTAACATTTGACATCATTTCTGGCGTGTCGGACCCTACTTCTCGGTGGGAACAGTATATACGTCTGTAACGTCATATATCCTCACCTATGGCAACCTAACATCTCGGATGTAACATTTGACAACATTCCAGGCATGTCGGTCCCTACGTCTCGGTGGTAACATTACATGCGTCTATAACGTTATATATCCTAATCTAAGGCAACCTAACATCTCGAATGCAATATTTGACAACATTCCTGGCCTGTCGAACCCTACTTCTCGGAGGGAACAGTATGTACGTCTATAACGTTATATATCCTAACCTAAGGCAACCTAACATCTCGGATGTAATATTCTACAACCTTCCAGGCGTGTCGGACCCTACTTCTCGGTGGGAACATTATATGCGTCTATAACGTTGCATATCCTAATCTAAGGCAACGTAACATCTCGGATGCAATATTTGACAACATTCCTGGCCTGTCGAACCCTACTTCTCGGAGGGAACAGTATATACGTCTATAACGTTATATATCCTAACCTAGGGCAACCTAACATCTCGGATGTGATATTCTACAACCTTCCAGGCGTGTCGGACCCTACTTCTCGGTGGGAACATTATATGCGTCTATAACGTTGTATATCCTAATCTTAGGCAACCTAACATCTCGGATGCAATATTTGACAACATTCCTGGCCTGTTGAACCCTACTTCTCGGAGGGAACAGTATATACGTCTATAACGTCATATATCCTAACCTAAGGCAACCTAACATCTCGGATGTAACATTTGACAACATTCCAGGCGTGTCGGTCCCTACGTCTCGGTGGTAACATTAATGCGTCTATAACGGCAACGTAACAACTCGGATGTAATATTTGACAACATTCCTGGCGTGTCGGACACTACTTCTCGGTGGGAACAGTATATACGTCCATAACGTTATATATCCTAACCTAAGGCAACCTTACATCTCGGATGTAATGTTTGACAACATTCCTGACGTATCGGACCCTACTTCTCGGAGGGAACAGTATATACGTCTATAACGTTATATATCCTAACCTAGGGCAACCGAACATCTCGGATGTGATATTCTACAACCTTCCAGGCGTGTCGGACCCTACTTCTCGGTGGGAACATTATATGCGTCTATAACGTTGTATATCCTAATCTAAGGCAACCTAACATCTCGGATGCAATATTTGACAACATTCCTGGCCTGTCGAACCCTACTTCTCGGAGGGAACAGTATATACGTTTATAACGGTATATATCCTAATCTAAGGCAGCCTAACATCTCGGATGCAATATTTGACAACATTCCTGGCCTGTCGAACCCTACTTCTCGGAGGGAACAGTATATGAGTCTATAACGTTCTATATCCTAATCTAAGGCAACCTATTATCTCAGACGTAATATTTTACAATATTCCTGGCGTGTGAGTGCATACTTTTCGGTGGTAACATTACATGCGTCTATAACGGTATATATCCTAATCTAAGGCAACCTAACATCTCGGATGCAATATTTGACAACATTCCTGGCCTGTCGAACCCTACTTCTCGGAGGGAAGAGTATATACGTCTATAACGTTATATATCCTAACCTAAGGCAACCTGACATCTCGGATGTATTATTCTACAACATTCCAGGCGTGTGAGTGCATACTTTTCGGTGGTAACATTACATGCGTCTATAACGGTATATATCCTAATCTACGGCAACCTAACATCTCGGATGCAATATTTGACAACATTCCTGGCCTGTCGAACCCTACATCTCGGAGGGAACAGTATATACGTCCATAACGGTATATATCCTAATCTAAGGCAACCTAACATCTCGGATGCAATATTTGACAACATTCCTGGCCTGTCGAACCCTACTTCTCGGAGGGAACAGTATATACGTCTATAACGTTATATATCCTAACCTAAGGCAACCTAACATCTCGGATGTAACATTTGACAACATTCCAGGCGTGTTGGTCCCTACTTCTCGGTGGTAACATTACATGCGGCTATAACGGTATATATCCTAATCTAAGGCAGCCTAACATCTCGGATGCAATATTTGACAACATTCCTGGCCTGTCGAACCCTACTTCTCGGAGGGAACAGTATATACGTCTGTAGCGTCATATATCCTAACATAAGGCAACCTAACATCTCGGATGTAACATTTGACAACATTCCTAGCCAGTCGAACCCTACTTCTCGGAGGGAACAGTATATACGTCTATAACGTTATATATCCTAACCTAAGGCAACCTGACATGTCGGATGTAATATTCTACATCATTCCAGGCGTGTCTGACCCTACTTCTCGGTGGGAACATTATATGAGTCTATAACGTTCTATATCCTAATCTAAGGCAACCTATTATCTCAGACGTAATATTTTACAATATTCCTGGCGTGTGAGTGCATACTTTTCGGTTGTAACATTACATGCGTCTATAACGGTATATATCCTAATCTAAGGCAACCTAACATCTCGGATGCAATATTTGACAACATTCCTGGCCTGTCGAACCCTACTTCTCGGAGGGAAGAGTATATACGTCTATAACGTTATATATCCTAACCTAAGGCAACCTGACATCTCGGATGTATTATTCTACAACATTCCAGGCGTGTCGGACCCTACTCCTCGGTGGGAACATTATATGCGTCTATAACGTTGTATATCCTAATCTAAGGCAACCTAACATCTCGGATGCAATATTTGACAACATTCCTGGCCTGTCGAACCCTACTTCTCGGAGGGAAGAGTATATACGTCTATAACGTTATATATCTTAACCTAAGGCAACCTAACATCTCGGATGTAACATTTGACAACATTTCAGGCGTGTTGGTCCCTACTTCTCGGTGGTAACATTACATGCGGCTATAACGTTATATATCCTAACCTAAGGCAACCTAACATCTCGGATGCAATATTTGACAACATTCCTGGCCTGTCGAACCCTACTTCTCGGAGGGAACATTACATGCGGCTATAACGTTATATATCCTAACCTAAGGCAACCTAACATCTCGGATGCAATATTTGACAACATTCCTGGCCTGTCGAACCCTACTTCTCGGAGGGAACATTATATACGTCTATAACGTTATATATCCTAACCTAAGGCAACCTAACATCTCGGATGTAACATTTGACAACATTCCTGGCCTGTCGAAACCTACCTCTCGGTGGGAACAGTATATACGTCTATAACGATATATATCCTAACCTAAGGCAACCTAACATCTCGGATGTCACATTTGACAACATTCCAGGCGTGTCGGTCCCTACGTCTCGGAGGTAACATTACATGCGTCTATAACGTTATATATCCTAACCTAAGGCAACCTAACATCTCGGATGCAATATTTGATAACATTCCTGGCCTGTCGAGCCCTACTTCTCGGAGGGAACAGTATATACTTCTATAACGTTATATATCCAAACCTAGGGCAACCTTACATCTCGGATGTAATGTTTGACAACATTCCTGGCGTATCGGACCCTACTTCTCAGAGGGAACAGTATATACGTCTATAACGTTATATATCCTAACCTAGGGCAACCGAACATCTTGGATGTGATATTCTACAACCTTCCAGGCGTATCGGACCCTACTTCTCGGTGGGAAAAGTATATACGTCTATAACGTTATATATCCTAACCTAAGGCAACCTGACATGTCGGATGTAATATTCTACAACATTCCAGGCGTGTCGGACCCTACATCTCGGTGGGAACATTATATGCGTCTATAACGTTGTATATCCTAATCTAAGGCAACCTAACATCTCGGATGCAATATCTGACAACATTCCTGGCCTGTCGAACCCTACTTCTCGGAGGGAACATTATATACGTCTATAACGTTATATATCCTAACCTAAGGCAACCTAACATCTCGGATGTAACATTTGACAACATTCCTGGCCTGTCGAAACCTACCTCTCGGTGGGAACAGTATATACGTCTATAACGATATATATCCTAACCTAAGGCAACCTAACATCTCGGATGTCACATTTGACAACATTCCAGGCGTGTCGGTCCCTACGTCTCGGAGGTAACATTACATGCGTCTATAACGTTATATATCCTAACCTAAGGCAACCTAACATCTCGGATGCAATATTTGACAACATTCCTGGCCTGTCGAGCCCTACTTCTCGGAGGGAACAGTATATACGTCTATAACGTTATATATCCTAACCTAGGGCAACCTAACATCTCGGATGTGATATTCTAAAACCTTCCAGGCGTGTCGGACCCTACTTCTCGGTGGGAACATTATATGCGTCTATAACGTTGTATATCCTAATCTAAGGCAACCTAACATCTCGGATGCAATATTTGACAACATTCCTGGCCTGTCGAACCCTACTTCTCGGAGGGAACAGTATATACGTTTATAACGGTATATATCCTAATCTAAGGCAGCCTAACATCTCGGATGCAATATTTGACAACATTCCTGGCCTGTCGAACCCTACTTCTCGGAGGGAACAGTATATACGTCTGTAGCGTCATATATCCTAACATAAGGCAACCTAACATCTCGGATGTAACATTTGACAACATTCCTAGCCAGTCGAACCCTACTTCTCGGAGGGAACAGTATATACGTCTATAACGTTATATATCCTAACCTAAGGCAACCTGACATGTCGGATGTAATATTCTACATCATTCCAGGCGTGTCGGACCCTACTTCTCGGTGGGAACATTATATGAGTCTATAACGTTCTATATCCTAATCTAAGGCAACCTATTATCTCAGACGTAATATTTTACAATATTCCTGGCGTGTGAGTGCATACTTTTCGGTGGTAACATTACATGCGTCTATAACGGTATATATCCTAATCTAAGGCAACCTAACATCTCGGATGCAATATTTGACAACATTCCTGGCCTGTCGAACCCTACATCTCGGAGGGAACAGTATATACGTCCATAACGGTATATATCCTAATCTAAGGCAACCTAACATCTCGGATGCAATATT
The DNA here is from genome assembly GCA_963969225.1 of Xylocopa violacea. NCBI lineage: Eukaryota > Metazoa > Arthropoda > Insecta > Hymenoptera > Apidae > Xylocopa > Xylocopa violacea. Next base: position 269,991 of record CAXAJV010000828.1, read on the forward strand.
TGACAACATTCCTGGCCTGTCGAACCCTACTTCTCGGAGGGAACAGTATATACGTCTATAACGTTATATATCCTAACCTAAGGCAACCTAACATCTCGGATGTAACATTTGACAACATTCCAGGCGTGTTGGTCCCTACTTCTCGGTGGTAACATTACATGCGGCTATAACGGTATATATCCTAATCTAAGGCAGCCTAACATCTCGGATGCAATATTTGACAACATTCCTGGCCTGTCGAACCCTACTTCTCGGAGGGAACAGTATATACGTCTGTAGCGTCATATATCCTAACATAAGGCAACCTAACATCTCGGATGTAACATTTGACAACATTCCTAGCCAGTCGAACCCTACTTCTCGGAGGGAACAGTATATACGTCTATAACGTTATATATCCTAACCTAAGGCAACCTGACATGTCGGATGTAATATTCTACATCATTCCAGGCGTGTCTGACCCTACTTCTCGGTGGGAACATTATATGAGTCTATAACGTTCTATATCCTAATCTAAGGCAACCTATTATCTCAGACGTAATATTTTACAATATTCCTGGCGTGTGAGTGCATACTTTTCGGTGGTAACATTACATGCGTCTATAACGGTATATATCCTAATCTAAGGCAACCTAACATCTCGGATGCAATATTTGACAACATTCCTGGCCTGTCGAACCCTACTTCTCGGAGGGAAGAGTATATACGTCTATAACGTTATATATCCTAACCTAAGGCAACCTGACATCTCGGATGTATTATTCTACAACATTCCAGGCGTGTCGGACCCTACTTCTCGGTGGGAACATTATATGCGTCTATAACGTTGTATATCCTAATCTAAGGCAACCTAACATCTCGGATGCAATATTTGACAACATTCCTGGCCTGTCGAACCCTACTTCTCGGAGGGAAGAGTATATACGTCTATAACGTTATATATCCTAACCTAAGGCAACCTAACATCTCGGATGTAACATTTGACAACATTTCAGGCGTGTTGGTCCCTACTTCTCGGTGGTAACATTACATGCGGCTATAACGTTATATATCCTAACCTAAGGCAACCTAACATCTCGGATGCAATATTTGACAACATTCCTGGCCTGTCGAACCCTACTTCTCGGAGGGAACAGTATATACGTCTATAACGTTATATATCCTAACCTAAGGCAACCTTACATCTCGGATGTAATGTTTGACAACATTCCTGGCGTATCGGACCCTACTTCTCGGTGGGAACAGTATATACGTCTATAACGTTATATATCCTAACCTAAGGCAACCTGACAAGTCGGATGTAATATTCTACAACATTCCAGGCGTGTCGGACCCTACATCTCGGTGGGAACATTATATGCGTCTATAACGTTGTATATCCTAATCTAAGGCAACCTAACATCTCGGATGCAATATCTGACAACATTCCTGGCCTGTCGAACCCTACTTCTCGGAGGGAACATTATATACGTCTATAACGTTATATATCCTAACCTAAGGCAACCTAACATCTCGGATGTAACATTTGACAACATTCCTGGCCTGTCGAAACCTACCTCTCGGTGGGAACAGTATATACGTCTATAACGATATATATCCTAACCTAAGGCAACCTAACATCTCGGATGTCACATTTGACAACATTCCAGGCGTGTCGGTCCCTACGTCTCGGAGGTAACATTACATGCGTCTATAACGTTATATATCCTAACCTAAGGCAACCTAACATCTCGGATGCAATATTTGACAACATTCCTGGCCTGTCGAGCCCTACTTCTCGGAGGGAACAGTATATACTTCTATAACGTTATATATCCAAACCTAGGGCAACCTTACATCTCGGATGTAATGTTTGACAACATTCCTGGCGTATCGGACCCTACTTCTCAGAGGGAACAGTATATACGTCTATAACGTTATATATCCTAACCTAGGGCAACCGAAAATCTTGGATGTGATATTCTACAACGTTCCAGGCGTATCGGACCCTACTTCTCGGTGGGAAAAGTATATACGTCTATAACGTTATATATCCTAACCTAAGGCAACCTGACATGTCGGATGTAATATTCTACAACATTCCAGGCGTGTCGGACCCTACATCTCGGTGGGAACATTATATGCGTCTATAACGTTGTATATCCTAATCTAAGGAAACCTAACATCTCGGATGCAATATCTGACAACATTCCTGGCCTGTCGAACCCTACTTCTCGGAGGGAACATTATATACGTCTATAACGTTATATATCCTAACCTAAGGCAACCTAACATCTCGGATGTAACATTTGACAACATTCCTGGCCTGTCGAAACCTACCTCTCGGTGGGAACAGTATATACGTCTATAACGATATATATCCTAACCTAAGGCAACCTAACATCTCGGATGTCACATTTGACAACATTCCAGGCGTGTCGGTCCCTACGTCTCGGAGGTAACATTACATGCGTCTATAACGTTATATATCCTAACCTAAGGCAACCTAACATCTCGGATGCAATATTTGACAACATTCCTGGCCTGTCGAGCCCTACTTCTCGGAGGGAACAGTATATACGTCTATAACGTTATATATCCTAACCTAGGGCAACCTAACATCTCGGATGTGATATTCTAAAACCTTCCAGGCGTGTCGGACCCTACTTCTCGGTGGGAACATTATATGCGTCTATAACGTTGTATATCCTAATCTAAGGCAACCTAACATCTCGGATGCAATATTTGACAACATTCCTGGCCTGTCGAACCCTACTTCTCGGAGGGAACAGTATATACGTTTATAACGGTATATATCCTAATCTAAGGCAGCCTAACATCTCGGATGCAATATTTGACAACATTCCTGGCCTGTCGAACCCTACTTCTCGGAGGGAACAGTATATACGTCTGTAGCGTCATATATCCTAACATAAGGCAACCTAACATCTCGGATGTAACATTTGACAACATTCCTAGCCAGTCGAACCCTACTTCTCGGAGGGAACAGTATATACGTCTATAACGTTATATATCCTAACCTAAGGCAACCTGACATGAAGGATGTAATATTCTACATCATTCCAGGCGTGTCTGACCCTACTTCTCGGTGGGAACATTATATGAGTCTATAACGTTCTATATCCTAATCTAAGGCAACCTATTATCTCAGACGTAATATTTTACAATATTCCTGGCGTGTGAGTGCATACTTTTCGGTGGTAACATTACATGCGTCTATAACGGTATATATCCTAATCTAAGGCAACCTAACATCTCGGATGCAATATTTGACAACATTCCTGGCCTGTCGAACCCTACTTCTCGGAGGGAAGAGTATATACGTCTATAACGTTATATATCCTAACCTAAGGCAACCTGACATCTCGGATGTATTATTCTACAACATTCCAGGCGTGTCGGACCCTACTTCTCGGTGGGAACATTATATGCGTCTATAACGTTGTATATCCTAATCTAAGGCAACCTAACATCTCGGATGCAATATTTGACAACATTCCTGGCCTGTCGAACCCTACTTCTCGGAGGGAACAGTATATACGTCTGTAGCGTCATATATCCTAACATAAGGCAACCTAACATCTCGGATGTAACATTTGACAACATTCCTAGCCAGTCGAACCCTACTTCTCGGAGGGAACAGTATATACGTCTATAACGTTATATATCCTAACCTAAGGCAACCTGACATGAAGGATGTAATATTCTACATCATTCCAGGCGTGTCTGACCCTACTTCTCGGTGGGAACATTATATGAGTCTATAACGTTCTATATCCTAATCTAAGGCAACCTATTATCTCAGACGTAATATTTTACAATATTCCTGGCGTGTGAGTGCATACTTTTCGGTGGTAACATTACATGCGTCTATAACGGTATATATCCTAATCTAAGGCAACCTAACATCTCGGATGCAATATTTGACAACATTCCTGGCCTGTCGAACCCTACTTCTCGGAGGGAAGAGTATATACGTCTATAACGTTATATATCCTAACCTAAGGCAACCTGACATCTCGGATGTATTATTCTACAACATTCCAGGCGTGTCGGACCCTACTTCTCGGTGGGAACATTATATGCGTCTATAACGTTGTATATCCTAATCTAAGGCAACCTAACATCTCGGATGCAATATTTGACAACATTCCTGGCCTGTCGAACCCTACTTCTCGGAGGGAAGAGTATATACGTCTATAACGTTATATATCCTAACCTAAGGCAACCTAACATCTCGGATGTAACATTTGACAACATTTCAGGCGTGTTGGTCCCTACTTCTCGGTGGTAACATTACATGCGGCTATAACGTTATATATCCTAACCTAAGGCAACCTAACATCTCGGATGCAATATTTGACAACATTCCTGGCCTGTCGAACCCTACTTCTCGGAGGGAACAGTATATACGTCTATAACGTTATATATCCTAACCTAAGGCAACCTTACATCTCGGATGTAATGTTTGACAACATTCCTGGCGTATCGGACCCTACTTCTCGGTGGGAACAGTATATACGTCTATAACGTTATATATCCTAACCTAAGGCAACCTGACAAGTCGGATGTAATATTCTACAACATTCCAGGCGTGTCGGACCCTACATCTCGGTGGGAACATTATATGCGTCTATAACGTTGTATATCCTAATCTAAGGCAACCTAACATCTCGGATGCAATATCTGACAACATTCCTGGCCTGTCGAACCCTACTTCTCGGAGGGAACAGTATATACGTTTATAACGGTATATATCCTAATCTAAGGCAGCCTAACATCTCGGATGCAATATTTGACAACATTCCTGGCCTGTCGAACCCTACTTCTCGGAGGGAACAGTATATACGTCTGTAGCGTCATATATCCTAACATAAGGCAACCTAACATCTCGGATGTAACATTTGACAACATTCCTAGCCAGTCGAACCCTACTTCTCGGAGGGAACAGTATATACGTCTATAACGTTATATATCCTAACCTAAGGCAACCTGACATGTCGGATGTAATATTCTACATCATTCCAGGCGTGTCTGACCCTACTTCTCGGTGGGAACATTATATGAGTCTATAACGTTCTATATCCTAATCTAAGGCAACCTATTATCTCAGACGTAATATTTTACAATATTCCTGGCGTGTGAGTGCATACTTTTCGGTGGTAACATTACATGCGTCTATAACGGTATATATCCTAATCTAAGGCAACCTAACATCTCGGATGCAATATTTGACAACATTCCTGGCCTGTCGAACCCTACTTCTCGGAGGGAAGAGTATATACGTCTATAACGTTATATATCCTAACCTAAGGCAACCTGACATCTCGGATGTATTATTCTACAACATTCCAGGCGTGTCGGACCCTACTTCTCGGTGGGAACATTATATGCGTCTATAACGTTGTATATCCTAATCTAAGGCAACCTAACATCTCGGATGCAATATTTGACAACATTCCTGGCCTGTCGAACCCTACTTCTCGGAGGGAAGAGTATATACGTCTATAACGTTATATATCCTAACCTAAGGCAACCTAACATCTCGGATGTAACATTTGACAACATTTCAGGCGTGTTGGTCCCTACTTCTCGGTGGTAACATTACATGCGGCTATAACGTTATATATCCTAACCTAAGGCAACCTAACATCTCGGATGCAATATTTGACAACATTCCTGGCCTGTCGAACCCTACTTCTCGGAGGGAACAGTATATACGTCTATAACGTTATATATCCTAACCTAAGGCAACCTTACATCTCGGATGTAATGTTTGACAACATTCCTGGCGTATCGGACCCTACTTCTCGGTGGGAACAGTATATACGTCTATAACGTTATATATCCTAACCTAAGGCAACCTGACAAGTCGGATGTAATATTCTACAACATTCCAGGCGTGTCGGACCCTACATCTCGGTGGGAACATTATATGCGTCTATAACGTTGTATATCCTAATCTAAGGCAACCTAACATCTCGGATGCAATATCTGACAACATTCCTGGCCTGTCGAACCCTACTTCTCGGAGGGAACAGTATATACGTTTATAACGGTATATATCCTAATCTAAGGCAGCCTAACATCTCGGTTGCAATATTTGACAACATTCCTGGCCTGTCGAACCCTACTTCTCGGAGGGAACAGTATATACGTCTGTAGCGTCATATATCCTAACATAAGGCAACCTAACATCTCGGATGTAACATTTGACAACATTCCTAGCCAGTCGAACCCTACTTCTCGGAGGGAACAGTATATACGTCTATAACGTTATATATCCTAACCTAAGGCAACCTGACATGTCGGATGTAATATTCTACATCATTCCAGGCGTGTCTGACCCTACTTCTCGGTGGGAACATTATATGAGTCTATAACGTTCTATATCCTAATCTAAGGCAACCTATTATCTCAGACGTAATATTTTACAATATTCCTGGCGTGTGAGTGCATACTTTTCGGTGGTAACATTACATGCGTCTATAACGGTATATATCCTAATCTAAGGCAACCTAACATCTCGGATGCAATATTTGACAACATTCCTGGCCTGTCGAACCCTACTTCTCGGAGGGAAGAGTATATACGTCTATAACGTTATATATCCTAACCTAAGGCAACCTGACATCTCGGATGTATTATTCTACAACATTCCAGGCGTGTGAGTGCATACTTTTCGGTGGTAACATTACATGCATCTATAACGGTATATATCCTAATCTACGGCAACCTAACATCTCGGATGCAATATTTGACAACATTCCTGGCCTGTCGAACCCTACATCTCGGAGGGAACAGTATATACGTCCATAACGGTATATATCCTAATCTAAGGCAACCTAACATCTCGGATGCAATATTTGACAACATTCCTGGCCTGTCGAACCCTACTTCTCGGAGGGAACAGTATATACGTCTATAACGTTGCATATCCTAATCTAAGGCAACGTAACATCTCGGATGCAATATTTGACAACATTCCTGGCCTGTCGAACCCTACTTCTCGGAGGGAACAGTATGTACGTCTATAACGTTGTATATCCTAACCTAAGGCAACCTAACATCTCGGATGTAATATTCTACAACCTTCCAGGCGTGTCGGACCCTACTTCTCGGTGGGAACATTATATGCGTCTATAACGTTGCATATCCTAATCTAAGGCAACGTAACATCTCGGATGCAATATTTGACAACATTCCTGGCCTGCCGAACCCTACTTCTCGGAGGGAACAGTATATACGTCTAAAACGTCATATATCCTAACCCAAGGCAACCTAAAATCTCGGATGTAACATTTGACAACATTCCAGGCATGTCGGTCCCTACGTCTCGAGTGGTAACATTACATGCGTCTAGAACGTTATATATCCTAACCTAAGGCAGCCTAACAACTCGGATGTAACATTTGACATCATTTCTGGCGTGTCGGACCCTACTTCTCGGTGGGAACAGTATATACGTCTGTAACGTCATATATCCTCACCTATGGCAACCTAACATCTCGGATGTAACATTTGACAACATTCCAGGCATGTCGGTCCCTACGTCTCGGTGGTAACATTACATGCGTCTATAACGTTATATATCCTAATCTAAGGCAACCTAACATCTCGAATGCAATATTTGACAACATTCCTGGCCTGTCGAACCCTACTTCTCGGAGGGAACAGTATGTACGTCTATAACGTTATATATCCTAACCTAAGGCAACCTAACATCTCGGATGTAATATTCTACAACATTCCTGGCGTGTCGGACACTACTTCTCGGTGGGAACAGTATATACGTCCATAATGTTATATATCCTAACCTAAGGCAACCTTACATCTCGGATGTAATGTTTGACAACATTCCTGACGTATCGGACCCTACTTCTCGGAGGGAACAGTATATACGTCTATAACGTTATATATCCTAACCTAGGGCAACCGAACATCTCGGATGTGATATTCTACAACCTTCCAGGCGTGTCGGACCCTACTTCTCGGTGGGAACATTATATGCGTCTATAACGTTGTATATCCTAATCTAAGGCAACCTAACATCTCGGATGCAATATTTGACAACATTCCTGGCCTGTCGAACCCTACTTCTCGGAGGGAACAGTATATACGTTTATAACGGTATATATCCTAATCTAAGGCAGCCTAACATCTCGGATGCAATATTTGACAACATTCCTGGCCTGTCGAACCCTACTTCTCGGAGGGAACAGTATATACGTCTGTAGCGTCATATATCCTAACATAAGGCAACCTAACATCTCGGATGTGATATTCTACAACCTTCCAGGCGTGTCGGACCCTACTTCTCGGTGGGAACATTATATGCGTCTATAACGTTGTATATCCTAATCTTAGGCAACCTAACATCTCGGATGCAATATTTGACAACATTCCTGGCCTGTTGAACCCTACTTCTCGGAGGGAACAGTATATACGTCTATAACGTCATATATCCTAACCTAAGGCAACCTAACATCTCGGATGTAACATTTGACAACATTCCAGGCGTGTCGGTCTCTACGTCTCGGTGGTAACATTAATGCGTCTATAACGGCAACGTAACAACTCGGATGTAATATTTGACAACATTCCTGGCGTGTCGGACACTACTTCTCGGTGGGAACAGTATATACGTCCATAACGTTATATATCCTAACCTAAGGCAACCTTACATCTCGGATGTAATGTTTGACAACATTCCTGGCGTATCGGACCCTACTTCTCGGAGGGAACAGTATATACGTCTATAACGTTATATATCCTAACCTAAGGCAACCTAACATCTCGGATGCAATATTTGACAACATTCCTGGCCTGTCGAGCCCTACTTCTCGGAGGGAACAGTTTATACGTCTATAACGTTATATATCCTAACCTAGGGCAACCGAACATCTCGGATGTGATATTCTACAACCTTCCAGGCGTGTCGGACCCTACTTCTCGGTGGGAACATTATATGCGTCTATAACGTTGTATATCCTAATCTAAGGCAACCTAACATCTCGGATGCAATATTTGACAACATTCCTGGCCTGTCGAACCCTACTTCTCGGAGGGAACAGTATATACGTTTATAACGGTATATATCCTAATCTAAGGCAGCCTAACATCTCGGATGCAATATTTGACAACATTCCTGGCGTGTCGAACCCTACTTCTCGGAGGGAACAGTATATGAGTCTATAACGTTCTATATCCTAATCTAAGGCAACCTATTATCTCAGACGTAATATTTTACAATATTCCTGGCGTGTGAGTGCATACTTTTCGGTGGTAACATTACATGCGTCTATAACGGTATATATCCTAATCTAAGGCAACCTAACATCTCGGATGCAATATTTGACAACATTCCTGGCCTGTCGAACCCTACTTCTCGGAGGGAAGAGTATATACGTCTATAACGTTATATATCCTAACCTAAGGCAACCTGACATCTCGGATGTATTATTCTACAACATTCCAGGCGTGTGAGTGCATACTTTTCGGTGGTAACATTACATGCGTCTATAACGGTATATATCCTAATCTACGGCAACCTAACATCTCGGATGCAATATTTGACAACATTCCTGGCCTGTCGAACCCTACATCTCGGAGGGAACAGTATATACGTCCATAACGGTATATATCCTAATCTAAGGCAACCTAACATCTCGGATGCAATATTTGACAACATTCCTGGCCTGTCGAACCCTACTTCTCGGAGGGAACAGTATATACGTCTATAACGTTATATATCCTAACCTAAGGCAACCTAACATCTCGGATGTAACATTTGACAACATTCCAAGCGTGTTGGTCCCTACATCTCGGTGGTAACATTACATGCGGCTATAACGGTATATATCCTAATCTAAGGCAGCCTAACATCTCGGTTGCAATATTTGACAACATTCCTGGCCTGTCGAACCCTACTTCTCGGAGGGAACAGTATATACGTCTGTAGCGTCATATATCCTAACATAAGGCAACCTAACATCTCGGATGTAACATTTGACAACATTCCTAGCCAGTCGAACCCTACTTCTCGGAGGGAACAGTATATACGTCTATAACGTTATATATCCTAACCTAAGGCAACCTGACATGTCGGATGTAATATTCTACATCATTCCAGGCGTGTCTGACCCTACTTCTCGGTGGGAACATTATATGAGTCTATAACGTTCTATATCCTAATCTAAGGCAACCTATTATCTCAGACGTAATATTTTACAATATTCCTGGCGTGTGAGTGCATACTTTTCGGTGGTAACATTACATGCGTCTATAACGGTATATATCCTAATCTAAGGCAACCTAACATCTCGGATGCAATATTTGACAACATTCCTGGCCTGTCGAACCCTACTTCTCGGAGGGAACAGTATATACGTCTATAACGTTATATATCCTAACCTAAGGCAACCTAACATCTCGGATGTAACATTTGACAACATTCCAAGCGTGTTGGTCCCTACTTCTCGGTGGTAACATTACATGCGGCTATAACGGTATATATCCTAATCTAAGGCAGCCTAACATCTCGGATGCAATATTTGACAACATTCCTGGCCTGTCGAACCCTACTTCTCGGAGGGAACAGTATATACGTCTGTAGCGTCATATATCCTAACATAAGGCAACCTAACATCTCGGATGTAACATTTGACAACATTCCTAGCCAGTCGAACCCTACTTCTCGGAGGGAACAGTATATACGTCTATAACGTTATATATCATAACCTAAGGCAACCTGACATGTCGGATGTAATATTCTACATCATTCCAGGCGTGTCTGACCCTACTTCTCGGTGGGAACATTATATGAGTCTATAACGTTCTATATCCTAATCTAAGGCAACCTATTATCTCAGACGTAATATTTTACAATATTCCTGGCGTGTGAGTGCATACTTTTCGGTGGTAACATTACATGCGTCTATAACGGTATATATCCTAATCTAAGGCAACCTAACATCTCGGATGCAATATTTGACAACATTCCTGGCCTGTCGAACCCTACTTCTCGGAGGGAAGAGTATATACGTCTATAACGTTATATATCCTAACCTAAGGCAACCTGACATCTCGGATGTATTATTCTACAACATTCCAGGCGTGTCGGACCCTACTCCTCGGTGGGAACATTATATGCGTCTATAACGTTGTATATCCTAATCTAAGGCAACCTAACATCTCGGATGCAATATTTGACAACATTCCTGGCCTGTCGAACCCTACTTCTCGGAGGGAAGAGTATATACGTCTATAACGTTATATATCCTAACCTAAGGCAACCTAACATCTCGGATGTAACATTTGACAACATTTCAGGCGTGTTGGTCCCTACTTCTCGGTGGTAACATTACATGCGGCTATAACGTTATATATCCTAACCTAAGGCAACCTAACATCTCGGATGCAATATTTGACAACATTCCTGGCCTGTCGAACCCTACTTCTCGGAGGGAACATTATATACGTCTATAACGTTATATATCCTAACCTAAGGCAACCTAACATCTCGGATGTAACATTTGACAACATTCCTGGCCTGTCGAAACCTACCTCTCGGTGGGAACAGTATATACGTCTATAACGATATATATCCTAACCTAAGGCAACCTAACATCTCGGATGTCACATTTGACAACATTCCAGGCGTGTCGGTCCCTACGTCTCGGAGGTAACATTACATGCGTCTATAACGTTATATATCCTAACCTAAGGCAACCTAACATCTCGGATGCAATATTTGATAACATTCCTGGCCTGTCGAGCCCTACTTCTCGGAGGGAACAGTATATACTTCTATAACGTTATATATCCAAACCTAGGGCAACCTTACATCTCGGATGTAATGTTTGACAACATTCCTGGCGTATCGGACCCTACTTCTCAGAGGGAACAGTATATACGTCTATAACGTTATATATCCTAACCTAGGGCAACCGAACATCTTGGATGTGATATTCTACAACCTTCCAGGCGTATCGGACCCTACTTCTCGGTGGGAAAAGTATATACGTCTATAACGTTATATATCCTAACCTAAGGCAACCTGACATGTCGGATGTAATATTCTACAACATTCCAGGCGTGTCGGACCCTACATCTCGGTGGGAACATTATATGCGTCTATAACGTTGTATATCCTAATCTAAGGCAACCTAACATCTCGGATGCAATATCTGACAACATTCCTGGCCTGTCGAACCCTACTTCTCGGAGGGAACATTATATACGTCTATAACGTTATATATCCTAACCTAAGGCAACCTAACATCTCGGATGTAACATTTGACAACATTCCTGGCCTGTCGAAACCTACCTCTCGGTGGGAACAGTATATACGTCTATAACGATATATATCCTAACCTAAGGCAACCTAACATCTCGGATGTCACATTTGACAACATTCCAGGCGTGTCGGTCCCTACGTCTCGGAGGTAACATTACATGCGTCTATAACGTTATATATCCTAACCTAAGGCAACCTAACATCTCGGATGCAATATTTGACAACATTCCTGGCCTGTCGAGCCCTACTTCTCGGAGGGAACAGTATATACGTCTATAACGTTATATATCCTAACCTAGGGCAACCTAACATCTCGGATGTGATATTCTAAAACCTTCCAGGCGTGTCGGACCCTACTTCTCGGTGGGAACATTATATGCGTCTATAACGTTGTATATCCTAATCTAAGGCAACCTAACATCTCGGATGCAATATTTGACAACATTCCTGGCCTGTCGAACCCTACTTCTCGGAGGGAACAGTATATACGTTTATAACGGTATATATCCTAATCTAAGGCAGCCTAACATCTCGGATGCAATATTTGACAACATTCCTGGCCTGTCGAACACTACTTCTCGGAGGGAACAGTATATACGTCTGTAGCGTCATATATCCTAACATAAGGCAACCTAACATCTCGGATGTAACATTTGACAACATTCCTAGCCAGTCGAACCCTACTTCTCGGAGGGAACAGTATATACGTCTATAACGTTATATATCCTAACCTAAGGCAACCTGACATGTCGGATGTAATATTCTACATCATTCCAGGCGTGTCGGACCCTACTTCTCGGTGGGAACATTATATGAGTCTATAACGTTCAATATCCTAATCTAAGGCAACCTATTATCTCAGACGTAATATTTTACAATATTCCTGGCGTGTGAGTGCATACTTTTCGGTGGTAACATTACATGCGTCTATAACGGTATATATCCTAATCTAAGGCAACCTAACATCTCGGATGCAATATTTGACAACATTCCTGGCCTGTCGAACCCTACATCTCGGAGGGAACAGTATATACGTCCATAACGGTATATATCCTAATCTAAGGCAACCTAACATCTCGGATGCAATATTTGACAACATTCCTGGCCTGTCGAACCCTACTTCTCGGAGGGAACAGTATATACGTCTATAACGTTATATATCCTAACCTAAGGCAACCTAACATCTCGGATGTAACATTTGACAACATTCCAGGCGTGTTGGTCCCTACTTCTCGGTGGTAACATTACATGCGGCTATAACGGTATATATCCTAATCTAAGGCAGCCTAACATCTCGGATGCAATATTTGACAACATTCCTGGCCTGTCGAACCCTACTTCTCGGAGGGAACAGTATATACGTCTGTAGCGTCATATATCCTAACATAAGGCAACCTAACATCTCGGATGTAACATTTGACAACATTCCTAGCCAGTCGAACCCTACTTCTCGGAGGGAACAGTATATACGTCTATAACGTTATATATCCTAACCTAAGGCAACCTGACATGTCGGATGTAGTATTCTACATCATTCCAGGCGTGTCTGACCCTACTTCTCGGTGGGAACATTATATGAGTCTATAACGTTCTATATCCTAATCTAAGGCAACCTATTATCTCAGACGTAATATTTTACAATATTCCTGGCGTGTGAGTGCATACTTTTCGGTGGTAACATTACATGCGTCTATAACGGTATATATCCTAATCTAAGGCAACCTAACATCTCGGATGCAATATTTGACAACATTCCTGGCCTGTCGAACCCTACTTCTCGGAGGGAAGAGTATATACGTCTATAACGTTATATATCCTAACCTAAGGCAACCTGACATCTCGGATGTATTATTCTACAACATTCCAGGCGTGTCGGACCCTACTTCTCGGTGGGAACATTATATGCGTCTATAACGTTGTATATCCTAATCTAAGGCAACCTAACATCTCGGATGCAATATTTGACAACATTCCTGGCCTGTCGAACCCTACTTCTCGGAGGGAAGAGTATATACGTCTATAACGTTATATATCCTAACCTAAGGCAACCTAACATCTCGGATGTAACATTTGACAACATTTCAGGCGTGTTGGTCCCTACTTCTCGGTGGTAACATTACATGCGGCTATAACGTTATATATCCTAACCTAAGGCAACCTAACATCTCGGATGCAATATTTGACAACATTCCTGGCCTGTCGAACCCTACTTCTCGGAGGGAACAGTATATACGTCTATAACGTTATATATCCTAACCTAAGGCAACCTTACATCTCGGATGTAATGATTGACAACATTCCTGGCGTATCGGACCCTACTTCTCGGTGGGAACAGTATATACGTCTATAACGTTATATATCCTAACCTAAGGCAACCTGACAAGTCGGATGTAATATTCTACAACATTCCAGGCGTGTCGGACCCTACATCTCGGTGGGAACATTATATGCGTCTATAACGTTGTATATCCTAATCTAAGGCAACCTAACATCTCGGATACAATATCTGACAACATTCCTGGCCTGTCGAACCCTACTTCTCGGAGGGAACATTATATACGTCTATAACGTTATATATCCTAACCTAAGGCAACCTAACATCTCGGATGTAACATTTGACAACATTCCTGGTCTGTCGAAACCTACCTCTCGGTGGGAACAGTATATACGTCTATAACGATATATATCCTAACCTAAGGCAACCTAACATCTCGGATGTCACATTTGACAACATTCCAGGCGTGTCGGTCCCTACGTCTCGGAGGTAACATTACATGCGTCTATAACGTTATATATCCTAACCTAAGGCAACCTAACATCTCGGATGCAATATTTGACAACATTCCTGGCCTGTCGAGCCCTACTTCTCGGAGGGAACAGTATATACTTCTATAACGTTATATATCCAAACCTAGGGCAACCTTACATCTCGGATGTAATGTTTGACAACATTCCAGGCGTATCGGACCCTACTTCTCAGAGGGAACAGTATATACGTCTATAACGTTATATATCCTAACCTAGGGCAACCGAACATCTTGGATGTGATATTCTACAACGTTCCAGGCGTATCGGACCCTACTTCTCGGTGGGAAAAGTATATACGTCTATAACGTTATATATGCTAACCTAAGGCAACCTGACATGTCGGATGTAATATTCTACAACATTCCAGGCGTGTCGGACCCTACATCTCGGTGGGAACATTATATGCGTCTATAACGTTGTATATCCTAATCTAAGGAAACCTAACATCTCGGATGCAATATCTGACAACATTCCTGGCCTGTCGAACCCTACTTCTCGGAGGGAACATTATATACGTCTATAACGTTATATATCCTAACCTAAGGCAACCTAACATCTCGGATGTAACATTTGACAACATTCCTGGCCTGTCGAAACCTACCTCTCGGTGGGAACAGCATATACGTCTATAACGATATATATCCTAACCTAAGGCAACCTAACATCTCGGATGTCACATTTGACAACATTCCAGGCGTGTCGGTCCCTACGTCTCGGAGGTAACATTACATGCGTCTATAACGTTATATATCCTAACCTAAGGCAACCTAACATCTCGGATGCAATATTTGACAACATTCCTGGCCTGTCGAGCCCTACTTCTCGGAGGGAACAGTATATACGTCTATAACGTTATATATCCTAACCTAGGGCAACCTAACATCTCGGATGTGATATTCTAAAACCTTCCAGGCGTGTCGGACCCTACTTCTCGGTGGGAACATTATATGCGTCTATAACGTTGTATATCCTAATCTAAGGCAACCTAACATCTCGGATGCAATATTTGACAACATTCCTGGCCTGTCGAACCCTACTTCTCGGAGGGAACAGTATATACGTTTATAACGGTATATATCCTAATCTAAGGCAGCCTAACATCTCGGATGCAATATTTGACAACATTCCTGGCCTGTCGAACCCTACTTCTCGGAGGGAACAGTATATACGTCTGTAGCGTCATATATCCTAACATAAGGCAACCTAACATCTCGGATGTAACATTTGACAACATTCCAGGCATGTCGGTCCCTACGTCTCGGTGGTAACATTACATGCGTCTATAACGGTATATATCCTAATCTTAGGCAACCTAACATCTCGGATGTAACATTTTACCACATTCCAGGCGTGTTGGAACCCTACGTTTCGGTGGTAACATTATATGCGTCTATAACGTTATATCTCCTTATCTAAGGCAACCTAACCTCTCGGATGCTATATTTGACAACATTCCTAGCCTGTCGAACCCTACTTCACGGAGGGAACAGTATGTACGTCTATAACGTTATATATCCTAACCAAAGGCAATCTGACATCTCGGATGTAATATTCTACATCATTCCAGGCGTGTCGGACCCTACTTCTCGGTGGGAACATTATATGGGTCTATAGCGTTGTATATCCTAATCTAAGGCAACCTATTATCTCAGACGTAATATTTTACAATATTCCTGGCGTGTCGGTGCATACTTTTCGGTGAGAATATTATATGCGTCTATAACGGTCGATATCGTAATCTAAGGCAATCTAACATCTCGGATGCAATATTTGAGAACATTCCTGGCCTGTCGAACCCTACTTCTCGGAGGGAACAGTATATACGTCTGTAACGTCATATATCCTAACCTAAGGCAACCTAACATCTCGGATGTAATATTCTACAACCTTCCAGGCGTGTCGGACCCTACTTCTCGGTGGGAACATTATATGCGTCTATAACGGTATATATCATTATCTAAGGCAACCTAACATCTCGCATGCAATATTTGACAACATTCCTTGCCTGTCGAACCCTACTTCTCGGAGGGAACTGTATATACGTCTGTAACGTCATATATCCTAACCGAATGCAACCTAACATCTCTGATGTAACATTTGACAACATTCCAATCGTGTCGGACCTACGTCTCGGTGGTAACATGACATGCGTCTATAACGTTATATATCCTAACCTAAGGCAACCTAACATCTCGGATGTAACATTTGACAACATTCCAATCGTGTCGGACCTACGTCTCGGTGGTAACATGACATGCGTCTATAACGTTATATATCCTAACCTAAGGCAACCTAACATCTCGGATGTAACATTTATCAACATTCCAATCGTGTCGGACCTACGTCTCGGTGGTAACATTACATGCGTCTATAACGTTATATATCCTAACCTAAGGCAACCTAACATCTCGGATGCAATATTTGACAACATTCCTGGCCTGTCGAACCCTACTTCTCGGAGGGAACAGCATATACATCTATAACGTCATATATCCTAGCCTTAGGCAACCTAACATCTCGGATGTAACATTTGACAACATTCCAGGCGTGTCGGTCCCTACTTCTCGGTGGGAACATTATATGCGTCTATAACGTTGTATATCCTTATCTAAGGCAACCTAACCTCTCGGATGCAATATTTGACAACATTCGTGGCCTGTCGAACTCTACTTCTCGGAGGGAAAGGTACATACGTCTATAACGTCATATATCCTAACCTAAGGCAACCTAAGATCTCGGATGTAACATTTGACAACATTCCAGGCGTGTCGGTCCCTACGTCTCGGTGGTAACATTACATGCGTCTATAACGGTATATTTCCTAATCTAAGGCAACCTAACATCTCGGATGCAATATTTGACAACATTCCTAGCCTGTCGAACCCTACTTCTCGGAGGGAACAGTATATACGTCTATAACGTTATATATCCTAACCGGAAGCAACCTGACATCTCGGATGTAATATTCTACATCATTCCAGGCATGTCGGACCCTACTTCTCGGTGGGAACATTATATGAGTCTATAGCGTTGTATATCCTAATCTAAGGCAACCTATTATCTCAGACGTAATATTATACAATATTCCTGGCGTGTCGGTACATACTTTTCGGTGGGAATATTATATTCGTCCATAACGGTCGATATCGTAATCTAAGGCAATCTAACATCTCGGATGCAAAATTTGACAACATTCCTGGCCTGTCGAACCCTACTTCTCGGAGGGAACAGTATGTACGTCTATAACGTTATATATCCTAACCTAAGGCAACCTAACATCTCGGATGTAATATTCTACAACCTTCCAGGCGTGTCGGACCCTACTTCTCGGTGGGAACATTATATGCGTCTATAACGTTGCATATCCTAATCTAAGGCAACCTAACATCTCGGATGCAATATTTGACAACATTCCTGGCCTGTCGAACTCTACTGCTCGGAGGGCCAGTATATACGTCTATAACGGTATATATCCTAATCTAAGGCAACCTAACATCTCGGATGCAATATTTGACAACATTCGTGGCCTGTCGAACCCTACTTCTCGGAGGGAAAAGTATATACGTCTATAACGTCATATATCCTAACCTAAGGCAACCTAACATCTCGGATGTAACATTTGACAACATTCCAGGCGTGTCGGTCCCTACGTCTCGGTGGTAACATTACATGCGTCTATAACGGTATATATCCTAATCTTAGGCAACCTAACATCTCGGATGTAACATTTTACCACATTCCAGGCGTGTCGGTCCCTACGTCTCGGTGGTAACATTACATGCGTCTATAACGTTATATATCCTAACCAAAGCCACCTAACATCTCGTATGTAATATTTGACAACATTCCTGGCGTGTCGGTCCCTACGTCTCGGTGGTAACATTACATGCGTCTATAGCGGTATATATCCTAATCTTAGGCAACCTAACATCTCTGATGTAACATTTTACAACATTCCAGGCCTGTCGGTCCCTACGTCTCGGTGGTAACATTACATGCGTCTATAACGTTATATATCCTAACCTAAAGCCACCTAACATCTCGTATGTAATATTTGACAACATTCCTGGCGTGTCGAACCCTACTTCTCGGTGGTAACATTACATGCGTCTATAACGGTATATATCCTAATCTTAGGCAACCTAACATCTCGGATGTAACATTTTACCACATTCCAGGCGTGTCGGTCCCTACGTCTCGGTGGTAACATTACATGCGTCTATAACGTTATATATCCTAACCTAAGGCCACCTAACATCTCGTATGTAATATTTGACAACATTCCTGGCGTATCGAACCCTACTTCTCGGTGGGAACAGTATATACGTCTATAACGTTATATATCCTAACCTAAGGCAACCTAACATCTCGGATGTAACATTTGACAACATTCCAGGCATGTCGGTCCCTACGTCTCGGTGGTAACATTACATGCGTCTATAACGGTATATATCCTAATCTTAGGCAACCTAACATCTCGGATGTAACATTTTACCACATTCCAGGCGTGTCGGTCCCTACGTCTCGGTGGTAACATTACATGCGTCTATAACGATATATATCCTAATCTTAGGCAACCTAACATCTCGGATGTAACATTTGACAACCTTCCTGGCCTGTCGAAACCTACCTCTCGGTGGGAACAGTATATACGTCTATAACGATATATATCCTAATCTAAGGCAACCTAACATCTCGGATGCAATATTTGACAACATTCCTGGCCTGTCGAACCCTACTTCTCGGAGGGAACAGTATATACGTTTATAACGGTATATATCCTAATCTAAGGCAGCCTAACATCTCGGATGCAATATTTGACAACATTCCTGGCCTGTCGAACCCTACTTCTCGGAGGGAACAGTATATACGTCTGTAGCGTCATATATCCTAACATAAGGCAACCTAACATCTCGGATGTAACATTTGACAACATTCCTAGCCAGTCGAACCCTACTTCTCGGAGGGAACAGTATATACGTCTATAACGTTATATATCCTAACCTAAGGCAACCTGACATGTCGGATGTAATATTCTACATCATTCCAGGCGTGTCTGACCCTACTTCTCGGTGGGAACATTATATGAGTCTATAACGTTCTATATCCTAATCTAAGGCAACCTATTATCTCAGACGTAATATTTTACAATATTCCTGGCGTGTGAGTGCATACTTTTCGGTGGTAACATTACATGCGTCTATAACGGTATATATCCTAATCTAAGGCAACCTAACATCTCGGATGCAATATTTGACAACATTCCTGGCCTGTCGAACCCTACTTCTCGGAGGGAAGAGTATATACGTCTATAACGTTATATATCCTAACCTAAGGCAACCTGACATCTCGGATGTATTATTCTACAACATTCCAGGCGTGTCGGACCCTACTTCTCGGTGGGAACATTATATGCGTCTATAACGTTGTATATCCTAATCTAAGGCAACCTAACATCTCGGATGCAATATTTGACAACATTCCTGGCCTGTCGAACCCTACTTCTCGGAGGGAAGAGTATATACGTCTATAACGTTATATATCCTAACCTAAGGCAACCTAACATCTCGGATGTAACATTTGACAACATTTCAGGCGTGTTGGTCCCTACTTCTCGGTGGTAACATTACATGCGGCTATAACGTTATATATCCTAACCTAAGGCAACCTAACATCTCGGATGCAATATTTGACAACATTCCTGGCCTGTCGAACCCTACTTCTCGGAGGGAACAGTATATACGTCTATAACGTTATATATCCTAACCTAAGGCAACCTTACATCTCGGATGTAATGTTTGACAACATTCCTGGCGTATCGGACCCTACTTCTCGGTGGGAACAGTATATACGTCTATAACGTTATATATCCTAACCTAAGGCCACCTGACAAGTCGGATGTAATATTCTACAACATTCCAGGCGTGTCGGACCCTACATCTCGGTGGGAACATTATATGCGTCTATAACGTTGTATATCCTAATCTAAGGCAACCTAACATCTCGGATGCAATATCTGACAACATTCCTGGCCTGTCGAACCCTACTTCTCGGAGGGAACAGTATATACGTTTATAACGGTATATATCCTAATCTAAGGCAGCCTAACATCTCGGATGCAATATTTGACAACATTCCTGGCCTGTCGAACCCTACTTCTCGGAGGGAACAGTATATACGTCTGTAGCGTCATATATCCTAACATAAGGCAACCTAACATCTCGGATGTAACATTTGACAACATTCCTAGCCAGTCGAACCCTACTTCTCGGAGGGAACAGTATATACGTCTATAACGTTATATATCCTAACCTAAGGCAACCTGACATGTCGGATGTAATATTCTACATCATTCCAGGCGTGTCTGACCCTACTTCTCGGTGGGAACATTATATGAGTCTATAACGTTCTATATCCTAATCTAAGGCAACCTATTATCTCAGACGTAATATTTTACAATATTCCTGGCGTGTGAGTGCATACTTTTCGGTGGTAACATTACATGCGTCTATAACGGTATATATCCTAATCTAAGGCAACCTAACATCTCGGATGCAATATTTGACAACATTCCTGGCCTGTCGAACCCTACTTCTCGGAGGGAAGAGTATATACGTCTATAACGTTATATATCCTAACCTAAGGCAACCTGACATCTCGGATGTATTATTCTACAACATTCCAGGCGTGTGAGTGCATACTTTTCGGTGGTAACATTACATGCATCTATAACGGTATATATCCTAATCTACGGCAACCTAACATCTCGGATGCAATATTTGACAACATTCCTGGCCTGTCGAACCCTACATCTCGGAGGGAACAGTATATACGTCCATAACGGTATATATCCTAATCTAAGGCAACCTAACATCTCGGATGCAATATTTGACAACATTCCTGGCCTGTCGAACCCTACTTCTCGGAGGGAACAGTATATACGTCTATAACGTTGCATATCCTAATCTAAGGCAACGTAACATCTCGGATGCAATATTTGACAACATTCCTGGCCTGTCGAACCCTACTTCTCGGAGGGAACAGTATGTACGTCTATAACGTTATATATCCTAACCTAAGGCAACCTAACATCTCGGATGTAATATTCTACAACCTTCCAGGCGTGTCGGACCCTACTTCTCGGTGGGAACATTATATGCGTCTATAACGTTGCATATCCTAATCTAAGGCAACGTAACATCTCGGATGCAATATTTGACAACATTCCTGGCCTGCCGAACCCTACTTCTCGGAGGGAACAGTATATACGTCTAAAACGTCATATATCCTAACCCAAGGCAACCTAAAATCTCGGATGTAACATTTGACAACATTCCAGGCATGTCGGTCCCTACGTCTCGAGTGGTAACATTACATGCGTCTAGAACGTTATATATCCTAACCTAAGGCAGCCTAACAACTCGGATGTAACATTTGACATCATTTCTGGCGTGTCGGACCCTACTTCTCGGTGGGAACAGTATATACGTCTGTAACGTCATATATCCTCACCTATGGCAACCTAACATCTCGGATGTAACATTTGACAACATTCCAGGCATGTCGGTCCCTACGTCTCGGTGGTAACATTACATGCGTCTATAACGTTATATATCCTAATCTAAGGCAACCTAACATCTCGAATGCAATATTTGACAACATTCCTGGCCTGTCGAACCCTACTTCTCGGAGGGAACAGTATGTACGTCTATAACGTTATATATCCTAACCTAAGGCAACCTAACATCTCGGATGTAATATTCTACAACATTCCTGGCGTGTCGGACACTACTTCTCGGTGGGAACAGTATATACGTCCATAACGTTATATATCCTAACCTAAGGCAACCTTACATCTCGGATGTAATGTTTGACAACATTCCTGACGTATCGGACCCTACTTCTCGGAGGGAACAGTATATACGTCTATAACGTTATATATCCTAACCTAGGGCAACCGAACATCTCGGATGTGATATTCTACAACCTTCCAGGCGTGTCGGACCCTACTTCTCGGTGGGAACATTATATGCGTCTATAACGTTGTATATCCTAATCTAAGGCAACCTAACATCTCGGATGCAATATTTGACAACATTCCTGGCCTGTCGAACCCTACTTCTCGGAGGGAACAGTATATACGTCTATAACGTCATATATCCTAACCTAAGGCAACCTAACATCTCGGATGTAACATTTGACAACATTCCAGGCGTGTCGGTCTCTACGTCTCGGTGGTAACATTAATGCGTCTATAACGGCAACGTAACAACTCGGATGTAATATTTGACAACATTCCTGGCGTGTCGGACACTACTTCTCGGTGGGAACAGTATATACGTCCATAACGTTATATATCCTAACCTAAGGCAACCTTACATCTCGGATGTAATGTTTGACAACATTCCTGGCGTATCGGACCCTACTTCTCGGAGGGAACAGTATATACGTCTATAACGTTATATATCCTAACCTAAGGCAACCTAACATCTCGGATGCAATATTTGACAACATTCCTGGCCTGTCGAGCCCTACTTCTCGGAGGGAACAGTTTATACGTCTATAACGTTATATATCCTAACCTAGGGCAACCGAACATCTCGGATGTGATATTCTACAACCTTCCAGGCGTGTCGGACCCTACTTCTCGGTGGGAACATTATATGCGTCTATAACGTTGTATATCCTAATCTAAGGCAACCTAACATCTCGGATGCAATATTTGACAACATTCCTGGCCTGTCGAACCCTACTTCTCGGAGGGAACAGTATATACGTTTATAACGGTATATATCCTAATCTAAGGCAGCCTAACATCTCGGATGCAATATTTGACAACATTCCTGGCCTGTCGAACCCTACTTCTCGGAGGGAACAGTATATGAGTCTATAACGTTCTATATCCTAATCTAAGGCAACCTATTATCTCAGACGTAATATTTTACAATATTCCTGGCGTGTGAGTGCATACTTTTCGGTGGTAACATTACATGCATCTATAACGGTATATATCCTAATCTACGGCAACCTAACATCTCGGATGCAATATTTGACAACATTCCTGGCCTGTCGAACCCTACATCTCGGAGGGAACAGTATATACGTCCATAACGGTATATATCCTAATCTAAGGCAACCTAACATCTCGGATGCAATATTTGACAACATTCCTGGCCTGTCGAACCCTACTTCTCGGAGGGAACAGTATATACGTCTATAACGTTGCATATCCTAATCTAAGGCAACGTAACATCTCGGATGCAATATTTGACAACATTCCTGGCCTGTCGAACCCTACTTCTCGGAGGGAACAGTATGTACGTCTATAACGTTATATATCCTAACCTAAGGCAACCTAACATCTCGGATGTAATATTCTACAACCTTCCAGGCGTGTCGGACCCTACTTCTCGGTGGGAACATTATATGCGTCTATAACGTTGCATATCCTAATCTAAGGCAACGTAACATCTCGGATG
The DNA here is from genome assembly GCA_963969225.1 of Xylocopa violacea. Lineage (NCBI taxonomy): Eukaryota > Metazoa > Arthropoda > Insecta > Hymenoptera > Apidae > Xylocopa > Xylocopa violacea. Next base: position 294,576 of record CAXAJV010000828.1, read on the forward strand.
CAATATTTGACAACATTCCTGGCCTGCCGAACCCTACTTCTCGGAGGGAACAGTATATACGTCTAAAACGTCATATATCCTAACCCAAGGCAACCTAAAATCTCGGATGTAACATTTGACAACATTCCAGGCATGTCGGTCCCTACGTCTCGAGTGGTAACATTACATGCGTCTAGAACGTTATATATCCTAACCTAAGGCAGCCTAACAACTCGGATGTAACATTTGACATCATTTCTGGCGTGTCGGACCCTACTTCTCGGTGGGAACAGTATATACGTCTGTAACGTCATATATCCTCACCTATGGCAACCTAACATCTCGGATGTAACATTTGACAACATTCCAGGCATGTCGGTCCCTACGTCTCGGTGGTAACATTACATGCGTCTATAACGTTATATATCCTAATCTAAGGCAACCTAACATCTCGAATGCAATATTTGACAACATTCCTGGCCTGTCGAACCCTACTTCTCGGAGGGAACAGTATGTACGTCTATAACGTTATATATCCTAACCTAAGGCAACCTAACATCTCGGATGTAATATTCTACAACATTCCTGGCGTGTCGGACACTACTTCTCGGTGGGAACAGTATATACGTCCATAACGTTATATATCCTAACCTAAGGCAACCTTACATCTCGGATGTAATGTTTGACAACATTCCTGACGTATCGGACCCTACTTCTCGGAGGGAACAGTATATACGTCTATAACGTTATATATCCTAACCTAGGGCAACCGAACATCTCGGATGTGATATTCTACAACCTTCCAGGCGTGTCGGACCCTACTTCTCGGTGGGAACATTATATGCGTCTATAACGTTGTATATCCTAATCTAAGGCAACCTAACATCTCGGATGCAATATTTGACAACATTCCTGGCCTGTCGAACCCTACTTCTCGGAGGGAACAGTATATACGTCTATAACGTCATATATCCTAACCTAAGGCAACCTAACATCTCGGATGTAACATTTGACAACATTCCAGGCGTGTCGGTCTCTACGTCTCGGTGGTAACATTAATGCGTCTATAACGGCAACGTAACAACTCGGATGTAATATTTGACAACATTCCTGGCGTGTCGGACACTACTTCTCGGTGGGAACAGTATATACGTCCATAACGTTATATATCCTAACCTAAGGCAACCTTACATCTCGGATGTAATGTTTGACAACATTCCTGGCGTATCGGACCCTACTTCTCGGAGGGAACAGTATATACGTCTATAACGTTATATATCCTAACCTAAGGCAACCTAACATCTCGGATGCAATATTTGACAACATTCCTGGCCTGTCGAGCCCTACTTCTCGGAGGGAACAGTTTATACGTCTATAACGTTATATATCCTAACCTAGGGCAACCGAACATCTCGGATGTGATATTCTACAACCTTCCAGGCGTGTCGGACCCTACTTCTCGGTGGGAACATTATATGCGTCTATAACGTTGTATATCCTAATCTAAGGCAACCTAACATCTCGGATGCAATATTTGACAACATTCCTGGCCTGTCGAACCCTACTTCTCGGAGGGAACAGTATATACGTTTATAACGGTATATATCCTAATCTAAGGCAGCCTAACATCTCGGATGCAATATTTGACAACATTCCTGGCCTGTCGAACCCTACTTCTCGGAGGGAACAGTATATGAGTCTATAACGTTCTATATCCTAATCTAAGGCAACCTATTATCTCAGACGTAATATTTTACAATATTCCTGGCGTGTGAGTGCATACTTTTCGGTGGTAACATTACATGCGTCTATAACGGTATATATCCTAATCTAAGGCAACCTAACATCTCGGATGCAATATTTGACAACATTCCTGGCCTGTCGAACCCTACTTCTCGGAGGGAAGAGTATATACGTCTATAACGTTATATATCCTAACCTAAGGCAACCTGACATCTCGGATGTATTATTCTACAACATTCCAGGCGTGTGAGTGCATACTTTTCGGTGGTAACATTACATGCGTCTATAACGGTATATATCCTAATCTACGGCAACCTAACATCTCGGATGCAATATTTGACAACATTCCTGGCCTGTCGAACCCTACATCTCGGAGGGAACAGTATATACGTCCATAACGGTATATATCCTAATCTAAGGCAACCTAACATCTCGGATGCAATATTTGACAACATTCCTGGCCTGTCGAACCCTACTTCTCGGAGGGAACAGTATATACGTCTATAACGTTATATATCCTAACCTAAGGCAACCTAACATCTCGGATGTAACATTTGACAACATTCCAAGCGTGTTGGTCCCTACTTCTCGGTGGTAACATTACATGCGGCTATAACGGTATATATCCTAATCTAAGGCAGCCTAACATCTCGGATGCAATATTTGACAACATTCCTGGCCTGTCGAACCCTACTTCTCGGAGGGAACAGTATATACGTCTGTAGCGTCATATATCCTAACATAAGGCAACCTAACATCTCGGATGTAACATTTGACAACATTCCTAGCCAGTCGAACCCTACTTCTCGGAGGGAACAGTATATACGTCTATAACGTTATATATCCTAACCTAAGGCAACCTGACATGTCGGATGTAATATTCTACATCATTCCAGGCGTGTCTGACCCTACTTCTCGGTGGGAACATTATATGAGTCTATAACGTTCTATATCCTAATCTAAGGCAACCTATTATCTCAGACGTAATATTTTACAATATTCCTGGCGTGTGAGTGCATACTTTTCGGTGGTAACATTACATGCGTCTATAACGGTATATATCCTAATCTAAGGCAACCTAACATCTCGGATGCAATATTTGACAACATTCCTGGCCTGTCGAACCCTACTTCTCGGAGGGAACAGTATGTACGTCTATAACGTTATATATCCTAACCTAAGGCAACCTAACATCTCGGATGTAATATTCTACAACATTCCTGGCGTGTCGGACACTACTTCTCGGTGGGAACAGTATATACGTCCATAACGTTATATATCCTAACCTAAGGCAACCTTACATCTCGGATGTAATGTTTGACAACATTCCTGACGTATCGGACCCTACTTCTCGGAGGGAACAGTATATACGTCTATAACGTTATATATCCTAACCTAGGGCAACCGAACATCTCGGATGTGATATTCTACAACCTTCCAGGCGTGTCGGACCCTACTTCTCGGTGGGAACATTATATGCGTCTATAACGTTGTATATCCTAATCTAAGGCAACCTAACATCTCGGATGCAATATTTGACAACATTCCTGGCCTGTCGAACCCTACTTCTCGGAGGGAACAGTATATACGTTTATAACGGTATATATCCTAATCTAAGGCAGCCTAACATCTCGGATGCAATATTTGACAACATTCCTGGCCTGTCGAACCCTACTTCTCGGAGGGAACAGTATATACGTCTGTAGCGTCATATATCCTAACATAAGGCAACCTAACATCTCGGATGTGATATTCTACAACCTTCCAGGCGTGTCGGACCCTACTTCTCGGTGGGAACATTATATGCGTCTATAACGTTGTATATCCTAATCTTAGGCAACCTAACATCTCGGATGCAATATTTGACAACATTCCTGGCCTGTTGAACCCTACTTCTCGGAGGGAACAGTATATACGTCTATAACGTCATATATCCTAACCTAAGGCAACCTAACATCTCGGATGTAACATTTGACAACATTCCAGGCGTGTCGGTCTCTACGTCTCGGTGGTAACATTAATGCGTCTATAACGGCAACGTAACAACTCGGATGTAATATTTGACAACATTCCTGGCGTGTCGGACACTACTTCTCGGTGGGAACAGTATATACGTCCATAACGTTATATATCCTAACCTAAGGCAACCTTACATCTCGGATGTAATGTTTGACAACATTCCTGGCGTATCGGACCCTACTTCTCGGAGGGAACAGTATATACGTCTATAACGTTATATATCCTAACCTAAGGCAACCTAACATCTCGGATGCAATATTTGACAACATTCCTGGCCTGTCGAGCCCTACTTCTCGGAGGGAACAGTTTATACGTCTATAACGTTATATATCCTAACCTAGGGCAACCGAACATCTCGGATGTGATATTCTACAACCTTCCAGGCGTGTCGGACCCTACTTCTCGGTGGGAACATTATATGCGTCTATAACGTTGTATATCCTAATCTAAGGCAACCTAACATCTCGGATGCAATATTTGACAACATTCCTGGCCTGTCGAACCCTACTTCTCGGAGGGAACAGTATATACGTTTATAACGGTATATATCCTAATCTAAGGCAGCCTAACATCTCGGATGCAATATTTGACAACATTCCTGGCCTGTCGAACCCTACTTCTCGGAGGGAACAGTATATGAGTCTATAACGTTCTATATCCTAATCTAAGGCAACCTATTATCTCAGACGTAATATTTTACAATATTCCTGGCGTGTGAGTGCATACTTTTCGGTGGTAACATTACATGCGTCTATAACGGTATATATCCTAATCTAAGGCAACCTAACATCTCGGATGCAATATTTGACAACATTCCTGGCCTGTCGAACCCTACTTCTCGGAGGGAAGAGTATATACGTCTATAACGTTATATATCCTAACCTAAGGCAACCTGACATCTCGGATGTATTATTCTACAACATTCCAGGCGTGTGAGTGCATACTTTTCGGTGGTAACATTACATGCGTCTATAACGGTATATATCCTAATCTACGGCAACCTAACATCTCGGATGCAATATTTGACAACATTCCTGGCCTGTCGAACCCTACATCTCGGAGGGAACAGTATATACGTCCATAACGGTATATATCCTAATCTAAGGCAACCTAACATCTCGGATGCAATATTTGACAACATTCCTGGCCTGTCGAACCCTACTTCTCGGAGGGAACAGTATATACGTCTATAACGTTATATATCCTAACCTAAGGCAACCTAACATCTCGGATGTAACATTTGACAACATTCCAAGCGTGTTGGTCCCTACTTCTCGGTGGTAACATTACATGCGGCTATAACGGTATATATCCTAATCTAAGGCAGCCTAACATCTCGGATGCAATATTTGACAACATTCCTGGCCTGTCGAACCCTACTTCTCGGAGGGAACAGTATATACGTCTGTAGCGTCATATATCCTAACATAAGGCAACCTAACATCTCGGATGTAACATTTGACAACATTCCTAGCCAGTCGAACCCTACTTCTCGGAGGGAACAGTATATACGTCTATAACGTTATATATCCTAACCTAAGGCAACCTGACATGTCGGATGTAATATTCTACATCATTCCAGGCGTGTCTGACCCTACTTCTCGGTGGGAACATTATATGAGTCTATAACGTTCTATATCCTAATCTAAGGCAACCTATTATCTCAGACGTAATATTTTACAATATTCCTGGCGTGTGAGTGCATACTTTTCGGTGGTAACATTACATGCGTCTATAACGGTATATATCCTAATCTAAGGCAACCTAACATCTCGGATGCAATATTTGACAACATTCCTGGCCTGTCGAACCCTACTTCTCGGAGGGAAGAGTATATACGTCTATAACGTTATATATCCTAACCTAAGGCAACCTGACATCTCGGATGTATTATTCTACAACATTCCAGGCGTGTGAGTGCATACTTTTCGGTGGTAACATTACATGCGTCTATAACGGTATATATCCTAATCTACGGCAACCTAACATCTCGGATGCAATATTTGACAACATTCCTGGCCTGTCGAACCCTACATCTCGGAGGGAACAGTATATACGTCCATAACGGTATATATCCTAATCTAAGGCAACCTAACATCTCGGATGCAATATTTGACAACATTCCTGGCCTGTCGAACCCTACTTCTCGGAGGGAACAGTATATACGTCTATAACGTTATATATCCTAACCTAAGGCAACCCAACATCTCGGATGTAACATTTGACAACATTCCAAGCGTGTTGGTCCCTACTTCTCGGTGGTAACATTACATGCGGCTATAACGGTATATATCCTAATCTAAGGCAGCCTAACATCTCGGATGCAATATTTGACAACATTCCTGGCCTGTCGAACCCTACTTCTCGGAGGGAACAGTATATACGTCTGTAGCGTCATATATCCTAACATAAGGCAACCTAACATCTCGGATGTAACATTTGACAACATTCCTAGCCAGTCGAACCCTACTTCTCGGAGGGAACAGTATATACGTCTATAACGTTATATATCCTAACCTAAGGCAACCTGACATGTCGGATGTAATATTCTACATCATTCCAGGCGTGTCTGACCCTACTTCTCGGTGGGAACATTATATGAGTCTATAACGTTCTATATCCTAATCTAAGGCAACCTATTATCTCAGACGTAATATTTTACAATATTCCTGGCGTGTGAGTGCATACTTTTCGGTGGTAACATTACATGCGTCTATAACGGTATATATCCTAATCTAAGGCAACCTAACATCTCGGATGCAATATTTGACAACATTCCTGGCCTGTCGAACCCTACTTCTCGGAGGGAACAGTATGTACGTCTATAACGTTATATATCCTAACCTAAGGCAACCTAACATCTCGGATGTAATATTCTACAACATTCCTGGCGTGTCGGACACTACTTCTCGGTGGGAACAGTATATACGTCCATAACGTTATATATCCTAACCTAAGGCAACCTTACATCTCGGATGTAATGTTTGACAACATTCCTGACGTATCGGACCCTACTTCTCGGAGGGAACAGTATATACGTCTATAACGTTATATATCCTAACCTAGGGCAACCGAACATCTCGGATGTGATATTCTACAACCTTCCAGGCGTGTCGGACCCTACTTCTCGGTGGGAACATTATATGCGTCTATAACGTTGTATATCCTAATCTAAGGCAACCTAACATCTCGGATGCAATATTTGACAACATTCCTGGCCTGTCGAACCCTACTTCTCGGAGGGAACAGTATATACGTTTATAACGGTATATATCCTAATCTAAGGCAGCCTAACATCTCGGATGCAATATTTGACAACATTCCTGGCCTGTCGAACCCTACTTCTCGGAGGGAACAGTATATACGTCTGTAGCGTCATATATCCTAACATAAGGCAACCTAACATCTCGGATGTGATATTCTACAACCTTCCAGGCGTGTCGGACCCTACTTCTCGGTGGGAACATTATATGCGTCTATAACGTTGTATATCCTAATCTTAGGCAACCTAACATCTCGGATGCAATATTTGACAACATTCCTGGCCTGTTGAACCCTACTTCTCGGAGGGAACAGTATATACGTCTATAACGTCATATATCCTAACCTAAGGCAACCTAACATCTCGGATGTAACATTTGACAACATTCCAGGCGTGTCGGTCTCTACGTCTCGGTGGTAACATTAATGCGTCTATAACGGCAACGTAACAACTCGGATGTAATATTTGACAACATTCCTGGCGTGTCGGACACTACTTCTCGGTGGGAACAGTATATACGTCCATAACGTTATATATCCTAACCTAAGGCAACCTTACATCTCGGATGTAATGTTTGACAACATTCCTGGCGTATCGGACCCTACTTCTCGGAGGGAACAGTATATACGTCTATAACGTTATATATCCTAACCTAAGGCAACCTAACATCTCGGATGCAATATTTGACAACATTCCTGGCCTGTCGAGCCCTACTTCTCGGAGGGAACAGTTTATACGTCTATAACGTTATATATCCTAACCTAGGGCAACCGAACATCTCGGATGTGATATTCTACAACCTTCCAGGCGTGTCGGACCCTACTTCTCGGTGGGAACATTATATGCGTCTATAACGTTGTATATCCTAATCTAAGGCAACCTAACATCTCGGATGCAATATTTGACAACATTCCTGGCCTGTCGAACCCTACTTCTCGGAGGGAACAGTATATACGTTTATAACGGTATATATCCTAATCTAAGGCAGCCTAACATCTCGGATGCAATATTTGACAACATTCCTGGCCTGTCGAACCCTACTTCTCGGAGGGAACAGTATATGAGTCTATAACGTTCTATATCCTAATCTAAGGCAACCTATTATCTCAGACGTAATATTTTACAATATTCCTGGCGTGTGAGTGCATACTTTTCGGTGGTAACATTACATGCGTCTATGACGGTATATATCCTAATCTAAGGCAACCTAACATCTCGGATGCAATATTTGACAACATTCCTGGCCTGTCGAACCCTACTTCTCGGAGGGAAGAGTATATACGTCTATAACGTTATATATCCTAACCTAAGGCAACCTGACATCTCGGATGTATTATTCTACAACATTCCAGGCGTGTGAGTGCATACTTTTCGGTGGTAACATTACATGCGTCTATAACGGTATATATCCTAATCTACGGCAACCTAACATCTCGGATGCAATATTTGACAACATTCCTGGCCTGTCGAACCCTACATCTCGGAGGGAACAGTATATACGTCCATAACGGTATATATCCTAATCTAAGGCAACCTAACATCTCGGATGCAATATTTGACAACATTCCTGGCCTGTCGAACCCTACTTCTCGGAGGGAACAGTATATACGTCTATAACGTTATATATCCTAACCTAAGGCAACCTAACATCTCGGATGTAACATTTGACAACATTCCAAGCGTGTTGGTCCCTACTTCTCGGTGGTAACATTACATGCGGCTATAACGGTATATATCCTAATCTAAGGCAGCCTAACATCTCGGATGCAATATTTGACAACATTCCTGGCCTGTCGAACCCTACTTCTCGGAGGGAACAGTATATACGTCTGTAGCGTCATATATCCTAACATAAGGCAACCTAACATCTCGGATGTAACATTTGACAACATTCCTAGCCAGTCGAACCCTACTTCTCGGAGGGAACAGTATATACGTCTATAACGTTATATATCCTAACCTAAGGCAACCTGACATGTCGGATGTAATATTCTACATCATTCCAGGCGTGTCTGACCCTACTTCTCGGTGGGAACATTATATGAGTCTATAACGTTCTATATCCTAATCTAAGGCAACCTATTATCTCAGACGTAATATTTTACAATATTCCTGGCGTGTGAGTGCATACTTTTCGGTGGTAACATTACATGCGTCTATAACGGTATATATCCTAATCTAAGGCAACCTAACATCTCGGATGCAATATTTGACAACATTCCTGGCCTGTCGAACCCTACTTCTCGGAGGGAAGAGTATATACGTCTATAACGTTATATATCCTAACCTAAGGCAACCTGACATCTCGGATGTATTATTCTACAACATTCCAGGCGTGTCGGACCCTACTCCTCGGTGGGAACATTATATGCGTCTATAACGTTGTATATCCTAATCTAAGGCAACCTAACATCTCGGATGCAATATTTGACAACATTCCTGGCCTGTCGAACCCTACTTCTCGGAGGGTAGAGTATATACGTCTATAACGTTATATATCCTAACCTAAGGCAACCTAACATCTCGGATGTAACATTTGACAACATTTCAGGCGTGTTGGTCCCTACTTCTCGGTGGTAACATTACATGCGGCTATAACGTTATATATCCTAACCTAAGGCAACCTAACATCTCGGATGCAATATTTGACAACATTCCTGGCCTGTCGAACCCTACTTCTCGGAGGGAACATTATATACGTCTATAACGTTATATATCCTAACCTAAGGCAACCTAACATCTCGGATGTAACATTTGACAACATTCCTGGCCTGTCGAAACCTACCTCTCGGTGGGAACAGTATATACGTCTATAACGATATATATCCTAACCTAAGGCAACCTAACATCTCGGATGTCACATTTGACAACATTCCAGGCGTGTCGGTCCCTACGTCTCGGAGGTAACATTACATGCGTCTATAACGTTATATATCCTAACCTAAGGCAACCTAACATCTCGGATGCAATATTTGATAACATTCCTGGCCTGTCGAGCCCTACTTCTCGGAGGGAACAGTATATACTTCTATAACGTTATATATCCAAACCTAGGGCAACCTTACATCTCGGATGTAATGTTTGACAACATTCCTGGCGTATCGGACCCTACTTCTCAGAGGGAACAGTATATACGTCTATAACGTTATATATCCTAACCTAGGGCAACCGAACATCTTGGATGTGATATTCTACAACCTTCCAGGCGTATCGGACCCTACTTCTCGGTGGGAAAAGTATATACGTCTATAACGTTATATATCCTAACCTAAGGCAACCTGACATGTCGGATGTAATATTCTACAACATTCCAGGCGTGTCGGACCCTACATCTCGGTGGGAACATTATATGCGTCTATAACGTTGTATATCCTAATCTAAGGCAACCTAACATCTCGGATGCAATATCTGACAACATTCCTGGCCTGTCGAACCCTACTTCTCGGAGGGAACATTATATACGTCTATAACGTTATATATCCTAACCTAAGGCAACCTAACATCTCGGATGTAACATTTGACAACATTCCTGGCCTGTCGAAACCTACCTCTCGGTGGGAACAGTATATACGTCTATAACGATATATATCCTAACCTAAGGCAACCTAACATCTCGGATGTCACATTTGACAACATTCCAGGCGTGTCGGTCCCTACGTCTCGGAGGTAACATTACATGCGTCTATAACGTTATATATCCTAACCTAAGGCAACCTAACATCTCGGATGCAATATTTGACAACATTCCTGGCCTGTCGAGCCCTACTTCTCGGAGGGAACAGTATATACGTCTATAACGTTATATATCCTAACCTAGGGCAACCTAACATCTCGGATGTGATATTCTAAAACCTTCCAGGCGTGTCGGACCCTACTTCTCGGTGGGAACATTATATGCGTCTATAACGTTGTATATCCTAATCTAAGGCAACCTAACATCTCGGATGCAATATTTGACAACATTCCTGGCCTGTCGAACCCTACTTCTCGGAGGGAACAGTATATACGTTTATAACGGTATATATCCTAATCTAAGGCAGCCTAACATCTCGGATGCAATATTTGACAACATTCCTGGCCTGTCGAACCCTACTTCTCGGAGGGAACAGTATATACGTCTGTAGCGTCATATATCCTAACATAAGGCAACCTAACATTTCGGATGTAACATTTGACAACATTCCTAGCCAGTCGAACCCTACTTCTCGGAGGGAACAGTATATACGTCTATAACGTTATATATCCTAACCTAAGGCAACCTGACATGTCGGATGTAATATTCTACATCATTCCAGGCGTGTCGGACCCTACTTCTCGGTGGGAACATTATATGAGTCTATAACGTTCTATATCCTAATCTAAGGCAACCTATTATCTCAGACGTAATATTTTACAATATTCCTGGCGTGTGAGTGCATACTTTTCGGTGGTAACATTACATGCGTCTATAACGGTATATATCCTAATCTAAGGCAACCTAACATCTCGGATGCAATATTTGACAACATTCCTGGCCTGTCGAACCCTACATCTCGGAGGGAACAGTATATACGTCCATAACGGTATATATCCTAATCTAAGGCAACCTAACATCTCGGATGCAATATTTGACAACATTCCTGGCCTGTCGAACCCTACTTCTCGGAGGGAACAGTATATACGTCTATAACGTTATATATCCTAACCTAAGGCAACCTAACATCTCGGATGTAACATTTGACAACATTCCAGGCGTGTTGGTCCCTACTTCTCGGTGGTAACATTACATGCGGCTATAACGGTATATATCCTAATCTAAGGCAGCCTAACATCTCGGATGCAATATTTGACAACATTCCTGGCCTGTCGAACCCTACTTCTCGGAGGGAACAGTATATACGTCTGTAGCGTCATATATCCTAACATAAGGCAACCTAACATTTCGGATGTAACATTTGACAACATTCCTAGCCAGTCGAACCCTACTTCTCGGAGGGAACAGTATATACGTCTATAACGTTATATATCCTAACCTAAGGCAACCTGACATGTCGGATGTAATATTCTACATCATTCCAGGCGTGTCGGACCCTACTTCTCGGTGGGAACATTATATGAGTCTATAACGTTCTATATCCTAATCTAAGGCAACCTATTATCTCAGACGTAATATTTTACAATATTCCTGGCGTGTGAGTGCATACTTTTCGGTGGTAACATTACATGCGTCTATAACGGTATATATCCTAATCTAAGGCAACCTAACATCTCGGATGCAATATTTGACAACATTCCTGGCCTGTCGAACCCTACATCTCGGAGGGAACAGTATATACGTCCATAACGGTATATATCCTAATCTAAGGCAACCTAACATCTCGGATGCAATATTTGACAACATTCCTGGCCTGTCGAACCCTACTTCTCGGAGGGAACAGTATATACGTCTATAACGTTATATATCCTAACCTAAGGCAACCTGACATCTCGGATGTATTATTCTACAACATTCCAGGCGTGTCGGACCCTACTTCTCGGTGGGAACATTATATGCGTCTATAACGTTGTATATCCTAATCTAAGGCAACCTAACATCTCGGATGCAATATTTGACAACATTCCTGGCCTGTCGAACCCTACTTCTCGGAGGGAAGAGTATATACGTCTATAACGTTATATATCCTAACCTAAGGCAACCTAACATCTCGGATGTAACATTTGACAACATTTCAGGCGTGTTGGTCCCTACTTCTCGGTGGTAACATTACATGCGGCTATAACGTTATATATCCTAACCTAAGGCAACCTAACATCTCGGATGCAATATTTGACAACATTCCTGGCCTGTCGAACCCTACTTCTCGGAGGGAACAGTATATACGTCTATAACGTTATATATCCTAACCTAAGGCAACCTTACATCTCGGATGTAATGTTTGACAACATTCCTGGCGTATCGGACCCTACTTCTCGGTGGGAACAGTATATACGTCTATAACGTTATATATCCTAACCTAAGGCAACCTGACAAGTCGGATGTAATATTCTACAACATTCCAGGCGTGTCGGACCCTACATCTCGGTGGGAACATTATATGCGTCTATAACGTTGTATATCCTAATCTAAGGCAACCTAACATCTCGGATGCAATATCTGACAACATTCCTGGCCTGTCGAACCCTACTTCTCGGAGGGAACATTATATACGTCTATAACGTTATATATCCTAACCTAAGGCAACCTAACATCTCGGATGTAACATTTGACAACATTCCTGGTCTGTCGAAACCTACCTCTCGGTGGGAACAGTATATACGTCTATAACGATATATATCCTAACCTAAGGCAACCTAACATCTCGGATGTCACATTTGACAACATTCCAGGCGTGTCGGTCCCTACGTCTCGGAGGTAACATTACATGCGTCTATAACGTTATATATCCTAACCTAAGGCAACCTAACATCTCGGATGCAATATTTGACAACATTCCTGGCCTGTCGAGCCCTACTTCTCGGAGGGAACAGTATATACTTCTATAACGTTATATATCCAAACCTAGGGCAACCTTACATCTCGGATGTAATGTTTGACAACATTCCTGGCGTATCGGACCCTACTTCTCAGAGGGAACAGTATATACGTCTATAACGTTATATATCCTAACCTAGGGCAACCGAACATCTTGGATGTGATATTCTACAACGTTCCAGGCGTATCGGACCCTACTTCTCGGTGGGAAAAGTATATACGTCTATAACGTTATATATCCTAACCTAAGGCAACCTGACATGTCGGATGTAATATTCTACAACATTCCAGGCGTGTCGGACCCTACATCTCGGTGGGAACATTATATGCGTCTATAACGTTGTATATCCTAATCTAAGGAAACCTAACATCTCGGATGCAATATCTGACAACATTCCTGGCCTGTCGAACCCTACTTCTCGGAGGGAACATTATATACGTCTATAACGTTATATATCCTAACCTAAGGCAACCTAACATCTCGGATCTAACATTTGACAACATTCCTGGCCTGTCGAAACCTACCTCTCGGTGGGAACAGTATATACGTCTATAACGATATATATCCTAACCTAAGGCAACCTAACATCTCGGATGTCACATTTGACAACATTCCAGGCGTGTCGGTCCCTACGTCTCGGAGGTAACATTACATGCGTCTATAACGTTATATATCCTAACCTAAGGCAACCTAACATCTCGGATGCAATATTTGACAACATTCCTGGCCTGTCGAGCCCTACTTCTCGGAGGGAACAGTATATACGTCTATAACGTTATATATCCTAACCTAGGGCAACCTAACATCTCGGATGTGATATTCTAAAACCTTCCAGGCGTGTCGGACCCTACTTCTCGGTGGGAACATTATATGCGTCTATAACGTTGTATATCCTAATCTAAGGCAACCTAACATCTCGGATGCAATATTTGACAACATTCCTGGCCTGTCGAACCCTACTTCTCGGAGGGAACAATATATACGTTTATAACGGTATATATCCTAATCTAAGGCAGCCTAACATCTCGGATGCAATATTTGACAACATTCCTGGCCTGTCGAACCCTACTTCTCGGAGGGAACAGTATATACGTCTGTAGCGTCATATATCCTAACATAAGGCAACCTTACATCTCGGATGTAATGTTTGACAACATTCCTGGCGTATCGGACCCTACTTCTCGGTGGGAACAGTATATACGTCTATAACGTTATATATCCTAACCTAAGGCAACCTGACAAGTCGGATGTAATATTCTACAACATTCCAGGCGTGTCGGACCCTACATCTCGGTGGGAACATTATATGCGTCTATAACGTTGTATATCCTAATCTAAGGCAACCTAACATCTCGGATGCAATATCTGACAACATTCCTGGCCTGTCGAACCCTACTTCTCGGAGGGAACATTATATACGTCTATAACGTTATATATCCTAACCTAAGGCAACCTAACATCTCGGATGTAACATTTGACAACATTCCTGGCCTGTCGAAACCTACCTCTCGGTGGGAACAGTATATACGTCTATAACGATATATATCCTAACCTAAGGCAACCTAACATCTCGGATGTCACATTTGACAACATTCCAGGCGTGTCGGTCCCTACGTCTCGGAGGTAACATTACATGCGTCTATAACGTTATATATCCTAACCTAAGGCAACCTAACATCTCGGATGCAATATTTGACAACATTCCTGGCCTGTCGAGCCCTACTTCTCGGAGGGAACAGTATATACTTCTATAACGTTATATATCCAAACCTAGGGCAACCTTACATCTCGGATGTAATGTTTGACAACATTCCTGGCGTATCGGACCCTACTTCTCAGAGGGAACAGTATATACGTCTATAACGTTATATATCCTAACCTAGGGCAACCGAACATCTTGGATGTGATATTCTACAACCTTCGAGGCGTATCGGACCCTACTTCTCGGTGGGAAAAGTATATACGTCTATAACGTTATATATCCTAACCTAAGGCAACCTGACATGTCGGATGTAATATTCTACAACATTCCAGGCGTGTCGGACCCTACATCTCGGTGGGAACATTATATGCGTCTATAACGTTGTATATCCTAATCTAAGGCAACCTAACATCTCGGATGCAATATTTGACAACATTCCTGGCCTGTCGAACCCTACTTCTCGGAGGGAACAGTATATACGTTTATAACGGTATATATCCTAATCTAAGGCAGCCTAACATCTCGGATGCAATATTTGACAACATTCCTGGCCTGTCGAACCCTACTTCTCGGAGGGAACAGTATATACGTCTGTAGCGTCATATATCCTAACATAAGGCAACCTAACATCTCGGATGTAACATTTGACAACATTCCTAGCCAGTCGAACCCTACTTCTCGGAGGGAACAGTATATACGTCTATAACGTTATATATCCTAACCTAAGGCAACCTGACATGTCGGATGTAATATTCTACATCATTCCAGGCGTGTCTGACCCTACTTCTCGGTGGGAACATTATATGAGTCTATAACGTTCTATATCCTAATCTAAGGCAACCTATTATCTCAGACGTAATATTTTACAATATTCCTGGCGTGTGAGTGCATACTTTTCGGTGGTAACATTACATGCGTCTATAACGGTATATATCCTAATCTAAGGCAACCTAACATCTCGGATGCAATATTTGACAACATTCCTGGCCTGTCGAACCCTACTTCTCGGAGGGAAGAGTATATACGTCTATAACGTTATATATCCTAACCTAAGGCAACCTGACATCTCGGATGTATTATTCTACAACATTCCAGGCGTGTCGGACCCTACTTCTCGGTGGGAACATTATATGCGTCTATAACGTTGTATATCCTAATCTAAGGCAACCTAACATCTCGGATGCAATATTTGACAACATTCCTGGCCTGTCGAACCCTACTTCTCGGAGGGAAGAGTATATACGTCTATAACGTTATATATCCTAACCTAAGGCAACCTAGCATCTCGGATGTAACATTTGACAACATTTCAGGCGTGTTGGTCCCTACTTCTCGGTGGTAACATTACATGCGGCTATAACGTTATATATCCTAACCTAAGGCAACCTAACATCTCGGATGCAATATTTGACAACATTCCTGGCCTGTCGAACCCTACTTCTCGGAGGGAACAGTATATACGTCTATAACGTTATATATCCTAACCTAAGGCAACCTTACATCTCGGATGTAATGTTTGACAACATTCCTGGCGTATCGGACCCTACTTCTCGGTGGGAACAGTATATACGTCTATAACGTTATATATCCTAACCTAAGGCAACCTGACAAGTCGGATGTAATATTCTACAACATTCCAGGCGTGTCGGACCCTACATCTCGGTGGGAACATTATATGCGTCTATAACGTTGTATATCCTAATCTAAGGCAACCTAACATCTCGGATGCAATATCTGACAACATTCCTGGCCTGTCGAACCCTACTTCTCGGAGGGAACATTATATACGTCTATAACGTTATATATCCTAACCTAAGGCAACCTAACATCTCGGATGTAACATTTGACAACATTCCTGGCCTGTCGAAACCTACCTCTCGGTGGGAACAGTATATACGTCTATAACGATATATATCCTAACCTAAGGCAACCTAACATCTCGGATGTCACATTTGACAACATTCCAGGCGTGTCGGTCCCTACGTCTCGGAGGTAACATTACATGCGTCTATAACGTTATATATCCTAACCTAAGGCAACCTAACATCTCGGATGCAATATTTGACAACATTCCTGGCCTGTCGAACCCTACTTCTCGGAGGGAACAGTATATACGTCTATAACGTTATATATCCTAACCTAAGGCAACCTTACATCTCGGATGTAATGTTTGACAACATTCCTGGCGTATCGGACCCTACTTCTCGGTGGGAACAGTATATACGTCTATAACGTTATATATCCTAACCTAAGGCAACCTGACAAGTCGGATGTAATATTCTACAACATTCCAGGCGTGTCGGACCCTACATCTCGGTGGGAACATTATATGCGTCTATAACGTTGTATATCCTAATCTAAGGCAACCTAACATCTCGGATGCAATATCTGACAACATTCCTGGCCTGTCGAACCCTACTTCTCGGAGGGAACATTATATACGTCTATAACGTTATATATCCTAACCTAAGGCAACCTAACATCTCGGATGTAACATTTGACAACATTCCTGGCCTGTCGAAACCTACCTCTCGGTGGGAACAGTATATACGTCTATAACGATATATATCCTAACCTAAGGCAACCTAACATCTCGGATGTCACATTTGACAACATTCCAGGCGTGTCGGTCCCTACGTCTCGGAGGTAACATTACATGCGTCTATAACGTTATATATCCTAACCTAAGGCAACCTAACATCTCGGATGCAATATTTGACAACATTCCTGGCCTGTCGAGCCCTACTTCTCGGAGGGAACAGTATATACTTCTATAACGTTATATATCCAAACCTAGGGCAACCTTACATCTCGGATGTAATGTTTGACAACATTCCTGGCGTATCGGACCCTACTTCTCAGAGGGAACTGTATATACGTCTATAACGTTATATATCCTAACCTAGGGCAACCGAACATCTTGGATGTGATATTCTACAACCTTCCAGGCGTATCGGACCCTACTTCTCGGTGGGAAAAGTATATACGTCTATAACGTTATATATCCTAACCTAAGGCAACCTGACATGTCGGATGTAATATTCTACAACATTCCAGGCGTGTCGGACCCTACATCTCGGTGGGAACATTATATGCGTCTATAACGTTGTATATCCTAATCTAAGGCAACCTAACATCTCGGATGCAATATTTGACAACATTCCTGGCCTGTCGAACCCTACTTCTCGGAGGGAACAGTATATACGTTTATAACGGTATATATCCTAATCTAAGGCAGCCTAACATCTCGGATGCAATATTTGACAACATTCCTGGCCTGTCGAACCCTACTTCTCGGAGGGAACAGTATATACGTCTGTAGCGTCATATATCCTAACATAAGGCAACCTAACATCTCGGATGTAACATTTGACAACATTCCTAGCCAGTCGAACCCTACTTCTCGGAGGGAAGAGTATATACGTCTATAACGTTATATATCCTAACCTAAGGCAACCTGACATGTCGGATGTAATATTCTACATCATTCCAGGCGTGTCAGACCCTACTTCTCGGTGGGAACATTATATGAGTCTATAACGTTCTATATCCTAATCTAAGGCAACCTATTATCTCAGACGTAATATTTTACAATATTCCTGGCGTGTGAGTGCATACTTTTCGGTGGTAACATTACATGCGTCTATAACGGTATATATCCTAATCTAAGGCAACCTAACATCTCGGATGCAATATTTGACAACATTCCTGGCCTGTCGAACCCTACTTCTCGGAGGGAAGAGTATATACGTCTATAACGTTATATATCCTAACCTAAGGCAACCTGACATCTCGGATGTATTATTCTACAACATTCCAGGCGTGTCGGACCCTACTTCTCGGTGGGAACATTATATGCGTCTATAACGTTGTATATCCTAATCTAAGGCAACCTAACATCTCGGATGCGATATTTGACAACATTCCTGGCCTGTCGAACCCTACATCTCGGAGGGAACAGTATATACGTCCATAACGGTATATATCGTAATCTAAGGCAACCTAACATCTCGGATGCAATATTTGACAACATTCCTGGCCTGTCGAACCCTACTTCTCGGAGGGAACAGTATATACGTCTATAACGTTATATATCCTAACATAAGGCAACCTAACATCTCGGATGTAACATTTGACAACATTCCAGGCGTGTTGGTCCCTACTTCTCGGTGGTAACATTACATGCGGCTATAACGTTATATATCCTAATCTAAGGCAACCTAACATCTCGGATGCAATATTTGACAATATTCCTGGCCTGTCGAAATCTACCTCTCGGTGGGAACAGTATATACGTCTATAACGATATATATCCTAACCTAAGGCAACCTAACATCTCGGATGTAACATTTGACAATATTCCAGGCATGTCGGTCCCTACGTCTCGGTGGTAACATTATATGCGTCTATAACGTTATATATCCTAATCTAAGGCAACCTAACATCTGGGATGCAATATTTGACAACATTCCTGGCCTGTCTAACCCTACTTCTCGGAGGGAACAGTATATACGTCTGTAGCGTCATATATTCTAACATAAGGCAACCTAACATCTCGGATGTAACATTTGACAACATTCCTAGCCTGTCGAACCCTACTTCTCGGAGGGAACAGTATATACGTCTATAACGTTATATATCCTAACCTAAGGCAACCTGACATGTCGGATGTAATATTCTACATCATTCCAGGCGTGTCGGACCCTACTTCTCGGTGGGAACATTATATGAGTCTATAACGTTGTATATCCTAATCTAAGGCAACCTATTATCTCAGACGTAATATTTTACAATATTCCTGGCGTGTGAGTGCATACTTTTCGGTGGTAACATTACATTCGTCTATAACGGTATATATCCTAATCTAAGGCAACCTAACATCTCGGATGCAATATTTGACAACATTCCTGGCCTGTCGAACCCTACTTCTCGGGGGGAACAGTATATACGTCTATAACGGTATATATCCTAACTTAAGGCAACCTGACATCTCGGATGTAATATTCTACAACCTTCCAGCCGTGTCGGACCCTAATTCTGGGTGGGATCATTATATGCGTCTATAACGTTGTATATCCTAATCTAAGGCAACCTAACATCTCGGATGCAATATTTGACAACATTCCTGGCCTGTCGACCCCTACTTCTCGGAGGGAACAGCATATACGTCTATAACGTCATACATCCTAACCTAAGGCAACCTAACATCTCGGATGTAACATTTGCCAACATTCCAGGCGTGTCGGTCCCTACGTCTCAGTGGTAACGTTACATGCGTCTATAACGATATATACCCTAACCTAAGACAACCTAACATCTCGGATGCAATATTTGACAACATTCCTGGCCTGTCGAACCCTACTTCTCGGAGGGAACAGTATATACGTCTGTAACGTTATATATCCTAACCTAAGGCAACCTAACATCTCGGATGTAACATATGACAACATTCCAGGCGTGTAGGGCCCTACGTCTCGGAGGTAACATTACATGCGTCTATAACGTTATTTATCCTAACCTAAGGCAACCTAACATCTCGGATGCACTATTTGACAACATTCCTGGACTGTCAAACCCTATCTCTCGGTGGGAACGGTATATACGTCTATAACGGTATATATCGTAACCTAAGGCAACCTAACATCTCGGATGTAACATTTGACAACATTCCAGGCGTGTCGGTCCCTACGTCTCGGTGGTAACATGAATGCGTCTATAACGGCAACGTAACAACTCGGATGTAATATTTTACATCATTCCAGGCGTGTCGGAGCCTACTTCTCGGTGGGAACATTATATGAGTCTATAACGTTGTATATCCTAATCTAAGGCAACCTATTATCTCAGACGTAATATTTTACAATATTCCTGGCGTGTGAGTGCATACTTTTCGGTGGTAACATTAAATGCGTCTATAACGGTATATATCCTAATCTAAGGCAACCTAACATCTCGGATGCAATATTTGACAACATTCCTGGCCTGTCGAACCCTACGTCTCGGAGGTAACAGTATATACGTCTATAACGTCATATATCCTAACCTAAGGCAACCTAACATCTCGGATGTAACATTTGACAACATTCCAGGCGTGTCGGTCCCTACGTCTCGGTGGTAGCATTACATGCGTCTATAACGTTATATATCCTAATCTAAGGCAACCTAACATCTCGGATGCAATATTTGACAACATTCCTGGCCTGTCGAACCCTACTTCTCGGAGGGAACAGTATATACGTCTGTAGCGTCATATATCCTAACATAAGGCAACCTAACATCTCGGATGTAACATTTGACAACATTCCTAGCCAGTCGAACCCTACTTCTCGGAGGGAAGAGTATATACGTCTATAACGTTATATATCCTAACCTAAGGCAACCTGACATGTCGGATGTAATATTCTACATCATTCCAGGCGTGTCGGACCCTACTTCTCGGTGGGAACATTATATGAGTCTATAACGTTCTATATCCTAATCTAAGGCAACCTATTATCTCAGACGTAATATTTTACAATATTCCTGGCGTGTGAGTGCATACTTTTCGGTGGTAACATTACATGCGTCTATAACGGTATATATCCTAATCTAAGGCAACCTAACATCTCGGATGCAATATTTGACAACATTCCTGGCCTGTCGAACCCTACTTCTCGGAGGGAAGAGTATATACGTCTATAACGTTATATATCCTAACCTAAGGCAACCTGACATCTCGGATGTATTATTCTACAACATTCCAGGCGTGTCGGACCCTACTTCTCGGTGGGAACATTATATGCGTCTATAACGTTGTATATCCTAATCTAAGGCAACCTAACATCTCGGATGCGATATTTGACAACATTCCTGGCCTGTCGAACCCTACATCTCGGAGGGAACAGTATATACGTCCATAACGGTATATATCGTAATCTAAGGCAACCTAACATCTCGGATGCAATATTTGACAACATTCCTGGCCTGTCGAACCCTACTTCTCGGAGGGAACAGTATATACGTCTATAACGTTATATATCCTAACATAAGGCAACCTAACATCTCGGATGTAACATTTGACAACATTCCAGGCGTGTTGGTCCCTACTTCTCGGTGGTAACATTACATGCGGCTATAACGTTATATATCCTAATCTAAGGCAACCTAACATCTCGGATGCAATATTTGACAATATTCCTGGCCTGTCGAAATCTACCTCTCGGTGGGAACAGTATATACGTCTATAACGATATATATCCTAACCTAAGGCAACCTAACATCTCGGATGTAACATTTGACAATATTCCAGGCATGTCGGTCCCTACGTCTCGGTGGTAACATTATATGCGTCTATAACGTTATATATCCTAATCTAAGGCAACCTAACATCTGGGATGCAATATTTGACAACATTCCTGGCCTGTCTAACCCTACTTCTCGGAGGGAACAGTATATACGTCTGTAGCGTCATATATTCTAACATAAGGCAACCTAACATCTCGGATGTAACATTTGACAACATTCCTAGCCTGTCGAACCCTACTTCTCGGAGGGAACAGTATATACGTCTATAACGTTATATATCCTAACCTAAGGCAACCTGACATGTCGGATGTAATATTCTACATCATTCCAGGCGTGTCGGACCCTACTTCTCGGTGGGAACATTATATGAGTCTATAACGTTGTATATCCTAATCTAAGGCAACCTATTATCTCAGACGTAATATTTTACAATATTCCTGGCGTGTGAGTGCATACTTTTCGGTGGTAACATTACATTCGTCTATAACGGTATATATCCTAATCTAAGGCAACCTAACATCTCGGATGCAATATTTGACAACATTCCTGGCCTGTCGAACCCTACTTCTCGGGGGGAACAGTATATACGTCTATAACGGTATATATCCTAACTTAAGGCAACCTGACATCTCGGATGTAATATTCTACAACCTTCCAGCCGTGTCGGACCCTAATTCTGGGTGGGATCATTATATGCGTCTATAACGTTGTATATCCTAATCTAAGGCAACCTAACATCTCGGATGCAATATTTGACAACATTCCTGGCCTGTCGACCCCTACTTCTCGGAGGGAACAGCATATACGTCTATAACGTCATACATCCTAACCTAAGGCAACCTAACATCTCGGATGTAACATTTGCCAACATTCCAGGCGTGTCGGTCCCTACGTCTCAGTGGTAACGTTACATGCGTCTATAACGATATATACCCTAACCTAAGACAACCTAACATCTCGGATGCAATATTTGACAACATTCCTGGCCTGTCGAACCCTACTTCTCGGAGGGAACAGTATATACGTCTGTAACGTTATATATCCTAACCTAAGGCAACCTAACATCTCGGATGTAACATATGACAACATTCCAGGCGTGTAGGGCCCTACGTCTCGGAGGTAACATTACATGCGTCTATAACGTTATTTATCCTAACCTAAGGCAACCTAACATCTCGGATGCACTATTTGACAACATTCCTGGACTGTCAAACCCTATCTCTCGGTGGGAACGGTATATACGTCTATAACGGTATATATCGTAACCTAAGGCAACCTAACATCTCGGATGTAACATTTGACAACATTCCAGGCGTGTCGGTCCCTACGTCTCGGTGGTAACATGAATGCGTCTATAACGGCAACGTAACAACTCGGATGTAATATTTTACATCATTCCAGGCGTGTCGGAGCCTACTTCTCGGTGGGAACATTATATGAGTCTATAACGTTGTATATCCTAATCTAAGGCAACCTATTATCTCAGACGTAATATTTTACAATATTCCTGGCGTGTGAGTGCATACTTTTCGGTGGTAACATTAAATGCGTCTATAACGGTATATATCCTAATCTAAGGCAACCTAACATCTCGGATGCAATATTTGACAACATTCCTGGCCTGTCGAACCCTACGTCTCGGAGGTAACAGTATATACGTCTATAACGTCATATATCCTAACCTAAGGCAACCTAACATCTCGGATGTAACATTTGACAACATTCCAGGCGTGTCGGTCCCTACGTCTCGGTGGTAGCATTACATGCGTCTATAACGTTATATATCCTAATCTAAGGCAACCTAACATCTCGGATGCAATATTTGACAACATTCCTGGCCTGTCGAACCCTACTTCTCGGAGGGAACAGTATATACGTCTGTAGCGTCATATATCCTAACATAAGGCAACCTAACATCTCGGATGTAACATTTGACAACATTCCTAGCCTGTCAAACCCTACTTCTCGGAGGGAACAGTATATACGTCTATAACGTTATATATCCTAACCTAAGGCAACCTGACATGTCGGATGTAATATTCTACATCATTCCAGGCGTGTCGGACCCTACTTCTCGGTGGGAACATTATATGAGTCTATAACGTTGTATATCCTAATCTAAGGCAACCTATTATCTCAGACGTAATATTTTACAATATTCCTGGCGTGTGAGTGCATACTTTTCGGTGGTAACATTACATTCGTCTATAACGGTATATATCCTAATCTAAGGCAACCTAACATCTCGGATGCAATATTTGACAACATTCCTGGCCTGTCGAACCCTACTTCTCGGAGGGAAGAGTATATACGTCTATAACGTTATATATCCTAACCTAAGGCAACCTGACATCTCGGATGTATTATTCTACAACATTCCAGGCGTGTCGGACCCTACTTCTCGGTGGGAACATTATATGCGTCTATAACGTTGTATATCCTAACCTAAGGCAACCTAACATCTCGGATGCAATATTTGACAACACTCCTGGCCTGTCGATCCCTACTTCTCGGAGGAAACAGTTTATACGTCTATAACGTTATATATCCTAACCTAGGGCAACCGAACATCTCGGATGTGATATTCTACAACCTTCCACGCGTGTCGGACCCTACTTCTCGGTGGGAACATTATATGCGTCTATAACGTTGTATATCCTAATCTAAGGCAACCTAACATCTCGGATGCAATATTTGACAACATTCCTGGCCTGTCGAACCCTACTTCTCGGAGGGAACAGTATATACGTTTATAACGGTATATATCCTAATCTAAGGCAGCCTAACATCTCGGATGCAATATTTGACAACATTCCTGGCCTGTCGAACCCTACTTCTCGGAGGGAACAGTATATACGTCTGTAGCGTCATATATCCTAACATAAGGCAACCTAACATCTCGGATGTAACATTTGACAACATTCCTAGCCAGTCGAACCCTACTTCTCGGAGGGAACAGTATATACGTCTATAACGTTATATATCCTAACCTAAGGCAACCTGACATGTCGGATGTAATATTCTACATCATTCCAGGCGTGTCGGACCCTACTTCTCGGTGGGAACATTATATGAGTCTATAACGTTCTATATCCTAATCTAAGGCAACCTATTATCTCAGACGTAATATTTTACAATATTCCTGGCGTGTGAGTGCATACTTTTCGGTGGTAACATTACATGCGTCTATAACGGTATATATCCTAATCTAAGGCAACCTAACATCTCGGATGCAATATTTGACAACATTCCTGGCCTGTCGAACCCTACTTCTCGGAGGGAAGAGTATATACGTCTATAACGTTATATATCCTAACCTAAGGCAACCTGACATCTCGGATGTATTATTCTACAACATTCCAGGCGTGTCGGACCCTACTTCTCGGTGGGAACATTATATGCGTCTATAACGTTGTATATCCTAATCTAAGGCAACCTAACATCTCGGATGCAATATTTGACAACATTCCTGGCCTGTCGAACCCTACATCTCGGAGGGAACAGTATATACGTCCATAACGGTATATATCGTAATCTAAGGCAACCTAACATCTCGGATGCAATATTTGACAACATTCCTGGCCTGTCGAACCCTACTTCTCGGAGGGAACAGTATATACGTCTATAACGTTATATATCCTAACATAAGGCAACCTAACATCTCGGATGTAACATTTGACAACATTCCAGGCGTGTTGGTCCCTACTTCTCGGTGGTAACATTACATGCGGCTATAACGTTATATATCCTAATCTAAGGCAACCTAACATCTCGGATGCAATATTTGACAATATTCCTGGCCTGTCGAAATCTACCTCTCGGTGGGAACAGTATATACGTCTATAACGATATATATCCTAACCTAAGGCAACCTAACATCTCGGATGTAACATTTGACAATATTCCAGGCATGTCGGTCCCTACGTCTCGGTGGTAACATTATATGCGTCTATAACGTTATATATCCTAATCTAAGGCAACCTAACATCTGGGATGCAATATTTGACAACATTCCTGGCCTGTCTAACCCTACTTCTCGGAGGGAACAGTATATACGTCTGTAGCGTCATATATTCTAACATAAGGCAACCTAACATCTCGGATGTAACATTTGACAACATTCCTAGCCTGTCGAACCCTACTTCTCGGAGGGAACAGTATATACGTCTATAACGTTATATATCCTAACCTAAGGCAACCTGACATGTCGGATGTAATATTCTACATCATTCCAGGCGTGTCGGACCCTACTTCTCGGTGGGAACATTATATGAGTCTATAACGTTGTATATCCTAATCTAAGGCAACCTATTATCTCAGACGTAATATTTTACAATATTCCTGGCGTGTGAGTGCATACTTTTCGGTGGTAACATTACATTCGT
Source organism: Xylocopa violacea (assembly GCA_963969225.1). NCBI lineage: Eukaryota > Metazoa > Arthropoda > Insecta > Hymenoptera > Apidae > Xylocopa > Xylocopa violacea. The sequence goes on from CAXAJV010000828.1 coordinate 321,462, forward strand.
CTATAACGGTATATATCCTAATCTAAGGCAACCTAACATCTCGGATGCAATATTTGACAACATTCCTGGCCTGTCGAACCCTACTTCTCGGGGGGAACAGTATATACGTCTATAACGGTATATATCCTAACTTAAGGCAACCTGACATCTCGGATGTAATATTCTACAACCTTCCAGCCGTGTCGGACCCTAATTCTGGGTGGGATCATTATATGCGTCTATAACGTTGTATATCCTAATCTAAGGCAACCTAACATCTCGGATGCAATATTTGACAACATTCCTGGCCTGTCGACCCCTACTTCTCGGAGGGAACAGCATATACGTCTATAACGTCATACATCCTAACCTAAGGCAACCTAACATCTCGGATGTAACATTTGCCAACATTCCAGGCGTGTCGGTCCCTACGTCTCAGTGGTAACGTTACATGCGTCTATAACGATATATACCCTAACCTAAGACAACCTAACATCTCGGATGCAATATTTGACAACATTCCTGGCCTGTCGAACCCTACTTCTCGGAGGGAACAGTATATACGTCTGTAACGTTATATATCCTAACCTAAGGCAACCTAACATCTCGGATGTAACATATGACAACATTCCAGGCGTGTAGGGCCCTACGTCTCGGAGGTAACATTACATGCGTCTATAACGTTATTTATCCTAACCTAAGGCAACCTAACATCTCGGATGCACTATTTGACAACATTCCTGGACTGTCAAACCCTATCTCTCGGTGGGAACGGTATATACGTCTATAACGATATATATCGTAACCTAAGGCAACCTAACATCTCGGATGTAACATTTGACAACATTCCAGGCGTGTCGGTCCCTACGTCTCGGTGGTAACATGAATGCGTCTATAACGGCAACGTAACAACTCGGATGTAATATTTTACATCATTCCAGGCGTGTCGGAGCCTACTTCTCGGTGGGAACATTATATGAGTCTATAACGTTGTATATCCTAATCTAAGGCAACCTATTATCTCAGACGTAATATTTTACAATATTCCTGGCGTGTGAGTGCATACTTTTCGGTGGTAACATTACATTCGTCTATAACGGTATATATCCTAATCTAAGGCAACCTAACATCTCGGATGCAATATTTGACAACATTCCTGGCCTGTCGAACCCTACTTCTCGGAGGGAACAGTATATACGTCTATAACGTCATATATCCTAACCTAAGGCAACCTAACATCTCGGATGTAACATTTGACAACATTCCAGGCGTGTCGGTCCCTACGTCTCGGTGGTAGCATTACATGCGTCTATAACGTTGTATATCCTAATCTAAGGCAACCTAACATCTCGGATGCACTATTTGACAACATTCCTGGACTGTCGAACCCTACTTCTCGGAGGGAACAGTATATACGTCTATAACGTTATATATCCTAACCTAAGGCAACCTGACATGTCGGATGTAATATTCTACATCATTCCAGGCGTGTCGGACCCTACTTCTCGGTGGGAACATTATATGAGTCTATAACGTTGTATATCCTAATCTAAGGCAACCTAACATCTCGGATGCAATATTTGACAACATTCCTGGCCTGTCGACCCCTACTTCTCGGAGGGAACAGCATATACGTCTATAACGTCATATATCCTAACCTAAGGCAACCTAACATCTCGGATGTAACATTTGACAACATTCCAGGCGTGTCGGTCCCTACGTCTCGGTGGTAACATTAATGCGTCTATAACGGCAACGTAACAAATCGGATGTAATATTTGACAACATTCCTGGCGTGTCGGACACTACTTCTCGGTGGGAACAGTATATACGTCCATAACGTTATATATCCTAACCTAAGGCAACCTTACATCTCGGATGTAATGTTTGACAACATTCCTGGCGTATCGGACCCTACTTCTCGGTGGGAACAGTATATACGTCTATAACGTTATATATCCTAACCTAAGGCAACCTGACATGTCGGATGTAATATTCTACAACATTCCAGGCGTGTCGGACCCTACATCTCGGTGGGAACATTATATACGTCTATAACGTCATATATCCTAACCTAAGGCAACCTAACATCTCGGATGTAACATTTGACAACATTCCAGGCGTGTCGGTCCCTACGTCTCGGTGGTAACATTACATGCGTCTATAACGTTATATATCCTAATCTAAGGCAACCTAACATCTCGGATGCAATATTTGACAACATTCCTGGCCTGTCGAACCCTACTTCTCGGAGGGAACAGTATATACGTCTGTAGCGTCATATATCCTAACATAAGGCAACCTAACATCTCGGATGTAACATTTGACAACATTCCAGGCGTGTCGGACCCTACTTCACGGTGGGAACATTATATGAGTCTATAACGTTGTATATCCTAATCTAAGGCAACCTATTATCTCAGACGTAATATTTTACAATATTCCTGGCGTGTGAGTGCATACTTTTCGGTGGTAACATTACATTCGTCTATAACGGTATATATCCTAATCTAAGGCAACCTAACATCTCGGATGTAATATTTGACAACATTCCTGGCCTGTCGAACCCTACTTCTCGGAGGGAACAGTATATACGTTTATAACGGTATATATCCTAATCTAAGGCAACCTAACATCTCGGATGTGATATTCTACAACCTTCCAGGCGTGTCGGACCCTACTTCTCGGTGGGAACATTATATGCGTCTATAACGTTGTATATCCTAATCTAAGGCAACCTAACATCTCGGATGCAATATTTGACAACATTCCTGGCCTGTTGAACCCTACTTCTCGGAGGGAACAGTACATACGTCTATAACGTCATATATCCTAACCTAAGGCAACCTAACATCTCGGATGTAACATTTGACAACATTCCAGGCGTGTCGGTCCCTACGTCTCGGTGGTAACATTAATGCGTCTATAGCGGCAACGTAACAACTCGGATGTAATATTTGACAACATTCCTGGCGTGTCGGACCCTTCTTCTCGGTGGGAACAGTATATACGTCCATAACGTTATATATCCTAACCTAAGGCAAGCTTACATCTCGGATGTAATGTTCTACAACATTCCAGGCGTGACGGACCCTGCATCTCGATGGGAACATTATATGCGTCTACAACGTTGTATATCCTTATCTAAGGCAACCTAACATCTCGGATGCAATATTTGACAACATTCCTGGCCTGTCGACCCCTACTTCTCGGAGGGAACAGCATATACGTCTATAACGTCATATATCCTAACCTAAGGCAACCTAACATCTCGGATGTAACATTTGCCAACATTCCAGGCGTGTCGGTCCCTACGTCTCAGTGGTAACATTACATTCGTCTATAACGGTATATATCCTAATCTAAGGCAACCTAACATCTCGGATGTAACATTTGACAACATTCCAGGCGTGTCGGTCCCTACGTCTCGGTGGTAACATTAATGCGTCTATAACGGCAACGTAACAACTCGGATGTAATATTTGACAACATTCCTGGCGTGTCGGATCCTACATCTCGGTGGGAACAGTATATACGTCCATAACGTTATATATCCTAACCTAAGGCAACCTGACATGTCGGATGTAATATTCTACAACATTCCAGGCGTGACGGACCCTGCATCTCGATGGGAACATTATATGCGTCTACAACGTTGTATATCCTTATCTAAGGCAACCTAACATCTCGGATGCAATATTTGACAACATTCCTGGCCTGTCGAGCCCTACTTCTCGGAGGGAACAGTATATACGTCTATAACGTCATATATCCTAACCTAAGGCAACCTAACATCTCGGATGTAACATTTGACAACATTCCAGGCGTGTCGGTCCCTACGTCTCGGTGGTAACATTAATGCGTCTATAACGGCAACGTAACAACTCGGATGTAATATCTGACAACATTCCTGGCGTGTCGGACACTACTTCTCGGTGGGAACAGTATATACGTCCATAACGTTATATATCCTAACCTAAGGCAACCTTACATCTCGGATGTAATGTTTGACAACATTCCTGGCGTATCGGACCCTACTTCTCGGTGGGAACAGTATATACGTCTATAACGTTATATATCCTAACCTAAGGCAACCTGACATGTCGGATGTAATATTCTACAACGTTCCAGGCGTGTCGGACCCTACATCTCGGTGGGAACATTATATGCGTCTATAACGTTGTATATCCTAATCTAAGGCAACCTAACATCTCGGATGCAATATTTGACAACATTCCTGGCCTGTCGAGCCCTACTTCTAGGAGGGAACAGTATATACGTCTATAACGTTATATATCCTAACCTAGGGCAACCTAACATCTCGGATGTGATATTCTACAACCTTCCAGGCGTGTCGGACCCTACTTCTCGGTGGGAACATTATATGCGTCTATAACGTTGTATATCCTAATCTAAGGCAACCTAACATCTCGAATGCAATATTTGACAACATTCCTGGCCTGTCGAGCCCTACTTCTAGGAGGGAACAGTATATACGTCTATAACGTTATATATCCTAACCTAGGGCAACCTAACATCTCGGATGTGATATTCTACAACCTTCCAGGCGTGTCGGACCCTACTTCTCGGTGGGAACATTATATGCGTCTATAACGTTGTATATCCTAATCTAAGGCAACCTAACATCTCGGATGCAATATTTGACAACATTCCTGGCCTGTCGAACCCTACTTCTCGGAGGGAACAGTATATACGTCTATAACGTCATATATCCTAACCTAAGGCAACCTAACATCTCGGATGTAACATTTGACAACATTCCAGGCGTGTCGGTCCCTACGTCTCGGTGGTAACATTAATGCGTCTATAACGGCAACGTAACTACTCGGATGTAATATTTGACAACATTCCTGGCGTGTCGGACCCTACGTCTCGGTGGGAACAGTATATACGTCCATAACGTTATATATCCTAACCTAAGGCAACCTTACATCTCGGATGTAATGTTTGACAACATTCCTGGCGTATCGGACCCTACTTCTCGGTGGGAACAGTATATACGTCTATAACGTTATATATCCTAACCTAAGGCAACCTGACATGTCGGATGTAATATTCTACAACATTCCAGGCGTGTCGGACCCTACATCTCGGTGGGAACATTATATGCGTCTATAACGTTGTATATCCTAATCTAAGGCAACCTAACATCTCGGATGCAATATTTGACAACATTCCTGGCCTGTCGAACCCTACTTCTCGGAGGGAACATTATATACGTCTATAACGTTATATATCCTAACCTAAGGCAACCTTACATCTCGGATGTAATGTTTGACAACATTCCTGGCGTATCGGACCCTACTTCTCGGAGGGAACAGTATATACGTCTATAACGGTATATATCCTAACCTAAGGCAACCTGACATCTCGGATGTAATATTCTACAACCTTCCAGCCGTGTCGGACCCTAATTCTGGGTGGGAACATTATATGCGTCTATAACGTTGTATATCCTAATCTAAGGCAACCTAACATCTCGGATGCACTATTTGACAACATTCCTGGACTGTCGAACCCTACTTCTCGGAGGGAACAGTATATACGTCTATAACGTTATATATCCTAACCTAAGGCAACCTGACATGTCGGATGTAATATTCTACATCATTCCAGGCGTGTCGGACCCTACTTCTCGGTGGGAACATTATATGAGTCTATAACGTTGTATATCCTAATCTAAGGCAACCTAACATCTCGGATGCAATATTTGACAACATTCCTGGCCTGTCGACCCCTACTTCTCGGAGGGAACAGCATATATGTCTATAACGTCATATATCCTAACCTAGGGCAACCTAACATCTCGGATGTAACATTTGCCAACATTCCAGGCGTGTCGGTCCCTACGTCTCAGTGGTAACATTACATTCGTCTATAACGGTATATATCCTAATCTAAGGCAACCTAACATCTCGGATGTAACATTTGACAACATTCCAGGCGTGTCGGTCCCTACGTCTCGGTGGTAACATTAATGCGTCTATAACGGCAACGTAACAACTCGGATGTAATATTTGACAACATTCCTGGCGTGTCGGACCCTACATCTCGGTGGGAACAGTATATACGTCCATAACGTTATATATCCTATCCTAAGGCAACCTGACATGTCGGATGTAATATTCTACAACATTCCAGGCGTGACGGACCCTGCATCTCGATGGGAACATTATATGCGTCTACAACGTTGTATATCCTTATCTAAGGCAACCTAACATCTCGGATGCAATATTTGACAACATTCCTGGCCTGTCGAACCCTACTTCTCGGAGGGAACAGTATATACGTCTATAACGTCATATATCCTAACCTAAGGCAACCTAACATCTCGGATGTAACATTTGACAACATTCCAGGCGTGTCGGTCCCTACGTCTCGGTGGTAACATTAATGCGTCTATAACGGCAACGTAACAACTCGGATGTAATATTTGACAACATTCCTGGCGTGTCGGACACTACTTCTCGGTGGGAACAGTATATACGTCCATAACGTTATATATCCTAACCTAAGGCAACCTTACATCTCGGATGTAATGTTTGACAACATTCCTGGCGTATCGGACCCTACTTCTCGGTGGGAACAGTATATACGTCTATAACGTTATATATCCTAACCTAAGGCAACCTGACATGTCGGATGTAATATTCTACAACATTCCAGGCGTGTCGGACCCTACATCTCGGTGGGAACATTATATACGTCTATAACGTCATATATCCTAACCTAAGGCAACCTAACATCTCGGATGTAACATTTGACAACATTCCAGGCGTGTCGGTCCCTACGTCTCGGTGGTAACATTACATGCGTCTATAACGTTATATATCCTAATCTAAGGCAACCTAACATCTCGGATGCAATATTTGACAACATTCCTGGCCTGTCGAACCCTACTTCTCGGAGGGAACAGTATATACGTCTGTAGCGTCATATATCCTAACATAAGGCAACCTAACATCTCGGATGTAACATTTGACAACATTCCAGGCGTGTCGGACCCTACTTCTCGGTGGGAACATTATATGAGTCTATAACGTTGTATATCCTAATCTAAGGCAACCTATTATCTCAGACGTAATATTTTACAATATTCCTGGCGTGTGAGTGCATACTTTTCGGTGGTAACATTACATTCGTCTATAACGGTATATATCCTAATCTAAGGCAACCTAACATCTCGGATGTAATATTTGACAACATTCCTGGCCTGTCGAACCCTACTTCTCGGAGGGAACAGTATATACGTCTATAACGTCATATATCCTAACCTAAGGCAACCTAACATCTCGGATGTAACATTTGACAACATTCCAGGCGTGTCGGTCCCTACGTCTCGGTGGTAACATTAATGCGTCTATAACGATATATATCCTAACCTAAGGCAACCTAACATCTCGGATGTCACATTTGACAACATTCCAGGCGTGTCGGTCCCTACGTCTCGGAGGTAACATTACATGCGTCTATAACGTTATATATCCTAACCTAAGGCAACCTAACATCTCGGATGCAATATTTGACAACATTCCTGGCCTGTCGAGCCCTACTTCTCGGAGGGAACAGTATATACGTCTATAACGTTATATATCCTAACCTAGGGCAACCTAACATCTCGGATGTGATATTCTACAACCTTCCAGGCGTGTCGGACCCTACTTCTCGGTGGGAACATTATATGCGTCTATAACGTTGTATATCCTAATCTAAGGCAACCTAACATCTCGGATGCAATATTTGACAACATTCCTGGCCTGTTGAACCCTACTTCTCGGAGGGAACAGTACATACGTCTATAACGTCATATATCCTAACCTAAGACAACCTAACATCTCGGATGTAACATTTGACAACATTCCAGGCGTGTCGGTCCCTACGTCTCGGTGGTAACATTAATGCGTCTATAACGGCAACGTAACAACTCGGATGTAATATCTGACAACATTCCTGGCGTGTCGGACACTACTTCTCGGTGGGAACAGTATATACGTCCATAACGTTATATATCCTAACCTAAGGCAACCTTACATCTCGGATGTAATGTTTGACAACATTCCTGGCGTATCGGACCCTACTTCTCGGTGGGAACAGTATATACGTCTATAACGTTATATATCCTAACCTAAGGCAACCTGACATGTCGGATGTAATATTCTACAACGTTCCAGGCGTGTCGGACCCTACATCTCGGTGGGAACATTATATGCGTCTATAACGTTGTATATCCTAATCTAAGGCAACCTAACATCTCGGATGCAATATTTGACAACATTCCTGGCCTGTCGAGCCCTACTTCTAGGAGGGAACAGTATATACGTCTATAACGTTATATATCCTAACCTAGGGCAACCTAACATCTCGGATGTGATATTCTACAACCTTCCAGGCGTGTCGGACCCTACTTCTCGGTGGGAACATTATATGCGTCTATAACGTTGTATATCCTAATCTAAGGCAACCTAACATCTCGAATGCAATATTTGACAACATTCCTGGCCTGTCGAGCCCTACTTCTAGGAGGGAACAGTATATACGTCTATAACGTTATATATCCTAACCTAGGGCAACCTAACATCTCGGATGTGATATTCTACAACCTTCCAGGCGTGTCGGACCCTACTTCTCGGTGGGAACATTATATGCGTCTATAACGTTGTATATCCTAATCTAAGGCAACCTAACATCTCGGATGCAATATTTGACAACATTCCTGGCCTGTCGAACCCTACTTCTCGGAGGGAACAGTATATACGTCTATAACGTCATATATCCTAACCTAAGGCAACCTAACATCTCGGATGTAACATTTGACAACATTCCAGGCGTGTCGGTCCCTACGTCTCGGTGGTAACATTAATGCGTCTATAACGGCAACGTAACTACTCGGATGTAATATTTGACAACATTCCTGGCGTGTCGGACCCTACGTCTCGGTGGGAACAGTATATACGTCCATAACGTTATATATCCTAACCTAAGGCAACCTTACATCTCGGATGTAATGTTTGACAACATTCCTGGCGTATCGGACCCTACTTCTCGGTGGGAACAGTATATACGTCTATAACGTTATATATCCTAACCTAAGGCAACCTGACATGTCGGATGTAATATTCTACAACATTCCAGGCGTGTCGGACCCTACATCTCGGTGGGAACATTATATGCGTCTATAACGTTGTATATCCTAATCTAAGGCAACCTAACATCTCGGATGCAATATTTGACAACATTCCTGGCCTGTCGAACCCTACTTCTCGGAGGGAACATTATATACGTCTATAACGTTATATATCCTAACCTAAGGCAACCTTACATCTCGGATGTAATGTTTGACAACATTCCTGGCGTATCGGACCCTACTTCTCGGAGGGAACAGTATATACGTCTATAACGGTATATATCCTAACCTAAGGCAACCTGACATCTCGGATGTAATATTCTACAACCTTCCAGCCGTGTCGGACCCTAATTCTGGGTGGGAACATTATATGCGTCTATAACGTTGTATATCCTAATCTAAGGCAACCTAACATCTCGGATGCACTATTTGACAACATTCCTGGACTGTCGAACCCTACTTCTCGGAGGGAACAGTATATACGTCTATAACGTTATATATCCTAACCTAAGGCAACCTGACATGTCGGATGTAATATTCTACATCATTCCAGGCGTGTCGGACCCTACTTCTCGGTGGGAACATTATATGAGTCTATAACGTTGTATATCCTAATCTAAGGCAACCTAACATCTCGGATGCAATATTTGACAACATTCCTGGCCTGTCGACCCCTACTTCTCGGAGGGAACAGCATATATGTCTATAACGTCATATATCCTAACCTAGGGCAACCTAACATCTCGGATGTAACATTTGCCAACATTCCAGGCGTGTCGGTCCCTACGTCTCAGTGGTAACATTACATTCGTCTATAACGGTATATATCCTAATCTAAGGCAACCTAACATCTCGGATGTAACATTTGACAACATTCCAGGCGTGTCGGTCCCTACGTCTCGGTGGTAACATTAATGCGTCTATAACGGCAACGTAACAACTCGGATGTAATATTTGACAACATTCCTGGCGTGTCGGACCCTACATCTCGGTGGGAACAGTATATACGTCCATAACGTTATATATCCTATCCTAAGGCAACCTGACATGTCGGATGTAATATTCTACAACATTCCAGGCGTGACGGACCCTGCATCTCGATGGGAACATTATATGCGTCTACAACGTTGTATATCCTTATCTAAGGCAACCTAACATCTCGGATGCAATATTTGACAACATTCCTGGCCTGTCGAACCCTACTTCTCGGAGGGAACAGTATATACGTCTATAACGTCATATATCCTAACCTAAGGCAACCTAACATCTCGGATGTAACATTTGACAACATTCCAGGCGTGTCGGTCCCTACGTCTCGGTGGTAACATTAATGCGTCTATAACGGCAACGTAACAACTCGGATGTAATATTTGACAACATTCCTGGCGTGTCGGACACTACTTCTCGGTGGGAACAGTATATACGTCCATAACGTTATATATCCTAACCTAAGGCAACCTTACATCTCGGATGTAATGTTTGACAACATTCCTGGCGTATCGGACCCTACTTCTCGGTGGGAACAGTATATACGTCTATAACGTTATATATCCTAACCTAAGGCAACCTGACATGTCGGATGTAATATTCTACAACATTCCAGGCGTGTCGGACCCTACATCTCGGTGGGAACATTATATACGTCTATAACGTCATATATCCTAACCTAAGGCAACCTAACATCTCGGATGTAACATTTGACAACATTCCAGGCGTGTCGGTCCCTACGTCTCGGTGGTAACATTACATGCGTCTATAACGTTATATATCCTAATCTAAGGCAACCTAACATCTCGGATGCAATATTTGACAACATTCCTGGCCTGTCGAACCCTACTTCTCGGAGGGAACAGTATATACGTCTGTAGCGTCATATATCCTAACATAAGGCAACCTAACATCTCGGATGTAACATTTGACAACATTCCAGGCGTGTCGGACCCTACTTCTCGGTGGGAACATTATATGAGTCTATAACGTTGTATATCCTAATCTAAGGCAACCTATTATCTCAGACGTAATATTTTACAATATTCCTGGCGTGTGAGTGCATACTTTTCGGTGGTAACATTACATTCGTCTATAACGGTATATATCCTAATCTAAGGCAACCTAACATCTCGGATGTAATATTTGACAACATTCCTGGCCTGTCGAACCCTACTTCTCGGAGGGAACAGTATATACGTCTATAACGTCATATATCCTAACCTAAGGCAACCTAACATCTCGGATGTAACATTTGACAACATTCCAGGCGTGTCGGTCCCTACGTCTCGGTGGTAACATTAATGCGTCTATAACGATATATATCCTAACCTAAGGCAACCTAACATCTCGGATGTCACATTTGACAACATTCCAGGCGTGTCGGTCCCTACGTCTCGGAGGTAACATTACATGCGTCTATAACGTTATATATCCTAACCTAAGGCAACCTAACATCTCGGATGCAATATTTGACAACATTCCTGGCCTGTCGAGCCCTACTTCTCGGAGGGAACAGTATATACGTCTATAACGTTATATATCCTAACCTAGGGCAACCTAACATCTCGGATGTGATATTCTACAACCTTCCAGGCGTGTCGGACCCTACTTCTCGGTGGGAACATTATATGCGTCTATAACGTTGTATATCCTAATCTAAGGCAACCTAACATCTCGGATGCAATATTTGACAACATTCCTGGCCTGTTGAACCCTACTTCTCGGAGGGAACAGTACATACGTCTATAACGTCATATATCCTAACCTAAGACAACCTAACATCTCGGATGTAACATTTGACAACATTCCAGGCGTGTCGGTCCCTACGTCTCGGTGGTAACATTAATGCGTCTATAACGGCAACGTAACAACTCGGATGTAATATCTGACAACATTCCTGGCGTGTCGGACACTACTTCTCGGTGGGAACAGTATATACGTCCATAACGTTATATATCCTAACCTAAGGCAACCTTACATCTCGGATGTAATGTTTGACAACATTCCTGGCGTATCGGACCCTACTTCTCGGTGGGAACAGTATATACGTCTATAACGTTATATATCCTAACCTAAGGCAACCTGACATGTCGGATGTAATATTCTACAACGTTCCAGGCGTGTCGGACCCTACATCTCGGTGGGAACATTATATGCGTCTATAACGTTGTATATCCTAATCTAAGGCAACCTAACATCTCGGATGCAATATTTGACAACATTCCTGGCCTGTCGAGCCCTACTTCTAGGAGGGAACAGTATATACGTCTATAACGTTATATATCCTAACCTAGGGCAACCTAACATCTCGGATGTGATATTCTACAACCTTCCAGGCGTGTCGGACCCTACTTCTCGGTGGGAACATTATATGCGTCTATAACGTTGTATATCCTAATCTAAGGCAACCTAACATCTCGGATGCAATATTTGACAACATTCCTGGCCTGTCGAGCCCTACTTCTAGGAGGGAACAGTATATACGTCTATAACGTTATATATCCTAACCTAGGGCAACCTAACATCTCGGATGTGATATTCTACAACCTTCCAGGCGTGTCGGACCCTACTTCTCGGTGGGAACATTATATGCGTCTATAACGTTGTATATCCTAATCTAAGGCAACCTAACATCTCGGATGCAATATTTGACAACATTCCTGGCCTGTCGAACCCTACTTCTCGGAGGGAACAGTATATACGTCTATAACGTCATAGATCCTAACTTAAGGCAACCTAACATCTCGGATGTAACATTTGACAACATTCCAGGCGTGTCGGTCCCTACGTCTCGGTGGTAACATTAATGCGTCTATAACGGCAACGTAACAACTCGGATGTAATATTTGACAACATTCCTGGCGTGTCGGACCCTACGTCTCGGTGGGAACAGTATATACGTCCATAACGTTATATATCCTAACCTAAGGCAACCTTACATCTCGGATGTAATGTTTGACAACATTCCTGGCGTATCGGACCCTACTTCTCGGTGGGAACAGTATATACGTCTATAACGTTATATATCCTAACCTAAGGCAACCTAACATCTCGGATGTAACATTTGACAACAATCCAGGCGTGTCGGTCCCTACGTCTCGGTGGTAACATTAATGCGTCTATAACGGCAACGTAACAACTCGGATGTAATATTTGACAACATTCCTGGCGTGTCGGACACTACATCTCAGTGGGAACAGTATATACGTCCATAACGTTATATATCCTAACCTAAGGCAACCTTACATCTCGGATGTAATGTTTGACAACATTCCTGGCGTATCGGACCCTACTTCTCGGAGGGAACAGTATATACGTCTATAACGTTATATATCCTAACCTAAGGCAACCTGACATGTCGGATGTGATATTCTACAACCTTCCAGGCGTGTCGGACCCTACTTCTCGGTGGGAACATTATATGCGTCTATAACGTTGTATATCCTAATCTAAGGCAACCTAACATCTCGGATGCAATATTTGACAACATTCCTGGCCTGTCGAACCCTACTTCTCGGAGGGAACAGTATATACGTTTATAACGGTATATATCCTAATCTAAGGCAGCCTAACATCTCGGATGCAATATTTGACAACATTCCTGGCCTGTCGAACCCTACTTCTCGGAGGGAACAGTATATACGTCTGTAGCGTCATATATCCTAACATAAGGCAACCTAACATCTCTGATGTAACATTTGACAACATTCTAGGCATGTCGGTCCCTACGTCTCGGAGGTAACACTACATGCGTCTATAACGTTATATATCCTAACCTAAGGCAACCTAACATCTCGGATGCAATATTTGACAACATTCCTGGCCTGTCGAACCCTACCTCTCGGTGGGAACAGTATATACGTGTATAACGATATATATCCTAACCTAAGGCAGCCTAACATCTCGGATGTCACATTTGACAACATTCCAGGCGTGTCGGTCCCTACGTCTCGGAGGTAACATTACATGCGTCTATAACGTTATATATCCTAACCTAAGGCAACCTAACATCTCGGATGCAATATTTGACAACATTCCTGGCCTGTCGAGCCCTACTTCTCGGAGGGAACAGTATATACGTCTATAACGTTATATATCCTAACCTAGGGCAACCTAACATCTCGTATGTGATATTCTACAACCTTCCAGGCGTGTCGGACCCTACTTCTCGGTGGGAACATTATATGCGTCTATAACGTTGTATATCCTAATCTAAGGCAACCTAACATCTCGGATGCAATATTTGACAACATTCCTGGCCTGTTGAACCCTACTTCTCGGAGGGAACAGTATATACGTCTATAACGTCATATATCCTAACCTAAGGCAACCTAACATCTCGGATGTAACATTTGACAACATTCCAGGCGTGTCGGTCCCTACGTCTCGGTGGTAACATTAATGCGTCTATAACGGCAACGTAACAACTCGGATGTAATATTTGACAACATTCCTGGCGTGTCGGACCCTTCTTCTCGGTGGGAACAGTATATACGTCCATAACGTTATATATCCTAACCTAAGGCAAGCTTACATCTCGGATGTAATGTTTGACAACATTCCTGGTGTATCGGACCCTTCTTCTCGGTGGGAACAGTATATACGTCTATATCGTTATATATCCTAACCTAAGGCAACCTGACATGTCGGATGTAATATTCTACAACATTCCACGCGTGTCGGACCCTGCTTCTCGATGGGAACATTATATGCGTCTACAACGTTGTATATCCTTATCTAAGGCAACCTAACATCTCGGATGCAATATTTGACAACATTCCTGGCCTGTCGAACCCTACTTCTCGGAGAAAACAGTATATACGTCTATAACGTCATATATCCTAACCTAAGGCAACCTAACATCTCGGATGTAACATTTGACAACATTCCAGGCGTGTCGGTCCCTACGTCTCGGTGGTAACATTAATGCGTCTATAACGGCAACGTAACAACTCGGATGTAATGTTTGACAACATTCCTGGCGTGTCGGACCCTACGTCTCGGTGGGAACAGTATATACGTCCATAACGTTATATATCCTAACCTAAGGCAACCTTACATCTCGGATGTAATGTTTGACAACAATCCAGGCGTGTCGGTCCCTACGTCTCGGTGGTAACATTAATGCGTCTATAACGGCAACGTAACAACTCGGATGTAATATTTGACAACATTCCTGGCGTGTCGGACACTACTTCTCGGTGGGAAAAGTATATACGTCCATAACGTTATATATCCTAACCTAAGGCAACCTTACATCTCGGATGTAATGTTTGACAACATTCCTGGCGTATCGGACCCTACTTCTCGGAGGGAACAGTATATACGTCTATAACGTTATATATCCTAACCTAAGGCAACCTGACATGTCGGATGTGATATTCTACAACCTTCCAGGCGTGTCGGACCCTACTTCTCGGTGGGAACATTATATGCGTCTATAACGTTGTATATCCTAATCTAAGGCAACCTAACATCTCGGATGCAATATTTGGCAACATTCCTGGCCTGTCGAACCCTACTTCTCGGAGGGAACAGTATATACCTTTATAACGGTATATATCCTAATCTAAGGCAGCCTAACATCTCGGATGCAATATTTGACAACATTCCTGGCCTGTCGAACCCTACTTCTCGGAGGGAACAGTATATACGTCTGTAGCGTCATATATCCTAACATAAGGCAACCTAACATCTCGGATGTAACATTTGACAACATTCCAGGCATGTCGGTCCCTACGTCTCGGAGGTAACACTACATGCGTCTATAACGTTATATATCCTAACCTAAGGCAACCTAACATTTCGGATGCAATATTTGACAACATTCCTGGCCTGTCGAACCCTACCTCTCGGTGGGAACAGTATATACGTGTATAACGATATATATCCTAACCTAAGGCAGCCTAACATCTCGGATGTAACATTTGACAACATTCCAGGCATGTCGGTCCCTACGTCTCGGTGGTAACATTATATGCGTCTATAACGTTATATATCCTAATCTAAGGCAACCTAACATCTCTGATGCAATATTTGACAACATTCCTGGCCTGTCGAACCCTACTTCTCGGAGGGAACAGTATATACGTTTATAACGGTATATATCCTAATCTAACGCAGCCTAACATCTCGGATGCAATATTTGACAACATTCCTGGCCTGTCGAACCCTACTTCTCGGAGGGAACAGTATATACGTCTGTAGCGTCATATATCCTAACATAAGGCAACCTAACATCTCGGATGTAACATTTGACAACATTCCTAGCCAGTCGAACCCTACTTCTCGGTGGGAACATTATATGAGTCTATAACGTTCTATATCCTAATCTAAGGCAACCTATTATCTCAGACGTAATATTTTACAATATTCCTGGCGTGTGAGTGCATACTTTTCGGTGGTAACATTACATGCGTCTATAACGGTATATATCCTAATCTAAGGCAACCTAACATCTCGGATGTAACATTTGACAACATTCCAGGCGTGTTGGTCCCTACTTCTCGGTGGTAACATTACATGCGGCTATAACGTTATATATCCTAACCTAAGGCAACCTAACATTTCGGATGCAATATTTGACAACATTCCTGGCCTGTCGAACCCTACTTCTCGGAGGGAACAGTATATACGTTTATAACGGTATATATCCTAATCTAAGGCAGCCTAACATCTCGGATGCAATATTTGACAACATTCCTGGCCTGTCGAACCCTACTTCTCGGAGGGAACAGTATATACGTCTGTAGCGTCATATATCCTAACATAAGGCAACCTAACATCTCGGATGTAACATTTGACAACATTCCTAGCCAGTCGAACCCTACTTCTCGGAGGGAACAGTATATACGTCTATAACGTTATATATCCTAACCTAAGGCAACCTGACATGTCGGATGTAATATTCTACATCATTCCAGGCGTGTCGGACCCTACTTCTCGGTGGGAACATTATATGAGTCTATAACGTTCTATATCCTAATCTAAGGCAACCTATTATCTCAGACGTAATATTTTACAATATTCCTGGCGTGTGAGTGCATACTTTTCGGTGGTAACATTACATGCGTCTATAACGGTATATATCCTAATCTAAGGCAACCTAACATCTCGGATGTAACATTTGACAACATTCCAGGCGTGTTGGTCCCTACTTCTCGGTGGTAACATTACATGCGGCTATAACGTTATATATCCTAACCTAAGGCAACCTAACATTTCGGATGCAATATTTGACAACATTCCTGGCCTGTCGAACCCTACTTCTCGGAGGGAACAGTATATACGTCTATAACGTTATATATCCTAACCTAAGGCAACCTGACATGTCGGATGTATTATTCTACAACATTCCAGGCGTGTCGGACCCTACTTCTCGGTGGGAACATTATATGCGTCTATAACGTTGTATATCCTAATCTAAGGCAACGTAACATCTCGGATGCAATATTTGACAACATTCCTGGCCTGTCGAACCCTACATCTCGGAGGGAACAGTATATACGTCCATAACGGTATATATCCTAATCTAAGGCAACCTAACATCTTGGATGCAATATTTGACAATATTCCTGGCCTGTCGAACCCTACCTCTCGGTGGGAACAGTATATACGTCTATAACGATATATATCCTAACCTAAGGCAACCTAACATCTCGGATGTAACATTTGACAATATTCCAGGCATGTCGGTCCCTACGTCTCGGTGGTAACATTATATGCGTCTATAACGTTATATATCCTAATCTAAGGCAACCTAACATCTCGGATGCAATATTTGACAACATTCCTGGCCTGTCGAACCCTACTTCTCGGAGGGAACAGTATATACGTCTATAACGTTATATATCCTAACCTAAGGCAACCTGACATGTCGGATGTAATATTCTACATCATTCCAGGCGTGTCGGACCCTACTTCTCGGTGGGAACATTATATGAGTCTATAACGTTCTATATCCTAATCTAAGGCAACCTATTATCTCAGACGTAATATTTTACAATATTCCTGGCGTGTGAGTGCATACTTTTCGGTGGTAACATTACATGCGTCTATCACGGTATATATCCTAATCTGAGGCAACCTAACATCTCGGATGCAATATTTGACAACATGCCTGGCCTGTCGAACCCTACTTCTCGGAGGGAAGAGTATATACGTCTATAACGTTATATATCCTAACCTAAGGCAACCTGACATCTCGGATGTATTATTCTACAAAATTCCATGCGTGTCGGACCCTACTTCTCGGTGGTAACATTATATGCGTCTATAACGTTGTATATCCTAATCTAAGGCAACCTAACATCTCGGATGCAATATTTGACAACATTCCTGGCCTGTCGAACCCTACATCTCGGAGGGAACAGTACATACGTCCATAACGGTATATATCCTAATCTAAGGCAACCTAACATCTCGGATGCAATATTTGACAAGATTCCTGGCCTGTCGAACCCTACTTCTCGGAGGGAACAGTATATACGTCTATAACGTTATATATCCTAACCTAAGGCAACCTAACATCTCGGATGTAACATTTGACAACATTCCAGGCGTGTCGGTCCCTACTTCTCGGTGGTAACATTACATGCGGCTATAACGTTATATATCCTAACCTAAGGCAACCTAACAACTCGGATGTAACATTGGACAACATTTCTGGCGTGTCGGACCCTACTTCTCGGTGGGAACGGTATATACGTCTATAACGGTATATATCCTAACCTAAGGCAACCTGACATCTCGGATGTAATATTCTACAACCTTCCAGGCGTGTCGGACCCTACTTATCGGTGGGAACATTATATGCGTCTATAACGTTGTATATCCTAATCTAAGGCAACCTAACATCTCGGATGCACAATTTGACAACATTCCTGGACTGTCAAACCCTATCTCTCGGTGGGAACAGTATATACGTCTATAACGATATATATCGTAACCTAAGGCAACCTAACATCTCGGATGTAACATTTGACAACATTCCAGGCGTGTCGGTCCCTACGTCTCGGTGGTAACATGAATGCGTCTATAACGGCAACGTAACAACTCGGATGTAATATTTTACATCATTCCAGGCGTGTCGGAGCCTACTTCTCGGTGGGAACATTATATGAGTCTATAACGTTGTATATCCTAATCTAAGGCAACCTATTATCTCAGACGTAATATTTTACAATATTCCTGGCGTGTGAGTGCATACGTTTCGGTGGTAACATTAAATGCGTCTATAACGGTATATATCCTAATCTAAGGCAACCTAACATCTCGGATGCAATATTTGACAACATTCCTGGCCTGTCGAGCCCTACTTCTCGGAGGGAAAAGTATATACGTCTATAACGTTATATATCCTAACCTAGGGCAACCTAACATCTCGGATGTGATATTCTACAACCTTCCAGGCGTGTCGGACCCTACTTCTCGGTGGGAACATTATATGCGTCTATAACGTTGTATATCCTAATCTAAGGCAACCTAACATCTCGGATGCAATATTTGACAACATTCCTGGCCTGTTGAACCCTACTTCTCGGAGGGAACAGTATATACGTCTATAACGTCATATATCCTAACCTAAGGCAACCTAACATCTCGGATGTAACATTTGACAACATTCCAGGCGTGTCGGTCCCTACGTCTCGGTGGTAACATTAATGCGTCTATAACGGCAACGTAACAACTCGGATGTAATATTTGACAACATTCCTGGCGTGTCGGACCCTTCTTCTCGGTGGGAACAGTATATACGTCCATAACGTTATATATCCTAACCTAAGGCAACCTTACATCTCGGATGTAATGTTTGACAACAATCCAGGCGTGTCGGTCCCTACGTCTCGGTGGTAACATTAATGCGTCTATAACGGCAACGTAACAACTCGGATGTAATATTTGACAACATTCCTGGCGTGTCGGACACTACTTCTCGGTGGGAAAAGTATATACGTCCATAACGTTATATATCCTAACCTAAGGCAACCTTACATCTCGGATGTAATGTTTGACAACATTCCTGGCGTATCGGACCCTACTTCTCGGAGGGAACAGTATATACGTCTATAACGTTATATATCCTAACCTAAGGCAACCTGACATGTCGGATGTGATATTCTACAACCTTCCAGGCGTGTCGGACCCTACTTCTCGGTGGGAACATTATATGCGTCTATAACGTTGTATATCCTAATCTAAGGCAACCTAACATCTCGGATGCAATATTTGGCAACATTCCTGGCCTGTCGAACCCTACTTCTCGGAGGGAACAGTATATACTTTTATAACGGTATATATCCTAATCTAAGGCAGCCTAACATCTCGGATGCAATATTTGACAACATTCCTGGCCTGTCGAACCCTACTTCTCGGAGGGAACAGTATATACGTCTGTAGCGTCATATATCCTAACATAAGGCAACCTAACATCTCGGATGTAACATTTGACAACATTCCAGGCATGTCGGTCCCTACGTCTCGGAGGTAACACTACATGCGTCTATAACGTTATATATCCTAACCTAAGGCAACCTAACATTTCGGATGCAATATTTGACAACATTCCTGGCCTGTCGAACCCTACCTCTCGGTGGGAACAGTATATACGTCTATAACGTTATATATCCTAGCCTAAGGCAACCTGACATGTCGGATGTAATATTCTACATCATTCCAGGCGTGTCGGACCCTACTTCTCGGTGGGAACATTATATGAGTCTATAACGTTCTATATCCTAATCTAAGGCAACCTATTATCTCAGACGTAATATTTTACAATATTCCTGGCGTGTGAGTGCATACTTTTCGGTGGTAACATTACATGCGTCTATCACGGTATATATCCTAATCTGAGGCAACCTAACATCTCGGATGCAATATTTGACAACATGCCTGGCCTGTCGAACCCTACTTCTCGGAGGGAAGAGTATATACGTCTATAACGTTATATATCCTAACCTAAGGCAACCTGACATCTCGGATGTATTATTCTACAAAATTCCATGCGTGTCGGACCCTACTTCTCGGTGGTAACATTATATGCGTCTATAACGTTGTATATCCTAATCTAAGGCAACCTAACATCTCGGATGCAATATTTGACAACATTCCTGGCCTGTCGAACCCTACATCTCGGAGGGAACAGTATATACGTCCATAACGGTATATATCCTAATCTAAGGCAACCTAACATCTCGGATGCAATATTTGACAAGATTCCTGGCCTGTCGAACCCTACTTCTCGGAGGGAACAGTATATACGTCTATAACGTTATATATCCTAACCTAAGGCAACCTAACATCTCGGATGTAACATTTGACAACATTCCAGGCGTGTCGGTCCCTACTTCTCGGTGGTAACATTACATGCGGCTATAACGTTATATATCCTAACCTAAGGCAACCTAACAACTCGGATGTAACATTGGACAACATTTCTGGCGTGTCGGACCCTACTTCTCGGTGGGAACGGTATATACGTCTGTAACGGTATATATCCTAACCTAAGGCAACCTGACATCTCGGATGTAATATTCTACAACCTTCCAGGCGTGTCGGACCCTACTTATCGGTGGGAACATTATATGCGTCTATAACGTTGTATATCCTAATCTAAGGCAACCTAACATCTCGGATGCAATATTTGACAACATTCCTGGCCTGTCGACCCCTACTTCTCGGAGGGAACAGCATATACGTCTATAACGTCATATATCCTAACCTAAGGCAACCTAACATCTCGGATGTAACATTTGCCAACATTCCAGGCGTGTCGGTCCCTACGTCTCGGTGGTAACATTAATGCGTCTATAACGGCAACGTAACAACTCGGATGTAATATTTGACAACATTCCTGGCGTGTCGGATCCTACATCTCGGTGGGAACAGTATATACGTCCATAACGTTATATATCCTAACCTAAGGCAACCTGACATGTCGGATGTAATATTCTACAACATTCCAGGCGTGACGGACCCTGCATCTCGATGGGAACATTATATGCGTCTACAACGTTGTATATCCTTATCTAAGGCAACCTAACATCTCGGATGCAATATTTGACAACATTCCTGGCCTGTCGAGCCCTACTTCTCGGAGGGAACAGTATATACGTCTATAACGTCATATATCCTAACCTAAGGCAACCTAACATCTCGGATGTAACATTTGACAACATTCCAGGCGTGTCGGTCCCTACGTCTCGGTGGTAACATTAATGCGTCTATAACGGCAACGTAACAACTCGGATGTAATATCTGACAACATTCCTGGCGTGTCGGACACTACTTCTCGGTGGGAACAGTATATACGTCCATAACGTTATATATCCTAACCTAAGGCAACCTTACATCTCGGATGTAATGTTTGACAACATTCCTGGCGTATCGGACCCTACTTCTCGGTGGGAACAGTATATACGTCTATAACGTTATATATCCTAACCTAAGGCAACCTGACATGTCGGATGTAATATTCTACAACATTCCCGGCGTGTCGGACCCTACATCTCGGTGGGAACATTATATGCGTCTATAACGTTGTATATCCTAATCTAAGGCAACCTAACATCTCGGATGCAATATTTGACAACATTCCTGGCCTGTCGAGCCCTACTTCTAGGAGGGAACAGTATATACGTCTATAACGTTATATATCCTAACCTAGGGCAACCTAACATCTCGGATGTGATATTCTACAACCTTCCAGGCGTGTCGGACCCTACTTCTCGGTGGGAACATTATATGCGTCTATAACGTTGTATATCCTAATCTAAGGCAACCTAACATCTCGGATGCAATATTTGACAACATTCCTGGCCTGTCGAGCCCTACTTCTAGGAGGGAACAGTATATACGTCTATAACGTTATATATCCTAACCTAGGGCAACCTAACATCTCGGATGTGATATTCTACAACCTTCCAGGCGTGTCGGACCCTACTTCTCGGTGGGAACATTATATGCGTCTATAACGTTGTATATCCTAATCTAAGGCAACCTAACATCTCGGATGCAATATTTGACAACATTCCTGGCCTGTCGAACCCTACTTCTCGGAGGGAACAGTATATACGTCTATAACGTCATATATCCTAACCTAAGGCAACCTAACATCTCGGATGTAACATTTGACAACATTCCAGGCGTGTCGGTCCCTACGTCTCGGTGGTAACATTAATGCGTCTATAACGGCAACGTAACAACTCGGATGTAATATTTGACAACATTCCTGGCGTGTCGGACCCTACGTCTCGGTGGGAACAGTATATACGTCCATAACGTTATATATCCTAACCTAAGGCAACCTTACATCTCGGATGTAATGTTTGACAACATTCCTGGCGTATCGGACCCTACTTCTCGGTGGGAACAGTATATACGTCTATAACGTTATATATCCTAACCTAAGGCAACCTGACATGTCGGATGTAATATTCTACAACATTCCAGGCGTGTCGGACCCTACATCTCGGTGGGAACATTATATGCGTCTATAACGTTGTATATCCTAATCTAAGGCAACCTAACATCTCGGATGCAATATTTGACAACATTCCTGGCCTGTCGAACCCTACTTCTCGGAGGGAACATTATATACGTCTATAACGTTATATATCCTAACCTAAGGCAACCTTACATCTCGGATGTAATGTTTGACAACATTCCTGGCGTATCGGACCCTACTTCTCGGTGGGAACAGTATATACGTCTATAACGTTATATATCCTAACCTAAGGCAACCTGACATGTCGGATGTAATATTCTACATCATTCCAGGCGTGTCGGACCCTACATCTCGGTGGGAACATTATATGCGTCTATAACGTTGTATATCCTAATCTAAGGCAACCTAACATCTCGGATGCAATATTTGGCAACATTCCTGGCCTGTCGAACCCTACTTCTCGGAGGGAACAGTATATACTTTTATAACGGTATATATCCTAATCTAAGGCAGCCTAACATCTCGGATGCAATATTTGACAACATTCCTGGCCTGTCGAACCCTACTTCTCGGAGGGAACAGTATATACGTCTGTAGCGTCATATATCCTAACATAAGGCAACCTAACATCTCGGATGTAACATTTGACAACATTCCAGGCATGTCGGTCCCTACGTCTCGGAGGTAACACTACATGCGTCTATAACGTTATATATCCTAACATAAGGCAACCTAACATTTCGGATGCAATATTTGACAACATTCCTGGCCTGTCGAACCCTACCTCTCGGTGGGAACAGTATATACGTCTATAACGTTATATATCCTAGCCTAAGGCAACCTGACATGTCGGATGTAATATTCTACATCATTCCAGGCGTGTCGGACCCTACTTCTCGGTGGGAACATTATATGAGTCTATAACGTTCTATATCCTAATCTAAGGCAACCTATTATCTCAGACGTAATATTTTACAATATTCCTGGCGTGTGAGTGCATACTTTTCGGTGGTAACATTACATGCGTCTATCACGGTATATATCCTAATCTGAGGCAACCTAACATCTCGGATGCAATATTTGACAACATGCCTGGCCTGTCGAACCCTACTTCTCGGAGGGAAGAGTATATACGTCTATAACGTTATATATCCTAACCTAAGGCAACCTGACATCTCGGATGTATTATTCTACAAAATTCCATGCGTGTCGGACCCTACTTCTCGGTGGTAACATTATATGCGTCTATAACGTTGTATATCCTAATCTAAGGCAACCTAACATCTCGGATGCAATATTTGACAACATTCCTGGCCTGTCGAACCCTACATCTCGGAGGGAACAGTATATACGTCCATAACGGTATATATCCTAATCTAAGGCAACCTAACATCTCGGATGCAATATTTGACAAGATTCCTGGCCTGTCGAACCCTACTTCTCGGAGGGAACAGTATATACGTCTATAACGTTATATATCCTAACCTAAGGCAACCTAACATCTCGGATGTAACATTTGACAACATTCCAGGCGTGTCGGTCCCTACTTCTCGGTGGTAACATTACATGCGGCTATAACGTTATATATCCTAACCTAAGGCAACCTAACAACTCGGATGTAACATTGGACAACATTTCTGGCGTGTCGGACCCTACTTCTCGGTGGGAACGGTATATACGTCTGTAACGGTATATATCCTAACCTAAGGCAACCTGACATCTCGGATGTAATATTCTACAACCTTCCAGGCGTGTCGGACCCTACTTATCGGTGGGAACATTATATGCGTCTATAACGTTGTATATCCTAATCTAAGGCAACCTAACATCTCGGATGCAATATTTGACAACATTCCTGGCCTGTCGACCCCTACTTCTCGGAGGGAACAGCATATACGTCTATAACGTCATATATCCTAACCTAAGGCAACCTAACATCTCGGATGTAACATTTGCCAACATTCCAGGCGTGTCGGTCCCTACGTCTCGGTGGTAACATTAATGCGTCTATAACGGCAACGTAACAACTCGGATGTAATATTTGACAACATTCCTGGCGTGTCGGATCCTACATCTCGGTGGGAACAGTATATACGTCCATAACGTTATATATCCTAACCTAAGGCAACCTGACATGTCGGATGTAATATTCTACAACATTCCAGGCGTGACGGACCCTGCATCTCGATGGGAACATTATATGCGTCTACAACGTTGTATATCCTTATCTAAGGCAACCTAACATCTCGGATGCAATATTTGACAACATTCCTGGCCTGTCGAGCCCTACTTCTCGGAGGGAACAGTATATACGTCTATAACGTCATATATCCTAACCTAAGGCAACCTAACATCTCGGATGTAACATTTGACAACATTCCAGGCGTGTCGGTCCCTACGTCTCGGTGGTAACATTAATGCGTCTATAACGGCAACGTAACAACTCGGATGTAATATCTGACAACATTCCTGGCGTGTCGGACACTACTTCTCGGTGGGAACAGTATATACGTCCATAACGTTATATATCCTAACCTAAGGCAACCTTACATCTCGGATGTAATGTTTGACAACATTCCTGGCGTATCGGACCCTACTTCTCGGTGGGAACAGTATATACGTCTATAACGTTATATATCCTAACCTAAGGCAACCTGACATGTCGGATGTAATATTCTACAACATTCCCGGCGTGTCGGACCCTACATCTCGGTGGGAACATTATATGCGTCTATAACGTTGTATATCCTAATCTAAGGCAACCTAACATCTCGGATGCAATATTTGACAACATTCCTGGCCTGTCGAGCCCTACTTCTAGGAGGGAACAGTATATACGTCTATAACGTTATATATCCTAACCTAGGGCAACCTAACATCTCGGATGTGATATTCTACAACCTTCCAGGCGTGTCGGACCCTACTTCTCGGTGGGAACATTATATGCGTCTATAACGTTGTATATCCTAATCTAAGGCAACCTAACATCTCGGATGCAATATTTGACAACATTCCTGGCCTGTCGAGCCCTACTTCTAGGAGGGAACAGTATATACGTCTATAACGTTATATATCCTAACCTAGGGCAACCTAACATCTCGGATGTGATATTCTACAACCTTCCAGGCGTGTCGGACCCTACTTCTCGGTGGGAACATTATATGCGTCTATAACGTTGTATATCCTAATCTAAGGCAACCTAACATCTCGGATGCAATATTTGACAACATTCCTGGCCTGTCGAACCCTACTTCTCGGAGGGAACAGTATATACGTCTATAACGTCATATATCCTAACCTAAGGCAACCTAACATCTCGGATGTAACATTTGACAACATTCCAGGCGTGTCGGTCCCTACGTCTCGGTGGTAACATTAATGCGTCTATAACGGCAACGTAACAACTCGGATGTAATATTTGACAACATTCCTGGCGTGTCGGACCCTACGTCTCGGTGGGAACAGTATATACGTCCATAACGTTATATATCCTAACCTAAGGCAACCTTACATCTCGGATGTAATGTTTGACAACATTCCTGGCGTATCGGACCCTACTTCTCGGTGGGAACAGTATATACGTCTATAACGTTATATATCCTAACCTAAGGCAACCTGACATGTCGGATGTAATATTCTACAACATTCCAGGCGTGTCGGACCCTACATCTCGGTGGGAACATTATATGCGTCTATAACGTTGTATATCCTAATCTAAGGCAACCTAACATCTCGGATGCAATATTTGACAACATTCCTGGCCTGTCGAACCCTACTTCTCGGAGGGAACATTATATACGTCTATAACGTTATATATCCTAACCTAAGGCAACCTTACATCTCGGATGTAATGTTTGACAACATTCCTGGCGTATCGGACCCTACTTCTCGGTGGGAACAGTATATACGTCTATAACGTTATATATCCTAACCTAAGGCAACCTGACATGTCGGATGTAATATTCTACATCATTCCAGGCGTGTCGGACCCTACATCTCGGTGGGAACATTATATGCGTCTATAACGTTTTATATCCTAATCTAAGGCAACCTAACATCTCGGATGCAATATTTGACAACATTCCTGGCCTGTCGAGCCCTACTTTTCGGAGGGAACAGTATATACGTCTATAACGTTATATATCCTAACCTAAGGCAACCTAACATCTCGGATGTAACATTTGACAACATTCTAGGCATGTCGGTCCCTACGTCTCGGAGGTAACACTACATGCGTCTATAACGTTATATATCCTAACCTAAGGCAACCTAACATCTCGGATGCAATATTTGACAACATTCCTGGCCTGTCGAACCCTACCTCTCGGTGGGAACAGTATATACGTGTATAACGATATATATCCTAACCTAAGGCAGCCTAACATCTCGGATGTCACATTTGACAACATTCCAGGCGTGTCGGTCCCTACGTCTCGGAGGTAACATTACATGCGTCTATAACGTTATATATCCTAACCTAAGGCAACCTAACATCTCGGATGCAATATTTGACAACATTCCTGGCCTGTCGAGCCCTACTTCTCGGAGGGAACAGTATATACGTCTATAACGTTATATATCCTAACCTAGGGCAACCTAACATCTCGGATGTGATATTCTACAACCTTCCAGGCGTGTCGGACCCTACTTCTCGGTGGGAACATTATATGCGTCTATAACGTTGTATATCCTAATCTAAGGCAACCTAACATCTCGGATGCAATATTTGACAACATTCCTGGCCTGTTGAACCCTACTTCTCGGAGGGAACAGTATATACGTCTATAACGTCATATATCCTAACCTAAGGCAACCTAACATCTCGGATGTAACATTTGACAACATTCCAGGCGTGTCGGTCCCTACGTCTCGGTGGTAACATGAATGCGTCTATAACGGCAACGTAACAACTCGGATGTAATATTTGACAACATTCCTGGCGTGTCGGACCCTTCTTCTCGGTGGGAACAGTATATACGTCCATAACGTTATATATCCTAACCTAAGGCAAGCTTACATCTCGGATGTAATGTTTGACAACATTCCTGGCGTATCGGACCCTTCTTCTCGGTGGGAACAGTATATACGTCTATATCGTTATATATCCTAACCTAAGGCAACCTGACATGTCGGATGTAATATTCTACAACATTCCACGCGTGTCGGACCCTGCTTCTCGATGGGAACATTATATGCGTCTACAACGTTGTATATCCTTATCTAAGGCAACCTAACATCTCGGATGCAATATTTGACAACATTCCTGGCCTGTCGAACCCTACTTCTCGGAGAAAACAGTATATACGTCTATAACGTCATATATCCTAACCTAAGGCAACCTAACATCTCGGATGTAACATTTGACAACATTCCAGGCGTGTCGGTCCCTACGTCTCGGTGGTAACATTAATGCGTCTATAACGGCAACGTAACAACTCGGATGTAATATTTGACAACATTCCTGGCGTGTCGGACCCTACGTCTCGGTGGGAACAGTATATACGTCCATAACGTTATATATCCTAACCTAAGGCAACCTTACATCTCGGATGTAATGTTTGACAACAATCCAGGCGTGTCGGTCCCTACGTCTCGGTGGTAACATTAATGCGTCTATAACGGCAACGTAACAACTCGGATGTAATATTTGACAACATTCCTGGCGTGTCGGACACTACTTCTCGGTGGGAAAAGTATATACGTCCATAACGTTATATATCCTAACCTAAGGCAACCTTACATCTCGGATGTAATGTTTGACAACATTCCTGGCGTATCGGACCCTACTTCTCGGAGGGAACAGTATATACGTCTATAACGTTATATATCCTAACCTAAGGCAACCTGACATGTCGGATGTGATATTCTACAACCTTCCAGGCGTGTCGGACCCTACTTCTCGGTGGGAACATTATATGCGTCTATAACGTTGTATATCCTAATCTAAGGCAACCTAACATCTCGGATGCAATATTTGGCAACATTCCTGGCCTGTCGAACCCTACTTCTCGGAGGGAACAGTATATACTTTTATAACGGTATATATCCTAATCTAAGGCAGCCTAACATCTCGGATGCAATATTTGACAACATTCCTGGCCTGTCGAACCCTACTTCTCGGAGGGAACAGTATATACGTCTGTAGCGTCATATATCCTAACATAAGGCAACCTAACATCTCGGATGTAACATTTGACAACATTCCAGGCATGTCGGTCCCTACGTCTCGGAGGTAACACTACATGCGTCTATAACGTTATATATCCTAACCTAAGGCAACCTAACATTTCGGATGCAATATTTGACAACATTCCTGGCCTGTCGAACCCTACCTCTCGGTGGGAACAGTATATACGTGTATAACGATATATATCCTAACCTAAGGCAGCCTAACATCTCGGATGTAACATTTGACAACATTCCAGGCATGTCGGTCCCTACGTCTCGGTGGTAACATTATATGCGTCTATAACGTTATATATCCTAATCTAAGGCAACCTAACATCTCGGATGCAATATTTGACAACATTCCTGGCCTGTCGAACCCTACTTCTCGGAGGGAACAGTATATACGTTTATAACGGTATATATCCTAATCTAAGGCAGCCTAACATCTCGGATGCAATATTTGACAACATTCCTGGCCTGTCGAACCCTACTTCTCGGAGGGAACAGTATATACGTCTGTAGCGTCATATATCCTAACATAAGGCAACCTAACATCTCGGATGTAACATTTGACAACATTCCTAGCCAGTCGAACCCTACTTCTCGGAGGGAACAGTATATACGTCTATAACGTTATATATCCTAACCTAAGGCAACCTGACATGTCGGATGTAATATTCTACATCATTCCAGGCGTGTCGGACCCTACTTCTCGGTGGGAACATTATATGAGTCTATAACGTTCTATATCCTAATCTAAGGCAACCTATTATCTCAGACGTAATATTTTACAATATTCCTGGCGTGTGAGTGCATACTTTTCGGTGGTAACATTACATGCGTCTATAACGGTATATATCCTAATCTAAGGCAACCTAACATCTCGGATGTAACATTTGACAACATTCCAGGCGTGTTGGTCCCTACTTCTCGGTGGTAACATTACATGCGGCTATAACGTTATATATCCTAACCTAAGGCAACCTAACATTTCGGATGCAATATTTGACAACATTCCTGGCCTGTCGAACCCTACTTCTCGGAGGGAACAGTATATACGTCTATAACGTTATATATCCTAACCTAAGGCAACCTGACATGTCGGATGTATTATTCTACAACATTCCAGGCGTGTCGGACCCTACTTCTCGGTGGGAACATTATATGCGTCTATAACGTTGTATATCCTAATCTAAGGCAACCTAACATCTCGGATGCAATATTTGACAACATTCCTGGCCTGTCGAACCCTACTTCTCGGAGGGAACAGTATATACGTCTATAACGTTATATATCCTAACCTAAGGCAACCTGACATGTCGGATGTAATATTCTACATCATTCCAGGCGTGTCGGACCCTACTTCTCGGTGGGAACATTATATGAGTCTATAACGTTCTATATCCTAATCTAAGGCAACCTATTATCTCAGACGTAATATTTTACAATATTCCTGGCGTGTGAGTGCATACTTTTCGGTGGTAACATTACATGCGTCTATCACGGTATATATCCTAATCTGAGGCAACCTAACATCTCGGATGCAATATTTGACAACATGCCTGGCCTGTCGAACCCTACTTCTCGGAGGGAAGAGTATATACGTCTATAACGTTATATATCCTAACCTAAGGCAACCTGACATCTCGGATGTATTATTCTACAAAATTCCATGCGTGTCGGACCCTACTTCTCGGTGGTAACATTATATGCGTCTATAACGTTGTATATCCTAATCTAAGGCAACCTAACATCTCGGATGCAATATTTGACAACATTCCTGGCCTGTCGAACCCTACATCTCGGAGGGAACAGTATATACGTCCATAACGGTATATATCCTAATCTAAGGCAACCTAACATCTCGGATGCAATATTTGACAAGATTCCTGGCCTGTCGAACCCTACTTCTCGGAGGGAACAGTATATACGTCTATAACGTTATATATCCTAACCTAAGGCAACCTAACATCTCGGATGTAACATTTGACAACATTCCAGGCGTGTCGGTCCCTACTTTTCGGTGGTAACATTACATGCGGCTATAACGTTATATATCCTAACCTAAGGCAACCTAACAACTCGGATGTAACATTGGACAACATTTCTGGCGTGTCGGACCCTACTTCTCGGTGGGAACGGTATATACGTCTATAACGGTATATATCCTAACCTAAGGCAACCTGACATCTCGGATGTAATATTCTACAACCTTCCAGGCGTGTCGGACCCTACTTATCGGTGGGAACATTATATGCGTCTATAACGTTGTATATCCTAATCTAAGGCAACCTAACATCTCGGATGCAATATTTGACAACATTCCTGGCCTGTCGACCCCTACTTCTCGGAGGGAACAGCATATACGTCTATAACGTCATATATCCTAACCTAAGGCAACCTAACATCTCGGATGTAACATTTGCCAACATTCCAGGCGTGTCGGTCCCTACGTCTCAGTGGTAACGTTACATGCGTCTATAACGATATATACCCTAACCTAAGACAACCTAACATCCCCGATGCAATATTTGACAACATTACTGGCCTGTCGAACCCTACTTCTCGGAGGGAACAGTATATACGTCTGTAACGTTATATATCCTAACCTAAGGCAACCTAACATCTCGGATGTAACATTTGACAACATTCCAGGCGTGTAGGGCCCTACGTCTCGGAGGTAACATTACATGCGTCTATAACGTTATATATCCTAACCTAAGGGAACCTAACATCTCGGATGCACAATTTGACAACATTCCTGGACTGTCAAACCCTATCTCTCGGTGGGAACAGTATATACGTCTATAACGATATATATCGTAACCTAAGGCAACCTAACATCTCGGATGTAACATTTGACAACATTCCAGGCGTGTCGGTCCCTACGTCTCGGTGGTAACATGAATGCGTCTATAACGGCAACGTAACAACTCGGATGTAATATTTTACATCATTCCAGGCGTGTCGGAGCCTACTTCTCGGTGGGAACATTATATGAGTCTATAACGTTGTATATCCTAATCTAAGGCAACCTATTATCTCAGACGTAATATTTTACAATATTCCTGGCGTGTGAGTGCATACGTTTCGGTGGTAACATTAAATGCGTCTATAACGGTATATATCCTAATTTAAGGCAACCTAACATCTCGGATGCAATATTTGACAACATTCCTGGCCTGTCGAACCCTACGTCTCGGAGGTAACAGTATATACGTGTATAACGATATATATCCTAACCTAAGGCAGCCTAACATCTCGGATGTCACATTTGACAACATTCCAGGCGTGTCGGTCCCTACGTCTCGGAGGTAACATTACATGCGTCTATAACGTTATATATCCTAACCTAAGGCAACCTAACATCTCGGATGCAATATTTGACAACATTCCTGGCCTGTCGAGCCCTACTTCTCGGAGGGAACAGTATATACGTCTATAACGTTATATATCCTAACCTAGGGCAACCTAACATCTCGGATGTGATATTCTACAACCTTCCAGGCGTGTCGGACCCTACTTCTCGGTGGGAACATTATATGCGTCTATAACGTTGTATATCCTAATCTAAGGCAACCTAACATCTCGGATGCAATATTTGACAACATTCCTGGCCTGTTGAACCCTACTTCTCGGAGGGAACAGTACATACGTCTATAACGTCATATATCCTAACCTAAGGCAACCTAACATCTCGGATGTAAAAGTTGACAACATTCCAGGCGTGTCGGTCCCTACGTCTCGGTGGTAACATTAATGCGTCTATAACGGCAACGTAACAACTCGGATGTAATATTTGACAACATTCCTGGCGTGTCGGACCCTTCTTCTCGGTGGGAACAGTATATACGTCCATAACGTTATATATCCTAACCTAAGGCAAGCTTACATCTCGGATGTAATGTTTGACAACATTCCTGGCGTATCGGACCCTTCTTCTCGGTGGGAACAGTATATACGTCTATATCGTTATATATCCTAACCTAAGGCAACCTGACATGTCGGATGTAATATTCTACAACATTCCACGCGTGTCGGACCCTGCTTCTCGATGGGAACATTATATGCGTCTACAACGTTGTATATCCTTATCTAAGGCAACCTAACATCTCGGATGCAATATTTGACAACATTCCTGGCGTGTCGGACCCTACGTCTCGGTGGGAACAGTATATACGTCCATAACGTTATATATCCTAACCTAAGGCAACCTTACATCTCGGATGTAATGTTTGACAACAATCCAGGCGTGTCGGTCCCTACGTCTCGGTGGTAACATTAATGCGTCTATAACGGCAACGTAACAACTCGGATGTAATATTTGACAACATTCCTGGCGTGTCGGACACTACTTCTCGGTGGGAAAAGTATATACGTCCATAACGTTATATATCCTAACCTAAGGCAACCTTACATCTCGGATGTAATGTTTGACAACATTCCTGGCGTATCGGACCCTACTTCTCGGAGGGAACAGTATATACGTCTATAACGTTATATATCCTAACCTAAGGCAACCTGACATGTCGGATGTGATATTCTACAACCTTCCAGGCGTGTCGGACCCTACTTCTCGGTGGGAACATTATATGCGTCTATAACGTTGTATATCCTAATCTAAGGCAACCTAACATCTCGGATGCAATATTTGGCAACATTCCTGGCCTGTCGAACCCTACTTCTCGGAGGGAACAGTATATACTTTTATAACGGTATATATCCTAATCTAAGGCAGCCTAACATCTCGGATGCAATATTTGACAACATTCCTGGCCTGTCGAACCCTACTTCTCGGAGGGAACAGTATATACGTCTGTAGCGTCATATATCCTAACATAAGGCAACCTAACATCTCGGATGTAACATTTGACAACATTCCAGGCATGTCGGTCCCTACGTCTCGGAGGTAACACTACATGCGTCTATAACGTTATATATCCTAACCTAAGGCAACCTAACATTTCGGATGCAATATTTGACAACATTCCTGGCCTGTCGAACCCTACCTCTCGGTGGGAACAGTATATACGTGTATAACGATATATATCCTAACCTAAGGCAGCCTAACATCTCGGATGTAACATTTGACAACATTCCAGGCATGTCGGTCCCTACGTCTCGGTGGTAACATTATATGCGTCTATAACGTTATATATCCTAATCTAAGGCAACCTAACATCTCGGATGCAATATTTGACAACATTCCTGGCCTGTCGAACCCTACTTCTCGGAGGGAACAGTATATACGTTTATAACGGTATATATCCTAATCTAAGGCAGCCTAACATCTCGGATGCAATATTTGACAACATTCCTGGCCTGTCGAACCCTACTTCTCGGAGGGAACAGTATATACGTCTGTAGCGTCATATATCCTAACATAAGGCAACCTAACATCTCGGATGTAACATTTGACAACATTCCTAGCCAGTCGAACCCTACTTCTCGGAGGGAACAGTATATACGTCTATAACGTTATATATCCTAACCTAAGGCAACCTGACATGTCGGATGTAATATTCTACATCATTCCAGGCGTGTCGGACCCTACTTCTCGGTGGGAACATTATATGAGTCTATAACGTTCTATATCCTAATCTAAGGCAACCTATTATCTCAGACGTAATATTTTACAATATTCCTGGCGTGTGAGTGCATACTTTTCGGTGGTAACATTACATGCGTCTATAACGGTATATATCCTAACCTAAGGCAACCTAACATCTCGGATGTAACATTTGACAACATTCCAGGCGTGTCGGTCCCTACGTCTCGGTGGTAACATTAATGCGTCTATAACGGCAACGTAACAACTCGGATGTAATATTTGACAACATTCCTGGCGTGTCGGACCCTTCTTCTCGGTGGGAACAGTATATACGTCCATAACGTTATATATCCTAACCTAAGGCAACCTTACATCTCGGATGTAATGTTTGACAACAATCCAGGCGTGTCGGTCCCTACGTCTCGGTGGTAACATTAATGCGTCTA
Source organism: Xylocopa violacea (assembly GCA_963969225.1). Taxonomy (NCBI): domain Eukaryota; kingdom Metazoa; phylum Arthropoda; class Insecta; order Hymenoptera; family Apidae; genus Xylocopa; species Xylocopa violacea. The sequence continues at coordinate 357,188 of CAXAJV010000828.1, forward strand.
TAACGGCAACGTAACAACTCGGATGTAATATTTGACAACATTCCTGGCGTGTCGGACACTACTTCTCGGTGGGAAAAGTATATACGTCCATAACGTTATATATCCTAACCTAAGGCAACCTTACATCTCGGATGTAATGTTTGACAACATTCCTGGCGTATCGGACCCTACTTCTCGGAGGGAACAGTATATACGTCTATAACGTTATATATCCTAACCTAAGGCAACCTGACATGTCGGATGTGATATTCTACAACCTTCCAGGCGTGTCGGACCCTACTTCTCGGTGGGAACATTATATGCGTCTATAACGTTGTATATCCTAATCTAAGGCAACCTAACATCTCGGATGCAATATTTGGCAACATTCCTGGCCTGTCGAACCCTACTTCTCGGAGGGAACAGTATATACTTTTATAACGGTATATATCCTAATCTAAGGCAGCCTAACATCTCGGATGCAATATTTGACAACATTCCTGGCCTGTCGAACCCTACTTCTCGGAGGGAACAGTATATACGTCTGTAGCGTCATATATCCTAACATAAGGCAACCTAACATCTCGGATGTAACATTTGACAACATTCCAGGCATGTCGGTCCCTACGTCTCGGAGGTAACACTACATGCGTCTATAACGTTATATATCCTAACCTAAGGCAACCTAACATTTCGGATGCAATATTTGACAACATTCCTGGCCTGTCGAACCCTACCTCTCGGTGGGAACAGTATATACGTGTATAACGATATATATCCTAACCTAAGGCAGCCTAACATCTCGGATGTAACATTTGACAACATTCCAGGCATGTCGGTCCCTACGTCTCGGTGGTAACATTATATGCGTCTATAACGTTATATATCCTAATCTAAGGCAACCTAACATCTCGGATGCAATATTTGACAACATTCCTGGCCTGTCGAACCCTACTTCTCGGAGGGAACAGTATATACGTTTATAACGGTATATATCCTAATCTAAGGCAGCCTAACATCTCGGATGCAATATTTGACAGCATTCCTGGCCTGTCGAACCCTACTTCTCGGAGGGAACAGTATATACGTCTGTAGCGTCATATATCCTAACATAAGGCAACCTAACATCTCGGATGTAACATTTGACAACATTCCTAGCCAGTCGAACCCTACTTCTCGGAGGGAACAGTATATACGTCTATAACGTTATATATCCTAACCTAAGGCAACCTGACATGTCGGATGTAATATTCTACATCATTCCAGGCGTGTCGGACCCTACTTCTCGGTGGGAACATTATATGAGTCTATAACGTTCTATATCCTAATCTAAGGCAACCTATTATCTCAGACGTAATATTTTACAATATTCCTGGCGTGTGAGTGCATACTTTTCGGTGGTAACATTACATGCGTCTATCACGGTATATATCCTAATCTGAGGCAACCTAACATCTCGGATGCAATATTTGACAACATGCCTGGCCTGTCGAACCCTACTTCTCGGAGGGAAGAGTATATACGTCTATAACGTTATATATCCTAACCTAAGGCAACCTGACATCTCGGATGTATTATTCTACAAAATTCTATGCGTGTCGGACCCTACTTCTCGGTGGTAACATTATATGCGTCTATAACGTTGTATATCCTAATCTAAGGCAACCTAACATCTCGGATGCAATATTTGACAACATTCCTGGCCTGTCGAACCCTACATCTCGGAGGGAACAGTATATACGTCCATAACGGTATATATCCTAATCTAAGGCAACCTAACATCTCGGATGCAATATTTGACAAGATTCCTGGCCTGTCGAACCCTACTTCTCGGAGGGAACAGTATATACGTCTATAACGTTATATATCCTAACCTAAGGCAACCTAACATCTCGGATGTAACATTTGACAACATTCCAGGCGTGTCGGTCCCTACTTCTCGGTGGTAACATTACATGCGGCTATAACGTTATATATCCTAACCTAAGGCAACCTAACAACTCGGATGTAACATTGGACAACATTTCTGGCGTGTCGGACCCTACTTCTCGGTGGGAACGGTATATACGTCTGTAACGGTATATATCCTAACCTAAGGCAACCTGACATCTCGGATGTAATATTCTACAACCTTCCAGGCGTGTCGGACCCTACTTATCGGTGGGAACATTATATGCGTCTATAACGTTGTATATCCTAATCTAAGGCAACCTAACATCTCGGATGCAATATTTGACAACATTCCTGGCCTGTCGACCCCTACTTCTCGGAGGGAACAGCATATACGTCTATAACGTCATATATCCTAACCTAAGGCAACCTAACATCTCGGATGTAACATTTGCCAACATTCCAGGCGTGTCGGTCCCTACGTCTCGGTGGTAACATTAATGCGTCTATAACGGCAACGTAACAACTCGGATGTAATATTTGACAACATTCCTGGCGTGTCGGATCCTACATCTCGGTGGGAACAGTATATACGTCCATAACGTTATATATCCTAACCTAAGGCAACCTGACATGTCGGATGTAATATTCTACAACATTCCAGGCGTGACGGACCCTGCATCTCGATGGGAACATTATATGCGTCTACAACGTTGTATATCCTTATCTAAGGCAACCTAACATCTCGGATGTAACATTTGACAACATTCCAGGCGTGTCGGTCCCTACGTCTCGGTGGTAACATTAATGCGTCTATAACGGCAACGTAACAACTCGGATGTAATATCTGACAACATTCCTGGCGTGTCGGACACTACTTCTCGGTGGGAACAGTATATACGTCCATAACGTTATATATCCTAACCTAAGGCAACCTTACATCTCGGATGTAATGTTTGACAACATTCCTGGCGTATCGGACCCTACTTCTCGGTGGGAACAGTATATACGTCTATAACGTTATATATCCTAACCTAAGGCAACCTGACATGTCGGATGTAATATTCTACAACATTCCCGGCGTGTCGGACCCTACATCTCGGTGGGAACATTATATGCGTCTATAACGTTGTATATCCTAATCTAAGGCAACCTAACATCTCGGATGCAATATTTGACAACATTCCTGGCCTGTCGAGCCCTACTTCTAGGAGGGAACAGTATATACGTCTATAACGTTATATATCCTAACCTAGGGCAACCTAACATCTCGGATGTGATATTCTACAACCTTCCAGGCGTGTCGGACCCTACTTCTCGGTGGGAACATTATATGCGTCTATAACGTTGTATATCCTAATCTAAGGCAACCTAACATCTCGGATGCAATATTTGACAACATTCCTGGCCTGTCGAGCCCTACTTCTAGGAGGGAACAGTATATACGTCTATAACGTTATATATCCTAACCTAGGGCAACCTAACATCTCGGATGTGATATTCTACAACCTTCCAGGCGTGTCGGACCCTACTTCTCGGTGGGAACATTATATGCGTCTATAACGTTGTATATCCTAATCTAAGGCAACCTAACATCTCGGATGCAATATTTGACAACATTCCTGGCCTGTCGAACCCTACTTCTCGGAGGGAACAGTATATACGTCTATAACGTCATATATCCTAACCTAAGGCAACCTAACATCTCGGATGTAACATTTGACAACATTCCAGGCGTGTCGGTCCCTACGTCTCGGTGGTAACATTAATGCGTCTATAACGGCAACGTAACAACTCGGATGTAATATTTGACAACATTCCTGGCGTGTCGGACCCTACGTCTCGGTGGGAACAGTATATACGTCCATAACGTTATATATCCTAACCTAAGGCAACCTTACATCTCGGATGTAATGTTTGACAACATTCCTGGCGTATCGGACCCTACTTCTCGGTGGGAACAGTATATACGTCTATAACGTTATATATCCTAACCTAAGGCAACCTGACATGTCGGATGTAATATTCTACAACATTCCAGGCGTGTCGGACCCTACATCTCGGTGGGAACATTATATGCGTCTATAACGTTGTATATCCTAATCTAAGGCAACCTAACATCTCGGATGCAATATTTGACAACATTCCTGGCCTGTCGAACCCTACTTCTCGGAGGGAACATTATATACGTCTATAACGTTATATATCCTAACCTAAGGCAACCTTACATCTCGGATGTAATGTTTGACAACATTCCTGGCGTATCGGACCCTACTTCTCGGTGGGAACAGTATATACGTCTATAACGTTATATATCCTAACCTAAGGCAACCTGACATGTCGGATGTAATATTCTACATCATTCCAGGCGTGTCGGACCCTACATCTCGGTGGGAACATTATATGCGTCTATAACGTTTTATATCCTAATCTAAGGCAACCTAACATCTCGGATGCAATATTTGACAACATTCCTGGCCTGTCGAGCCCTACTTTTCGGAGGGAACAGTATATACGTCTATAACGTCATAGATCCTAACCTAAGGCAACCTAACATCTCGGATGTAACATTTGACAACATTCCAGGCGTGTCGGTCCCTACGTCTCGGTGGTAACATTAATGCGTCTATAACGGCAACGTAACAACTCGGATGTAATATTTGACAACATTCCTGGCGTGTCGGACCCTACGTCTCGGTGGGAACAGTATATACGTCCATAACGTTATATATCCTAACCTAAGGCAACCTTACATCTCGGATGTAATGTTTGACAACATTCCTGGCGTATCGGACCCTACTTCTCGGTGGGAACAGTATATACGTCTATAACGTTATATATCCTAACCTAAGGCAACCTAACATCTCGGATGTAACATTTGACAACAATCCAGGCGTGTCGGTCCCTACGTCTCGGTGGTAACATTAATGCGTCTATAACGGCAACGTAACAACTCGGATGTAATATTTGATAACATTCCTGGCGTGTCGGACACTACTTCTCAGTGGGAACAGTATATACGTCCATAACGTTATATATCCTAACCTAAGGCAACCTTACATCTCGGATGTAATGTTTGACAACATTCCTGGCGTATCGGACCCTACTTCTCGGAGGGAACAGTATATACGTCTATAACGTTATATATCCTAACCTAAGGCAACCTGACATGTCGGATGTGATATTCTACAACCTTCCAGGCGTGTCGGACCCTACTTCTCGGTGGGAACATTATATGCGTCTATAACGTTGTATATCCTAATCTAAGGCAACCTAACATCTCGGATGCAATATTTGACAACATTCCTGGCCTGTCGAACCCTACTTCTCGGAGGGAACAGTATATACGTTTATAACGGTATATATCCTAATCTAAGGCAGCCTAACATCTCGGATGCAATATTTGACAACATTCCTGGCCTGTCGAACCCTACTTCTCGGAGGGAACAGTATATACGTCTGTAGCGTCATATATCCTAACATAAGGCAACCTAACATCTCTGATGTAACATTTGACAACATTCTAGGCATGTCGGTCCCTACGTCTCGGAGGTAACACTACATGCGTCTATAACGTTATATATCCTAACCTAAGGCAACCTAACATCTCGGATGCAATATTTGACAACATTCCTGGCCTGTCGAACCCTACCTCTCGGTGGGAACAGTATATACGTGTATAACGATATATATCCTAACCTAAGGCAGCCTAACATCTCGGATGTCACATTTGACAACATTCCAGGCGTGTCGGTCCCTACGTCTCGGAGGTAACATTACATGCGTCTATAACGTTATATATCCTAACCTAAGGCAACCTAACATCTCGGATGCAATATTTGACAACATTCCTGGCCTGTCGAGCCCTACTTCTCGGAGGGAACAGTATATACGTCTATAACGTTATATATCCTAACCTAGGGCAACCTAACATCTCGGATGTGATATTCTACAACCTTCCAGGCGTGTCGGACCCTACTTCTCGGTGGGAACATTATATGCGTCTATAACGTTGTATATCCTAATCTAAGGCAACCTAACATCTCGGATGCAATATTTGACAACATTCCTGGCCTGTTGAACCCTACTTCTCGGAGGGAACAGTATATACGTCTATAACGTCATATATCCTAACCTAAGGCAACCTAACATCTCGGATGTAACATTTGACAACATTCCAGGCGTGTCGGTCCCTACGTCTCGGTGGTAACATTAATGCGTCTATAACGGCAACGTAACAACTCGGATGTAATATTTGACAACATTCCTGGCGTGTCGGACCCTTCTTCTCGGTGGGAACAGTATATACGTCCATAACGTTATATATCCTAACCTAAGGCAAGCTTACATCTCGGATGTAATGTTTGACAACATTCCTGGCGTATCGGACCCTTCTTCTCGGTGGGAACAGTATATACGTCTATATCGTTATATATCCTAACCTAAGGCAACCTGACATGTCGGATGTAATATTCTACAACATTCCACGCGTGTCGGACCCTGCTTCTCGATGGGAACATTATATGCGTCTACAACGTTGTATATCCTTATCTAAGGCAACCTAACATCTCGGATGCAATATTTGACAACATTCCTGGCCTGTCGAACCCTACTTCTCGGAGAAAACAGTATATACGTCTATAACGTCATATATCCTAACCTAAGGCAACCTAACATCTCGGATGTAACATTTGACAACATTCCAGGCGTGTCGGTCCCTACGTCTCGGTGGTAACATTAATGCGTCTATAACGGCAACGTAACAACTCGGATGTAATATTTGACAACATTCCTGGCGTGTCGGACCCTACGTCTCGGTGGGAACAGTATATACGTCCATAACGTTATATATCCTAACCTAAGGCAACCTTACATCTCGGATGTAATGTTTGACAACATTCCAGGCGTGTCGGTCCCTACGTCTCGGTGGTAACATTAATGCGTCTATAACGGCAACGTAACAACTCGGATGTAATATTTGACAACATTCCTGGCGTGTCGGACCCTACGTCTCGGTGGGAACAGTATATACGTCCATAACGTTATATATCCTAACCTAAGGCAACCTTACATCTCGGATGTAATGTTTGACAACATTCCTGGCGTATCGGACCCTACTTCTCGGTGGGAACAGTATATACGTCTATAACGTTATATATCCTAACCTAAGGCAACCTGACATGTCGGATGTAATATTCTACAACATTCCAGGCGTGTCGGACCCTACATCTCGGTGGGAACATTATATGCGTCTATAACGTTGTATATCCTAATCTAAGGCAACCTAACATCTCGGATGCAATATTTGACAACATTCCTGGCCTGTCGAACCCTACTTCTCGGAGGGAACATTATATACGTCTATAACGTTATATATCCTAACCTAAGGCAACCTTACATCTCGGATGTAATGTTTGACAACATTCCTGGCGTATCGGACCCTACTTCTCGGTGGGAACAGTATATACGTCTATAACGTTATATATCCTAACCTAAGGCAACCTGACATGTCGGATGTAATATTCTACATCATTCCAGGCGTGTCGGACCCTACATCTCGGTGGGAACATTATATGCGTCTATAACGTTTTATATCCTAATCTAAGGCAACCTAACATCTCGGATGCAATATTTGACAACATTCCTGGCCTGTCGAGCCCTACTTTTCGGAGGGAACAGTATATACGTCTATAACGTCATAGATCCTAACCTAAGGCAACCTAACATCTCGGATGTAACATTTGACAACATTCCAGGCGTGTCGGTCCCTACGTCTCGGTGGTAACATTAATGCGTCTATAACGGCAACGTAACAACTCGGATGTAATATTTGACAACATTCCTGGCGTGTCGGACCCTACGTCTCGGTGGGAACAGTATATACGTCCATAACGTTATATATCCTAACCTAAGGCAACCTTACATCTCGGATGTAATGTTTGACAACATTCCTGGCGTATCGGACCCTACTTCTCGGTGGGAACAGTATATACGTCTATAACGTTATATATCCTAACCTAAGGCAACCTAACATCTCGGATGTAACATTTGACAACAATCCAGGCGTGTCGGTCCCTACGTCTCGGTGGTAACATTAATGCGTCTATAACGGCAACGTAACAACTCGGATGTAATATTTGATAACATTCCTGGCGTGTCGGACACTACTTCTCAGTGGGAACAGTATATACGTCCATAACGTTATATATCCTAACCTAAGGCAACCTTACATCTCGGATGTAATGTTTGACAACATTCCTGGCGTATCGGACCCTACTTCTCGGAGGGAACAGTATATACGTCTATAACGTTATATATCCTAACCTAAGGCAACCTGACATGTCGGATGTGATATTCTACAACCTTCCAGGCGTGTCGGACCCTACTTCTCGGTGGGAACATTATATGCGTCTATAACGTTGTATATCCTAATCTAAGGCAACCTAACATCTCGGATGCAATATTTGACAACATTCCTGGCCTGTCGAACCCTACTTCTCGGAGGGAACAGTATATACGTTTATAACGGTATATATCCTAATCTAAGGCAGCCTAACATCTCGGATGCAATATTTGACAACATTCCTGGCCTGTCGAACCCTACTTCTCGGAGGGAACAGTATATACGTCTGTAGCGTCATATATCCTAACATAAGGCAACCTAACATCTCTGATGTAACATTTGACAACATTCTAGGCATGTCGGTCCCTACGTCTCGGAGGTAACACTACATGCGTCTATAACGTTATATATCCTAACCTAAGGCAACCTAACATCTCGGATGCAATATTTGACAACATTCCTGGCCTGTCGAACCCTACCTCTCGGTGGGAACAGTATATACGTGTATAACGATATATATCCTAACCTAAGGCAGCCTAACATCTCGGATGTCACATTTGACAACATTCCAGGCGTGTCGGTCCCTACGTCTCGGAGGTAACATTACATGCGTCTATAACGTTATATATCCTAACCTAAGGCAACCTAACATCTCGGATGCAATATTTGACAACATTCCTGGCCTGTCGAGCCCTACTTCTCGGAGGGAACAGTATATACGTCTATAACGTTATATATCCTAACCTAGGGCAACCTAACATCTCGGATGTGATATTCTACAACCTTCCAGGCGTGTCGGACCCTACTTCTCGGTGGGAACATTATATGCGTCTATAACGTTGTATATCCTAATCTAAGGCAACCTAACATCTCGGATGCAATATTTGACAACATTCCTGGCCTGTTGAACCCTACTTCTCGGAGGGAACAGTATATACGTCTATAACGTCATATATCCTAACCTAAGGCAACCTAACATCTCGGATGTAACATTTGACAACATTCCAGGCGTGTCGGTCCCTACGTCTCGGTGGTAACATTAATGCGTCTATAACGGCAACGTAACAACTCGGATGTAATATTTGACAACATTCCTGGCGTGTCGGACCCTTCTTCTCGGTGGGAACAGTATATACGTCCATAACGTTATATATCCTAACCTAAGGCAAGCTTACATCTCGGATGTAATGTTTGACAACATTCCTGGCGTATCGGACCCTTCTTCTCGGTGGGAACAGTATATACGTCTATATCGTTATATATCCTAACCTAAGGCAACCTGACATGTCGGATGTAATATTCTACAACATTCCACGCGTGTCGGACCCTGCTTCTCGATGGGAACATTATATGCGTCTACAACGTTGTATATCCTTATCTAAGGCAACCTAACATCTCGGATGCAATATTTGACAACATTCCTGGCCTGTCGAACCCTACTTCTCGGAGAAAACAGTATATACGTCTATAACGTCATATATCCTAACCTAAGGCAACCTAACATCTCGGATGTAACATTTGACAACATTCCAGGCGTGTCGGTCCCTACGTCTCGGTGGTAACATTAATGCGTCTATAACGGCAACGTAACAACTCGTATGTAATATTTGACAACATTCCTGGCGTGTCGGACCCTACGTCTCGGTGGGAACAGTATATACGTCCATAACGTTATATATCCTAACCTAAGGCAACCTTACATCTCGGATGTAATGTTTGACAACAATCCAGGCGTGTCGGTCCCTACGTCTCGGTGGTAACATTAATGCGTCTATAACGGCAACGTAACAACTCGGATGTAATATTTGACAACATTCCTGGCGTGTCGGACACTACTTCTCGGTGGGAAAAGTATATACGTCCATAACGTTATATATCCTAACCTAAGGCAACCTTACATCTCGGATGTAATGTTTGACAACATTCCTGGCGTATCGGACCCTACTTCTCGGAGGGAACAGTATATACGTCTATAACGTTATATATCCTAACCTAAGGCAACCTGACATGTCGGATGTGATATTCTACAACCTTCCAGGCGTGTCGGACCCTACTTCTCGGTGGGAACATTATATGCGTCTATAACGTTGTATATCCTAATCTAAGGCAACCTAACATCTCGGATGCAATATTTGGCAACATTCCTGGCCTGTCGAACCCTACTTCTCGGAGGGAACAGTATATACTTTTATAACGGTATATATCCTAATCTAAGGCAGCCTAACATCTCGGATGCAATATTTGACAACATTCCTGGCCTGTCGAACCCTACTTCTCGGAGGGAACAGTATATACGTCTGTAGCGTCATATATCCTAACATAAGGCAACCTAACATCTCGGATGTAACATTTGACAACATTCCAGGCATGTCGGTCCCTACGTCTCGGAGGTAACACTACATGCGTCTATAACGTTATATATCCTAACCTAAGGCAACCTAACATTTCGGATGCAATATTTGACAACATTCCTGGCCTGTCGAACCCTACCTCTCGGTGGGAACAGTATATACGTGTATAACGATATATATCCTAACCTAAGGCAGCCTAACATCTCGGATGTAACATTTGACAACATTCCAGGCATGTCGGTCCCTACGTCTCGGTGGTAACATTATATGCGTCTATAACGTTATATATCCTAATCTAAGGCAACCTAACATCTCGGATGCAATATTTGACAACATTCCTGGCCTGTCGAACCCTACTTCTCGGAGGGAACAGTATATACGTTTATAACGGTATATATCCTAATCTAAGGCAGCCTAACATCTCGGATGCAATATTTGACAACATTCCTGGCCTGTCGAACCCTACTTCTCGGAGGGAACAGTATATACGTCTGTAGCGTCATATATCCTAACATAAGGCAACCTAACATCTCGGATGTAACATTTGACAACATTCCTAGCCAGTCGAACCCTACTTCTCGGAGGGAACAGTATATACGTCTATAACGTTATATATCCTAACCTAAGGCAACCTGACATGTCGGATGTAATATTCTACATCATTCCAGGCGTGTCGGACCCTACTTCTCGGTGGGAACATTATATGAGTCTATAACGTTCTATATCCTAATCTAAGGCAACCTATTATCTCAGACGTAATATTTTACAATATTCCTGGCGTGTGAGTGCATACTTTTCGGTGGTAACATTACATGCGTCTATAACGGTATATATCCTAATCTAAGGCAACCTAACATCTCGGATGTAACATTTGACAACATTCCAGGCGTGTTGGTCCCTACTTCTCGGTGGTAACATTACATGCGGCTATAACGTTATATATCCTAACCTAAGGCAACCTAACATTTCGGATGCAATATTTGACAACATTCCTGGCCTGTCGAACCCTACTTCTCGGAGGGAACAGTATATACGTCTATAACGTTATATATCCTAACCTAAGGCAACCTGACATGTCGGATGTATTATTCTACAACATTCCAGGCGTGTCGGACCCTACTTCTCGGTGGGAACATTATATGCGTCTATAACGTTGTATATCCTAATCTAAGGCAACCTAACATCTCGGATGCAATATTTGACAACATTCCTGGCCTGTCGAACCCTACTTCTCGGAGGGAACAGTATATACGTCTATAACGTTATATATCCTAACCTAAGGCAACCTGACATGTCGGATGTAATATTCTACATCATTCCAGGCGTGTCGGACCCTACTTCTCGGTGGGAACATTATATGAGTCTATAACGTTCTATATCCTAATCTAAGGCAACCTATTATCTCAGACGTAATATTTTACAATATTCCTGGCGTGTGAGTGCATACTTTTCGGTGGTAACATTACATGCGTCTATCACGGTATATATCCTAATCTGAGGCAACCTAACATCTCGGATGCAATATTTGACAACATGCCTGGCCTGTCGAACCCTACTTCTCGGAGGGAAGAGTATATACGTCTATAACGTTATATATCCTAACCTAAGGCAACCTGACATCTCGGATGTATTATTCTACAAAATTCCATGCGTGTCGGACCCTACTTCTCGGTGGTAACATTATATGCGTCTATAACGTTGTATATCCTAATCTAAGGCAACCTAACATCTCGGATGCAATATTTGACAACATTCCTGGCCTGTCGAACCCTACATCTCGGAGGGAACAGTATATACGTCCATAACGGTATATATCCTAATCTAAGGCAACCTAACATCTCGGATGCAATATTTGACAAGATTCCTGGCCTGTCGAACCCTACTTCTCGGAGGGAACAGTATATACGTCTATAACGTTATATATCCTAACCTAAGGCAACCTAACATCTCGGATGTAACATTTGACAACATTCCAGGCGTGTCGGTCCCTACTTCTCGGTGGTAACATTACATGCGGCTATAACGTTATATATCCTAACCTAAGGCAACCTAACAACTCGGATGTAACATTGGACAACATTTCTGGCGTGTCGGACCCTACTTCTCGGTGGGAACGGTATATACGTCTATAACGGTATATATCCTAACCTAAGGCAACCTGACATCTCGGATGTAATATTCTACAACCTTCCAGGCGTGTCGGACCCTACTTATCGGTGGGAACATTATATGCGTCTATAACGTTGTATATCCTAATCTAAGGCAACCTAACATCTCGGATGCAATATTTGACAACATTCCTGGCCTGTCGACCCCTACTTCTCGGAGGGAACAGCATATACGTCTATAACGTCATATATCCTAACCTAAGGCAACCTAACATCTCGGATGTAACATTTGCCAACATTCCAGGCGTGTCGGTCCCTACGTCTCAGTGGTAACGTTACATGCGTCTATAACGATATATACCCTAACCTAAGACAACCTAACATCCCCGATGCAATATTTGACAACATTACTGGCCTGTCGAACCCTACTTCTCGGAGGGAACAGTATATACGTCTGTAACGTTATATATCCTAACCTAAGGCAACCTAACATCTCGGATGTAACATTTGACAACATTCCAGGCGTGTAGGGCCCTACGTCTCGGAGGTAACATTACATGCGTCTATAACGTTATATATCCTAACCTAAGGGAACCTAACATCTCGGATGCACAATTTGACAACATTCCTGGACTGTCAAACCCTATCTCTCGGTGGGAACAGTATATACGTCTATAACGATATATATCGTAACCTAAGGCAACCTAACATCTCGGATGTAACATTTGACAACATTCCAGGCGTGTCGGTCCCTACGTCTCGGTGGTAACATGAATGCGTCTATAACGGCAACGTAACAACTCGGATGTAATATTTTACATCATTCCAGGCGTGTCGGAGCCTACTTCTCGGTGGGAACATTATATGAGTCTATAACGTTGTATATCCTAATCTAAGGCAACCTATTATCTCAGACGTAATATTTTACAATATTCCTGGCGTGTGAGTGCATACGTTTCGGTGGTAACATTAAATGCGTCTATAACGGTATATATCCTAATCTAAGGCAACCTAACATCTCGGATGCAATATTTGACAACATTCCTGGCCTGTCGAACCCTACGTCTCGGAGGTAACAGTATATACGTGTATAACGATATATATCCTAACCTAAGGCAGCCTAACATCTCGGATGTCACATTTGACAACATTCCAGGCGTGTCGGTCCCTACGTCTCGGAGGTAACATTACATGCGTCTATAACGTTATATATCCTAACCTAAGGCAACCTAACATCTCGGATGCAATATTTGACAACATTCCTGGCCTGTCGAGCCCTACTTCTCGGAGGGAACAGTATATACGTCTATAACGTTATATATCCTAACCTAGGGCAACCTAACATCTCGGATGTGATATTCTACAACCTTCCAGGCGTGTCGGACCCTACTTCTCGGTGGGAACATTATATGCGTCTATAACGTTGTATATCCTAATCTAAGGCAACCTAACATCTCGGATGCAATATTTGACAACATTCCTGGCCTGTTGAACCCTACTTCTCGGAGGGAACAGTACATACGTCTATAACGTCATATATCCTAACCTAAGGCAACCTAACATCTCGGATGTAAAAGTTGACAACATTCCAGGCGTGTCGGTCCCTACGTCTCGGTGGTAACATTAATGCGTCTATAACGGCAACGTAACAACTCGGATGTAATATTTGACAACATTCCTGGCGTGTCGGACCCTTCTTCTCGGTGGGAACAGTATATACGTCCATAACGTTATATATCCTAACCTAAGGCAAGCTTACATCTCGGATGTAATGTTTGACAACATTCCTGGCGTATCGGACCCTTCTTCTCGGTGGGAACAGTATATACGTCTATATCGTTATATATCCTAACCTAAGGCAACCTGACATGTCGGATGTAATATTCTACAACATTCCACGCGTGTCGGACCCTGCTTCTCGATGGGAACATTATATGCGTCTACAACGTTGTATATCCTTATCTAAGGCAACCTAACATCTCGGATGCAATATTTGACAACATTCCTGGCGTGTCGGACCCTACGTCTCCGTGGGAACAGTATATACGTCCATAACGTTATATATCCTAACCTAAGGCAACCTTACATCTCGGATGTAACATTTGACAACATTCCAGGCGTGTCGGTCCCTACGTCTCGGTGGTAACATTAATGCGTCTATAACGGCAACGTAACAACTCGGATGTAATATTTGACAACATTCCTGGCGTGTCGGACCCTTCTTCTCGGTGGGAACAGTATATACGTCCATAACGTTATATATCCTAACCTAAGGCAAGCTTACATCTCGGATGTAATGTTTGACAACATTCCTGGCGTATCGGACCCTTCTTCTCGGTGGGAACAGTATATACGTCTATATCGTTATATATCCTAACCTAAGGCAACCTGACATGTCGGATGTAATATTCTACAACATTTCACGCGTGTCGGACCCTGCTTCTCGATGGGAACATTATATGCGTCTACAACGTTGTATATCCTTATCTAAGGCAACCTAACATCTCGGATGCAATATTTGACAACATTCCTGGCCTGTCGAACCCTACTTCTCGGAGAAAACAGTATATACGTCTATAACGTCATATATCCTAACCTAAGGCAACCTAACATCTCGGATGTAACATTTGACAACATTCCAGGCGTGTCGGTCCCTACGTCTCGGTGGTAACATTAATGCGTCTATAACGGCAACGTAACAACTCGGATGTAATATTTGACAACATTCCTGGCGTGTCGGACCCTACGTCTCGGTGGGAACAGTATATACGTCCATAACGTTATATATCCTAACCTAAGGCAACCTTACATCTCGGATGTAATGTTTGACAACAATCCAGGCGTGTCGGTCCCTACGTCTCGGTGGTAACATTAATGCGTCTATAACGGCAACGTAACAACTCGGATGTAATATTTGACAACATTCCTGGCGTGTCGGACACTACTTCTCGGTGGGAAAAGTATATACGTCCATAACGTTATATATCCTAACCTAAGGCAACCTTACATCTCGGATGTAATGTTTGACAACATTCCTGGCGTATCGGACCCTACTTCTCGGAGGGAACAGTATATACGTCTATAACGTTATATATCCTAACCTAAGGCAACCTGACATGTCGGATGTGATATTCTACAACCTTCCAGGCGTGTCGGACCCTACTTCTCGGTGGGAACATTATATGCGTC
This sequence comes from Xylocopa violacea, assembly GCA_963969225.1. Taxonomy (NCBI): domain Eukaryota; kingdom Metazoa; phylum Arthropoda; class Insecta; order Hymenoptera; family Apidae; genus Xylocopa; species Xylocopa violacea. The sequence continues at coordinate 373,048 of CAXAJV010000828.1, forward strand.
TATAACGTTGTATATCCTAATCTAAGGCAACCTAACATCTCGGATGCAATATTTGGCAACATTCCTGGCCTGTCGAACCCTACTTCTCGGAGGGAACAGTATATACTTTTATAACGGTATATATCCTAATCTAAGGCAGCCTAACATCTCGGATGCAATATTTGACAACATTCCTGGCCTGTCGAACCCTACTTCTCGGAGGGAACAGTATATACGTCTGTAGCGTCATATATCCTAACATAAGGCAACCTAACATCTCGGATGTAACATTTGACAACATTCCAGGCATGTCGGTCCCTACGTCTCGGAGGTAACACTACATGCGTCTATAACGTTATATATCCTAACCTAAGGCAACCTAACATTTCGGATGCAATATTTGACAACATTCCTGGCCTGTCGAACCCTACCTCTCGGTGGGAACAGTATATACGTGTATAACGATATATATCCTAACCTAAGGCAGCCTAACATCTCGGATGTAACATTTGACAACATTCCAGGCATGTCGGTCCCTACGTCTCGGTGGTAACATTATATGCGTCTATAACGTTATATATCCTAATCTAAGGCAACCTAACATCTCGGATGCAATATTTGACAACATTCCTGGCCTGTCGAACCCTACTTCTCGGAGGGAACAGTATATACGTTTATAACGGTATATATCGTAATCTAAGGCAGCCTAACATCTCGGATGCAATATTTGACAACATTCCTGGCCTGTCGAACCCTACTTCTCGGAGGGAACAGTATATACGTCTGTAGCGTCATATATCCTAACATAAGGCAACCTAACATCTCGGATGTAACATTTGACAACATTCCTAGCCAGTCGAACCCTACTTCTCGGAGGGAACAGTATATACGTCTATAACGTTATATATCCTAACCTAAGGCAACCTGACATGTCGGATGTAATATTCTACATCATTCCAGGCGTGTCGGACCCTACTTCTCGGTGGGAACATTATATGAGTCTATAACGTTCTATATCCTAATCTAAGGCAACCTATTATCTCAGACGTAATATTTTACAATATTCCTGGCGTGTGAGTGCATACTTTTCGGTGGTAACATTACATGCGTCTATAACGGTATATATCCTAATCTAAGGCAACCTAACATCTCGGATGTAACATTTGACAACATTCCAGGCGTGTTGGTCCCTACTTCTCGGTGGTAACATTACATGCGGCTATAACGTTATATATCCTAACCTAAGGCAACCTAACATTTCGGATGCAATATTTGACAACATTCCTGGCCTGTCGAACCCTACTTCTCGGAGGGAACAGTATATACGTCTATAACGTTATATATCCTAACCTAAGGCAACCTGACATGTCGGATGTATTATTCTACAACATTCCAGGCGTGTCGGACCCTACTTCTCGGTGGGAACATTATATGCGTCTATAACGTTGTATATCCTAATCTAAGGCAACCTAACATCTCGGATGCAATATTTGACAACATTCCTGGCCTGTCGAACCCTACTTCTCGGAGGGAACAGTATATACGTCTATAACGTTATATATCCTAACCTAAGGCAACCTGACATGTCGGATGTAATATTCTACATCATTCCAGGCGTGTCGGACCCTACTTCTCGGTGGGAACATTATATGAGTCTATAACGTTCTATATCCTAATCTAAGGCAACCTATTATCTCAGACGTAATATTTTACAATATTCCTGGCGTGTGAGTGCATACTTTTCGGTGGTAACATTACATGCGTCTATCACGGTATATATCCTAATCTGAGGCAACCTAACATCTCGGATGCAATATTTGACCACATGCCTGGCCTGTCGAACCCTACTTCTCGGAGGGAAGAGTATATACGTCTATAACGTTATATATCCTAACCTAAGGCAACCTGACATCTCGGATGTATTATTCTACAAAATTCCATGCGTGTCGGACCCTACTTCTCGGTGGTAACATTATATGCGTCTATAACGTTGTATATCCTAATCTAAGGCAACCTAACATCTCGGATGCAATATTTGACAACATTCCTGGCCTGTCGAACCCTACTTCTCGGAGGGAACAGTATATACGTCTATAACGTTATATATCCTAACCTAAGGCAACCTAACATCTCGGATGTAACATTTGACAACAATCCAGGCGTGTCGGTCCCTACGTCTCGGTGGTAACATTAATGCGTCTATAACGGCAACGTAACAACTCGGATGTAATATTTGACAACATTCCTGGCGTGTCGGACACTACTTCTCGGTGGGAAAAGTATATACGTCCATAACGTTATATATCCTAACCTAAGGCAACCTTACATCTCGGATGTAATGTTTGACAACATTCCTGGCGTATCGGACCCTACTTCTCGGAGGGAACAGTATATACGTCTATAACGTTATATATCCTAACCTAAGGCAACCTGACATGTCGGATGTGATATTCTACAACCTTCCAGGCGTGTCGGACCCTACTTCTCGGTGGGAACATTATATGCGTCTATAACGTTGTATATCCTAATCTAAGGCAACCTAACATCTCGGATGCAATATTTGGCAACATTCCTGGCCTGTCGAACCCTACTTCTCGGAGGGAACAGTATATACTTTTATAACGGTATATATCCTAATCTAAGGCAGCCTAACATCTCGGATGCAATATTTGACAACATTCCTGGCCTGTCGAACCCTACTTCTCGGAGGGAACAGTATATACGTCTGTAGCGTCATATATCCTAACATAAGGCAACCTAACATCTCGGATGTAACATTTGACAACATTCCAGGCATGTCGGTCCCTACGTCTCGGAGGTAACACTACATGCGTCTATAACGTTATATATCCTAACCTAAGGCAACCTAACATTTCGGATGCAATATTTGACAACATTCCTGGCCTGTCGAACCCTACCTCTCGGTGGGAACAGTATATACGTGTATAACGATATATATCCTAACCTAAGGCAGCCTAACATCTCGGATGTAACATTTGACAACATTCCAGGCATGTCGGTCCCTACGTCTCGGTGGTAACATTATATGCGTCTATAACGTTATATATCCTAATCTAAGGCAACCTAACATCTCGGATGCAATATTTGACAACATTCCTGGCCTGTCGAACCCTACTTCTCGGAGGGAACAGTATATACGTTTATAACGGTATATATCCTAATCTAAGGCAGCCTAACATCTCGGATGCAATATTTGACAACATTCCTGGCCTGTCGAACCCTACTTCTCGGAGGGAACAGTATATACGTCTGTAGCGTCATACATCCTAACATAAGGCAACCTAACATCTCGGATGTAACATTTGACAACATTCCTAGCCAGTCGAACCCTACTTCTCGGAGGGAACAGTATATACGTTTATAACGGTATATATCCTAATCTAAGGCAGCCTAACATCTCGGATGCAATATTTGACAACATTCCTGGCCTGTCGAACCCTACTTCTCGGAGGGAACAGTATATACGTCTGTAGCGTCATATATCCTAACATAAGGCAACCTAACATCTCGGATGTAACATTTGACAACATTCCTAGCCAGTCGAACTCTACTTCTCGGAGGGAACAGTATATACGTCTATAACGTTATATATCCTAACCTAAGGCAACCTGACATGTCGGATGTAATATTCTACATCATTCCAGGCGTGTCGGACCCTACTTCTCGGTGGGAACATTATATGAGTCTATAACGTTCTATATCCTAATCTAAGGCAACCTATTATCTCAGACGTAATATTTTACAATATTCCTGGCGTGTGAGTGCATACTTTTCGGTGGTAACATTACATGCGTCTATAACGGTATATATCCTAATCTAAGGCAACCTAACATCTCGGATGTAACATTTGACAACATTCCAGGCGTGTTGGTCCCTACTTCTCGGTGGCAACATTACATGCGGCTATAACGTTATATATCCTAACCTAAGGCAACCTAACATTTCGGATGCAATATTTGACAACATTCCTGGCCTGTCGAACCCTACTTCTCGGAGGGAACAGTATATACGTCTATAACGTTATATATCCTAACCTAAGGCAACCTGACATGTCGGATGTATTATTCTACAACATTCCAGGCGTGTCGGACCCTACTTCTCGGTGGGAACATTATATGCGTCTATAACGTTGTATATCCTAATCTAAGGCAACCTAACATCTCGGATGTAACATTTGACAACATTCCAGGCGTGTAGGGCCCTACGTCTCGGAGGTAACATTACATGCGTCTATAACGTTATATATCCTAACCTAAGGGAACCTAACATCTCGGATGCACAATTTGACAACATTCCTGGACTGTCAAACCCTATCTCTCGGTGGGAACAGTATATACGTCTATAACGATATACATCGTAACCTAAGGCAACCTAACATCTCGGATGTAACATTTGACAACATTCCAGGCGTGTCGGTCCCTACGTCTCAGTGGTAACGTTACATGCGTCTATAACGATATATACCCTAACCTAAGACAACCTAACATCCCCGATGCAATATTTGACAACATTACTGGCCTGTCGAACCCTACTTCTCGGAGGGAACAGTATATACGTCTGTAACGTTATATATCCTAACCTAAGGCAACCTAACATCTCGGATGTAACATTTGACAACATTCCAGGCGTGTAGGGCCCTACGTCTCGGAGGTAACATTACATGCGTCTATAACGTTATATATCCTAACCTAAGGGAACCTAACATCTCGGATGCACAATTTGACAACATTCCTGGACTGTCAAACCCTATCTCTCGGTGGGAACAGTATATACGTCTATAACGATATATATCGTAACCTAAGGCAACCTAACATCTCGGATGTAACATTTGACAACATTCCAGGCGTGTCGGTCCCTACGTCTCGGTGGTAACATGAATGCGTCTATAACGGCAACGTAACAACTCGGATGTAATATTTTACATCATTCCAGGCGTGTCGGAGCCTACTTCTCGGTGGGAACATTATATGAGTCTATAACGTTGTATATCCTAATCTAAGGCAACCTATTATCTCAGACGTAATATTTTACAATATTCCTGGCGTGTGAGTGCATACGTTTCGGTGGTAACATTAAATGCGTCTATAACGGTATATATCCTAATCTAAGGCAACCTAACATCTCGGATGCAATATTTGACAACATTCCTGGCCTGTCGAACCCTACGTCTCGGAGGTAACAGTATATACGTCTATAACGTCATATATCCTGACCTAAGGCAACCTAACATCTCGGATGTAACATTTGACAACATTCCAGGCGTGTCGGTCCCTACGTCTCGGTGGTAACATTACATGCGTCTATAACGTTATATATCCTAATCTAAGGCAACCTAACATCTCGGATGCAATATTTGACAATATTCCTGGCCTGTCGAACCCTACTTCTCGGAGGGAACAGTATATACGTCTATAACGTCATATATCCTAACCTGAGGCAACCTAACATCTCGGATGTAACATTCGACAACATTCCAGGCATGTCGGTCCCTACGTCTCGGTGGTAACATTACATGCGTCTATAACGTTATATATCCTAATCTAAGGCAACCTAACATCTCGGAAGCAATATTTGACAACATTCCTGGCCTGTCGAACCCTACTTCTCGGAGGGAACAGTATATACGTCTATAACGTTATATATCCTAACCTAAGGCAACCTGACATGTCGGATGTAATATTCTATATCATTCCAGGCGTGTCGGACCCTACTTCTCGGTGGGAACATTATATGAGTCTATAACGTTGTATATCCTAATCTAAGGCAACCTATTATCTCAGACGTAATATTTTACAATATTCCTGGCGTGTGAGTGCATACTTTTCGGTAGTAACATTACATTCGTCTATAACGGTATATATCCTAATCTAAGGTAACCTAACATCTCGGATGCAATATTTGACAACATTCCTGGCCTGTCGAACCCTACTTCTCGGAGGGAACAGTATATAAGTCTATAACGGTATATATCCTAACCTAAGGCAACCTGACATCTCGGATGTAATATTCTACAACCTTCCAGGCGTGTCGGACCCTAATTCTGGGTGGGAACATTATATGCGTCTATAACGTTATATATCCTAATCTAAGGCAACCTAACATCTCGGATGCAATATTTGACAACATTCCTGGCCTGACGAACCCTGCTTCTCGGAGGGAACAGTATATACGTCTATAACGTTATATATCCTAACCTAAGGCAACCTGACATCTCGGATGTATTATTCTACAACATTCCAGGCGTGTCGGACCCTACTTCTCGGTGGGAACATTATATGCGTCTATAACGTTGTATATCCTAATCTAAGGCAAACTAACATCTCGGATGCAATATTTGACAACATTCCTGGCCTGTCGAACCCTACATCTCGGAGGGAACAGTATATACGTCCATAACGGTATATATCCTAATCTAAGGCAACCTAACATCTCGGATGCAATATTTGACAACATTCCTGGTCTGTCGAACCCTACTTCTCGGAGGGAACAGTATATACGTCTATAACGTTATATATCCTAACCTAAGGCAACCTAACATCTCGGATGTAACATTTGACAACATTCCAGGCGTGTCGGTCCCTACTTCTCGGTGGTAACATTACATGCGGCTATAACGTTATATATCCTAACCTAAGGCAACCTAACAACTCGGATGTAACATTTGACAACATTTCTGGCGTGTCGGACCCTACTTCTCGGTGGGAACAGTATATACGTCTATAACGGTATATATCCTAACCTAGGCAACCTGACATCTCGGATGTAATATTCTACAACCTTCCAGGCGTGTCGGACCCTACTTATCGGTGGGAACATTATATGCGTCTATAACGTTGTATATCCTAATCTAAGGCAACCTAACATCTCGGATGCAATATTTGACAACATTCCTGGCCTGTCGAACCCTACTTCTCGGAGGGAACAGTATATACGTCTATAACGTTATATATCCTAACCTAAGCCAACCTGACATGTCGGATGTAATATTCTACATCATTCCAGGCGTGGCGGACCCTACTTCTCGGTGGGAACATTATATGTGTCTATAACGTTGTATATCCTAATCTAAGGCAACCTATTATCTCAGACGTAATATTTTACAATATTCCTGGCGTGTGAGTGCATACTTTTCGGTGGTAACATTACATTCGTCTATAACGGTATATATCCTAATCTAAGGCAACCTAACATCTCGGATGCAATATTTGACAACATTCCTGGCCTGTCGAACCCGACTTCTCGGAGGGAACAGTATATACGTCTATAACGGTATATATCCTAACCTAAGGCAACCTGACATCTCGGATGTAATATTCTACAACCTTCCAGGCGTGTCGGACCCTAATTCTGGGTGGGAACATTATATGCGTCTATAACGTTGTATATCCTAATCTAAGGCAACCTAACATCTCGGATGCAATATTTGACAACATTCCAGGCGTGTCGGACCCTACTTCTCGGTGGGAACAGTATATACTTCTAAAACGTCATATATCCTAACCTAAGGCAACCTAACATCTCGGATGTAACATTTGACAACATTCCAGGCGTGTCGGTCCCTACGTCTCGGTGGTAACATTAATGCGTCTATAACGGCAACGTAACAACTCGGATGTAATATTTGACAACATTCCTGGCGTGTCGGACCCTACTTCTCGGTGGGAACAGTATATACGTCCGTAACGTTATATATCCTAACCTAAGGCAACCTGACATCTCGAATGTAAAATTTGACAACATTCCAGGCGTGTCGGTCCCTACGTCTCGGTGGTAACATTAATGCGTCTATAACGGCAACGTAACAACTCGGATGTAATATTTGACAACATTCCTGGCGTGTCGGTCCCTACTTCTCGGTGGGAACAGTATATACGTCCATAACGTTATATATCCTAACCTAAGGCAAGCTTACATCTCGGATGTAATGTTTGACAACATTCCTGGCGTATCGGACCCTTCTTCTCGGTGGGAACAGTATATACGTCTATAACGTTATATATCCTAACCTAAGGCAACCTGACATGTCGGATGTAATATTCTACAACATTCCAGGCGTGTCGGACCCTACATCTCGGTGGGAACATTATATGCGTCTATAACGTTGTACATCCTAATCTAAGGCAACCTAACATCTCGGATGCAATATTTGACAACATTCCTGGCCTGTCGAACCCTACTTCTCGGAGGGAACATTATATACGTCTATAACGTTATATATCCTAACCTAAGGCAACCTAACATCTCGGATGTAACATTTGACAACATTCCTGGCCTGTCGAAACCTACCTCTCGGTGGGAACAGTATATACGTCTATAACGATATATATCCTAACCTAAGGCAACCTAACATCTCGGATGTAACATTTGACAACATTCCAGGCGTGTCGGGCCCTACGTCTCGGTGGTAACATTAATGCGTCTATAACGGCAACGTAACAACTCGGATGTAATATTAGACAACATTCCTGGCGTGTCGGACACTACTTCTCGGTGGGAACAGTATATACGTCCATAACGTTATATATCCTAACCTAAGGCAACCTTACATCTCGGATGTATTGTTTGACAACATTCCTGGCGTATCGGACCCTACTTCTCGGAGGGAACAGTATATACGTCTATAACGTTATATATCCTAACCTAAGGCAACCTGACATGTCGGATGTAATATTCTACAACATTCCAGGCGTGTCGGACCCTACATCTCGGTGGGAACATTATATGCGTCTATAACGTTGTATATCCTAATCTAAGGCAACCTAACATCTCGGATGCAATATTTGACAATATTCCTGGCCTGTCGAACCCTACTTCGCGGAGGGAACAGTATATACGTCTATAACGTCATATATCCTAACCTGAGGCAACCTAACATCTCGGATGTAACATTCGACAACATTCCAGGCATGTCGGTCCCTACGTCTCGGTGGTAACATTACATGCGTCTATAACGTTATATATCCTAATCTAAGGCAACCTAACATCTCGAATGCAATATTTGACAACATTCCTGGCCTGTCGAACCCTACTTCTCGGAGGGAACAGTATTTACGTCTATAACGTTATATATCCTAACCTAAGGCAACCTGACATGTCGGATGTAATATTCTACATCATTCCAGGCGTGTCGGACCCTACTTCTCGGTGGGAACATTATATGAGTCTATAACGTTGTATATCCTAATCTAAGGCAACCTATTATCTCAGACGTAATATTTTACAATATTCCTGGCGTGTGAGTGCATACTTTTCGGTGGTAACATTACATTCGTCTATAACGGTATATATCCTAATCTAAGGCAACCTAACATCTCGGATGCAATATTTGACAACATTCCTGGCCTGTCGAACCCTACTTCTCGGAGGGAACAGTATATACGTCTATAACGTTATATATCCTAACCTAGGGCAACCTAACATCTCGGATGTGATATTCTACAACCTTCCAGGCGTGTCGGACCCTACTTCTCGGTGGGAACATTATATGCGTCTATAACGTTGTATATCCTAATCTAAGGCAACCTAACATCTCGCATGCAATATTTGACAACATTCCTGGCCTGTCGAACCCTACTTCTCGGAGGGAACAGTATATACGTCTATAACGTTATATATCCTAACCTAAGGCAACCTGACATGTCGGATGTAATATTCTACAACATTCCAGGCGTGTCGGACCCTACATCTCGGTGGGAACATTATATGCGTCTATAACGTTGTATATCCTAATCTAAGGCAACCTAACATCTCGGATGCAATATTTGACAACATTCCTGGCCTGTCGAACCCTACTTCTCGGAGGGAACATTATATACGTCTATAACGTTATATATCCTAACCTAAGGCAACCTAACATCTCGGATGTAACATTTGACAACATTCCTGGCCTGTCGAAACCTACCTCTCGGTGGGAACAGTATATACGTCTATAACGTTATATATCCTAACCTAAGGCAACCTGACATCTCGGATGCAATATTTGACAACATTCCTGGCCTGTCGAGCCCTACTTCTCGGAGGGAACAGTATATACGTCTATAACGTTATATATCCTAACCTAGGGCAACCGAACATCTCGGATGTGATATTCTACAACCTTCCAGGCATGTCGGACCCTACTTCTCGGTGGGAACATTATATGCGTCTATAACGTGGTATATCCTAATCTAAGGCAACCTAACATCTCGGATGCAATATTTGACAACATTCCTGGCCTGTCGAACCCTACTTCTCGGAGGGAACAGTATATACGTCTGTAGAGTCATATATCCTAACCCAAGGCAACGTAACAACTCGGATGTAATATTAGACAACATTCCTGGCGTGTCGGACACTACTTCTCGGTGGGAACAGTATATACGTCCATAACGTTATATAACCTAACCTAAGGCAACCTTACATCTCGGATGTATTGTTTGACAACATTCCTGGCGTATCGGACCCTACTTCTCGGAGGGAACAGTATATACGTCTATAACGTTATATATCCTAACCTAAGGCAACCTGACATGTCGGATGTAATATTCTACAACATTCCAGGCGTGTCGGACCCTACATCTCGGTGGGAACATTATATGCGTCTATAACGTTGTATATCCTAATCTAAGGCAACCTAACATCTCGGATGCAATATTTGACAATATTCCTGGCCTGTCGAACCCTACCTCTCGGTGGGAACAGTATATACGTCTATAACGATATATATCCTAACCTAAGGCAACCTAACATCTCGGATGTAACATTTGACAATATTCCAGGCATGTCGGTCCCTACGTCTCGGTGGTAACATTATATGCGCCTATAACGTTATATGTCCTAATCTAAGGCAACCTAACATCTCGGATGCAATATTTGACAACATTCCTGGCCTGTCGAACCCTACTTCTCGGAGGGAACAGTATATACGTCTATAACGTTATATATCCTAACCTAAGGCAACCTGACATGTCGGATGTAATATTCTACATCATTCCAGGCGTGTCGGACCCTACTTCTCGGTGGGAACATTATATGAGTCTATAACGTTCTATATCCTAATCTAAGGCAACCTATTATTTCAGACGTAATATTTTACAATATTCCTGGCGTGTGAGTGCATACTTTTCGGTGGTAGCATTACATGCGTCTATAACGGTATATATCCTAATCTAAGGCAACCTAACATCTCGGATGCAATATTTGACAACATTCCTGGCCTGTCGAACCCTACTTCTCGGAGGGAAGAGTATATACGTCTATAACGTTATATATCCTAACCTAAGGCAACCTGACATCTCGGATGTATTACTCTACAACATTCCAGGCGTGTCGGACCCTACTTCTCGGTGGGAACATTATGTGCGTCTATAACGTTGTATATCCTAATCTAAGGCAACCTAACATCTCGGATGCAATATCGGACAACATTCCAGGCCTGTCGACCCCTACATCTCGGAGGGAACAGTATATACGTCCATAACGGTATATATCCTAATCTAAGGCAACCTAACATCTCGGATGCAATATTTGACAACATTCCTGGCCAGTCGAACCCTACTTCTCGGAGGGAACAGTATATACGTCTATAACGTTATATATCCTAACCTAAGGCAACCTAACATCTCGGATGTAACATTTGACAACATTCCAGGCGTGTCCGTCCCTACTTCTCGGTGGTAACATTACATGCGGCTATAACGTTATATATCCTAACCTAAGGCAACCTAACAACTCGGATGTAACATTTGACAACATTTCTGGCCTGTCGGACCCTACTTCTCGGTGGGAACAGTATATACGTCTATAACGGTATATATCCTAACCTAAGGCAACCTGACATCTCGGATGTAATATTCTACAACCTTCCAGGCGTGTCGGACCCTACTTATCGGTGGGAACATTATATGCGTCTATAACGTTGTATATCCTAATCTAAGGCAACCTAACATCTCGGATGCAATATTTGACAACATTCCTGGCCTGTCGACCCCTACTTCTCGGAGGGAACAGCATATACGTCTATAACGTCATATATCCTAACCTAGGGCAACCTAACATCTCGGATGTAACATTTGCCAACATTCCAGGCGTGTCGGTCCCTACGTCTCAGTGGTAACGTTACATGCGTCTATAACGATATATACCCTAACCTAAGACAACCTAACATCTCGGATGCAATATTTGACAACATTCCTGGCCTGTCGAACCCTACTTCTCGGAGGGAACAGTATATACGTCTGTAACGTTATATATCCCAACCTAAGGCAACCTAACATCTCGGATGTAACATTTGACAACATTCCAGGCGTGTCCGGCCCTACGTCTCGGAGGTAACATTACATGCGTCTATAACGTTATATATCCTAACCTAAGGCAACCTAACATCTCGGATGCACTATTTGACAACATTCCTGGACTGTCAAACCCTATCTCTCGGTGGGAACAGTATATACGTCTATAACGTTATATATCCTAACCTAAGCCAACCTGACATGTCGGATGTAATATTCTACATCATTCCAGGCGTGTCGGACCCTACTTCTCGGTGGGAACATTATATGCGTCTATAACGTTCTATATCCTAATCTAAGGCAACCTATTATCTCAGACGTAATATTTTACAATATTCCTGGCGTGTGAGTGCATACTTTTCGGTGGTAACATTAAATGCGTCTATAACGGTATATATCCTAATCTAAGGCAACCTAACATCTCGAATGCAATATTTGACAACATTCCTGGCCTGTCGAACCCTACTTCTCGGAGGGAACAGTATATACGTCTGTAGCGTCATATATCCTAACCCAAGGCAACCTAACATCTCGGATGTAACATTTGACAACATTCCAGGCGTGTCGGTCCCTACGTCTCGGTGGTAACATTAATGCGTCTATAACGGCAACGTAACAACTCGGATGTAATATTTGACAACATTCCTGACGTGTCGGACCCTACTTCTCGGTGGGAACAGTATATACGTCCATAACGTTATATATCCTAACCTAAGGCAACCTGACATGTCGGATGTAATATTCTACAACATTCCAGGCGTGACGGACCCTGCTTCTCGATGGGAACATTATATGCGTCTACAACGTTGTATATCCTTATCTAAGGCAACCTAACATCTCGGATGCAATATTTGACAACATTCCTGGCCTGTCGAACCCTACTTCTCGGAGGGAACAGTATATACGTCTATAACGTCATATATCCTAAGCTAAGGCAACCTAACATCTCGGATGTAACATTTGACAACATTCCAGGCGTGTCGGGCCCTACGTCTCGGTGGTAACATTAATGCGTCTATAACGGCAACGTAACAACTCGGATGTAATATTAGACAACATTCCTGGCGTGTCGGACACTACTTCTCGGTGGGAACAGTATATACGTCCATAACGTTATATATCCTAACCTAAGGCAACCTTACATCTCGGATGTAATGTTTGACAACATTCCTGGCGTATCGGACCCTACTTCTCGGAGGGAACAGTATATACGTCTATAACGTTATATATCCTAACCTAAGGCAACCTGACATGTCGGATGTAATATTCTACAACATTCCAGGCGTGTCGGACCCTACATCTCGGTGGGAACATTATATGCGTCTATAACGTTGTATATCCTAATCTAAGGCAACCTAACATCTCGGATGCAATATTTGACAATATTCCTGGCCTGTCGAACCCTACTTCGCGGAGGGAACAGTATATACGTCTATAACGTCATATATCCTAACCTGAGGCAACCTAACATCTCGGATGTAACATTCGACAACATTCCAGGCATGTCGGTCCCTACGTCTCGGTGGTAACATTACATGCGTCTATAACGTTATATATCCTAATCTAAGGCAACCTAACATCTCGAATGCAATATTTGACAACATTCCTGGCCTGTCGAACCCTACTTCTCGGAGGGAACAGTATTTACGTCTATAACGTTATATATCCTAACCTAAGGCAACCTGACATGTCGGATGTAATATTCTACATCATTCCAGGCGTGTCGGACCCTACTTCTCGGTGGGAACATTATATGAGTCTATAACGTTGTATATCCTAATCTAAGGCAACCTATTATCTCAGACGTAATATTTTACAATATTCCTGGCGTGTGAGTGCATACTTTTCGGTGGTAACATTACATTCGTCTATAACGGTATATATCCTAATCTAAGGCAACCTAACATCTCGGATGCAATATTTGACAACATTCCTGGCCTGTCGAAACCTACTTCTCGGAGGGAACAGTATATACGTCTATAACGTTATATATCCTAACCTAGGGCAACCTAACATCTCGGATGTGATATTCTACAACCTTCCAGGCGTGTCGGACCCTACTTCTCGGTGGGAACATTATATGCGTCTATAACGTTGTATATCCTAATCTAAGGCAACCTAACATCTCGCATGCAATATTTGACAACATTCCTGGCCTGTCGAACCCTACTTCTCGGAGGGAACAGTATATACGTTTATAACGGTATATATCCTAATCTAAGGCAGCCTAACATATCGAATGCAATATTTGACAACATTCCTGGCCAGTCGAACCCTACTTCTCGGAGGGAACAGTATATACGTCCATAACGTTATATATCCTAACCTAAGGCAACCTTACATCTCGGATGTAATGTTTGACAACATTCCTGGCGTATCGGACCCTACTTCTCGGAGGGAACAGTATATACGTCTATAACGTTATATATCCTAACCTAAGGCAACCTAACATCTCGGATGTAACATTTGACAACATTCCAGGCGTGTCGGTCCCTACTTCTCGGTGGTAACATTACATGCGGCTATAACGTTATATATCCTAACCTAAGGCAACCTAACAACTCGGATGTAACATTTGACAACATTTCTGGCGTGTCGGACCCTACTTCTCGGTGGGAACAGTATATACGTCTATAACGGTATATATCCTAACCTAAGGCAACCTGACATCTCGGATGTAATATTCTACAACCTTCCAGGCGTGTCGGACCCTACTTATCGGTGGGAACATTATATGCGTCTATAACGTTGTATATCATAATCTAAGGCAACCTAACATCTCGGATGCAATATTTGACAACTTTCCTGGCCTGTCGACCCCTACTTCTCGGAGGGAACAGCATATACGTCTATAACGTCATATATCCTAACCTAAGGCAACCTTACATCTCGGATGTAACATTTGACAACATTCCAGGCGTGTCGGTCCCTAGGTCTCGGTGGTAACATTACATGCGTCTATAACGTCATATATCCTAACCTGAGGCAACCTAACATCTCGGATGTAACATTCGACAACATTCCAGGCATGTCGGTCCCTACGTCTCGGTGGTAACATTACATGCGTCTATAACGTTATATATCCTAATCTAAGGCAACCTAACATCTCGAATGCAATATTTGACAACATTCCTGGCCTGTCGAACCCTACTTCTCGGAGGGAACAGTATTTACGTCTATAACGTTATATATCCTAACCTAAGGCAACCTGACATGTCGGATGTAATATTCTACATCATTCCAGGCGTGTCGGACCCTACTTCTCGGTGGGAACATTATATGAGTCTATAACGTTGTATATCCTAATCTAAGGCAACCTATTATCTCAGACGTAATATTTTACAATATTCCTGGCGTGTGAGTGCATACTTTTCGGTGGTAACATTACATTCGTCTATAACGGTATATATCCTAATCTAAGGCAACCTAACATCTCGGATGCAATATTTGACAACATTCCTGGCCTGTCGAACCCTACTTCTCGGAGGGAACAGTATATACGTCTATAACGTTATATATCCTAACCTAGGGCAACCTAACATCTCGGATGTGATATTCTACAACCTTCCAGGCGTGTCGGACCCTACTTCTCGGTGGGAACATTATATGCGTCTATAACGTTGTATATCCTAATCTAAGGCAACCTAACATCTCGCATGCAATATTTGACAACATTCCTGGCCTGTCGAACCCTACTTCTCGGAGGGAACAGTATATACGTTTATAACGGTATATATCCTAATCTAAGGCAGCCTAACATCTCGGATGTAATATTTGACAACATTCCTGGACTGTCGAACCCTACTTCTCGGAGGGAACAGTATATACGTCTGTAGCGTCATATATCCTAACATAAGGCAACCTAACATCTCGGATGTTACATTTGACAACATTCCAGGCATGTCGGTCCCTACGTCTCGGAGCTAACACTACATGCGTCTATAACGTTATATATCCTAACCTAAGGCAACCTAACATCTCGGATGCAATATTTGACAACATTCCTGGCCTGTCGAACCCTACCTCTCGGTGGGAACAGTATATACGTCTATAACGATATATATCCTAACCTAAGGCAACCTAACATCTCGGATGTAACATTTGACAATATTCCAGGCATGTCGGTCCCTACGTCTCGGTGGTAACATTATATGCGCCTATAACGTTATATATCCTAATCTAAGGCAACCTAACATCTCGGATGCAATATTTGACAACATTCCTGGCCTGTCGAACCCTACTTCTCGGAGGGAACAGTATATACGTCTATAACGTTATATATCCTAACCTAAGGCAACCTGACATGTCGGATGTAATATTCTACATCATTCCAGGCGTGTCGGACCCTACTTCTCGGTGGGAACATTATATGAGTCTATAACGTTCTATATCCTAATCTAAGGCAACCTATTATCTCAGACGTAATATTTTACAATATTCCTGGCGTGTGAGTGCATACTTTTCGGTGGTAGCATTACATGCGTCTATAACGGTATATATCCTAATCTAAGGCAACCTAACATCTCGGATGCAATATTTGACAACATTCCTGGCCTGTCGAACCCTACTTCTCGGAGGGAAGAGTATATACGTCTATAACGTTATATATCCTAACCTAAGGCAACCTGACATCTCGGATGTATTACTCTACAACATTCCAGGCGTGTCGGACCCTACTTCTCGGTGGGAAGATTATGTGCGTCTATAACGTTGTATATCCTAATCTAAGGCAACCTAACATCTCGGATGCAATATTGGACAACATTCCTGGCCTGTCGACCCCTACATCTCGGAGGGAACAGTATATACGTCCATAACGGTATATATCCTAATCTAAGGCAACCTAACATCTCGGATGCAATATTTGACAACATTCCTGGCCAGTCGAACCCTACTTCTCGGAGGGAACAGTATATACGTCTATAACGTTATATATCCTAACCTAAGGCAACCTAACATCTCGGATGTAACATTTGACAACATTCCAGGCGTGTCGGTCCCTACTTCTCGGTGGTAACATTACATGCGGCTATAACGTTATATATCCTAACCTAAGGCAACCTAACAACTCGGATGTAACATTTGACAACATTTCTGGCCTGTCGGACCCTACTTCTCGGTGGGAACAGTATATACGTCTATAACGGTATATATCCTAACCTAAGGCAACCTGACATCTCGGATGTAATATTCTACAACCTTCCAGGCGTGTCGGACCCTACTTATCGGTGGGAACATTATATGCGTCTATAACGTTGTATATCCTAATCTAAGGCAACCTAACATCTCGGATGCAATATTTGACAACATTCCTGGCCTGTCGACCCCTACTTCTCGGAGGGAACAGCATATACGTCTATAACGTCATATATCCTAACCTAGGGCAACCTAACATCTCGGATGTAACATTTGCCAACATTCCAGGCGTGTCGGTCCCTACGTCTCAGTGGTAACGTTACATGCGTCTATAACGATATATACCCTAACCTAAGACAACCTAACATCTCGGATGCAATATTTGACAACATTCCTGGCCTGTCGAACCCTACTTCTCGGAGGGAACAGTATATACGTCTGTAACGTTATATATCCTAACCTAAGGCAACCTAACATCTCGGATGTAACATTTGACAACATTCCAGGCGTGTCCGGCCCTACGTCTCGGAGGTAACATTACATGCGTCTATAACGTTATATATCCTAACCTAAGGCAACCTAACATCTCGGATGCACTATTTGACAACATTCCTGGACTGTCAAACCCTATCTCTCGGTGGGAACAGTATATACGTCTATAACGTTATATATCCTAACCTAAGCCAACCTGACATGTCGGATGTAATATTCTACATCATTCCAGGCGTGTTCGACCCTACTTCTCGGTGGGAACATTATATGCGTCTATAACGTTCTATATCCTAATCTAAGGCAACCTATTATCTCAGACGTAATATTTTACAATATTCCTGGCGTGTGAGTGCATACTTTTCGGTGGTAACATTACATTCGTCTATAACGGTATATATCCTAATCTAAGGCAACCTAACATCTCGGATGCAATATTTGACAACATTCCTGGCCTGTCGAACCCTACTTCTCGGAGGGAACAGTATATACGTCTGTAACGTTATATATCCTAACCTAAGGCAACCTAACATCTCGGATGTAACATTTGACAACATTCCAGGCGTGTCGGGCCCTACGTCTCGGAGGTAACATTACATGCGTCTGTAACGTTATATATCCTAACCTAAGGCAACCTAACATCTCGGATGCACTATTTGACAACATTCCTGGACTGTCAAACCCTATCTCTCGGTGGGAACAGTATATACGTCTATAACGATATATATCGTAACCTAAGGCAACCTAACATCTCGGATGTAACATTTGACAACATTCCAGGCGTGTCGGTCCCTACGTCTCGGTGGTAACATGAATGCGTCTATAACGGCAACGTAACAACTCGGATGTAACATTTTACATCATTCCAGGCGTGTCGGACCCTACTTCTAGGTGGGAACATTATATGAGTCTATAACGTTGTATATCCTAATCTAAGGCAACCTATTATCTCAGACGTAATATTTTACAATATTCCTGGCGTGTGAGTGCATACTTTTCGGTGGTAACATTAAATGCGTCTATAACGGTATATATCCTAATCTAAGGCAACCTAACACCTCGGATGCAATATTTGACAACATTCCTGGCCTGTCGAACCCTACCTCTCGGTGGGAACAGTATATACGTTTGTAGCGTCATGCATCCTAACATAAGGCAACCTAACATCTTGGATGTAACATTTGACAACATTCCAGGCGTGTCGAACCCTACTTCTCGGAGGGAACAGTATATACGTCTATAACGTTATATATCCTAACCTAAGGCAACCTGACATGTCGGATGTAATATTCTACATCATTCCAGGCGTGTCGGACCCTACTTCTCGGTGGGAACATTATATGAGTCTATAACGTTCTATATCCTAATCTAAGGCAACCTATTATCTCAGACGTAATATTTTACAATATTCCTGGCGTGTGAGTGCATACTTTTCGGTGGTAACATTACATTCGTCTATAACGACATATATCCTAATCTAAGGCAACCTAACATCTCGGATGCAATATTTGACAACATTCCTGGCCTGTCGAACCCTACTTCTCGCAGGGAACAGTATATACGTCCATAACGTTATATATCCTAACCTAAGGCAACCTTACATCTCGGATGCAATATTTGACAACATTCCTGGCCTGTCGAACCCTACTTCTCGGAGGGAACAGTAAATACGTCTGTAACGTTATATATCCTAACCTAAGGCAACCTAACATCTCGGATGTAACATTTGACAACATTCCAGGCGTGTCGGTCCCTACTTCTCGGTGGGAACAGTATATACGTCTATAACGGTATATATCCTAACCTAAGGCAACCTGACATCTCGGATGTAATATTCTACAACCTTCCAGGCGTGTCGGACCCTACTTATCGGTGGGAACATTATATGCGTCTATAACGTTGTATATCCTAATCTAAGGCAACCTAACATCTCGGATGCAATATTTGACAACATTCCTGGCCTGTCGAAACCTACTTCTCGGAGGGAACAGCATATACGTCTATAACGTCATATATCCTAACCTAAGGCAACCTAACATCTCGGATGTAACATTTGCCAACATTCCAGGCGTGTCGGTCCCTACATCTCAGTGGTAACGTTACATGCGTCTATAACGATATATACCCTAACCTAAGACAACCTAACATCTCGGATGCAATATTTGACAACATTCCTGGCCTGTCGAACCCTACTTCTCGGAGGGAACAGTATATACGTCTGTAACGTTATATATCCTAACCTAAGGCAACCTAACATCTCGGATGTAACATTTGACAACATTCCAGGCGTGTCGGGCCCTACGTCTCGGAGGTAACATTACATGCGTCTATAACGTTATATATCCTAACCTAAGGCAACCTAACATCTCGGATGCACTATTTGACAACATTCCTGGACTGTCAAACCCTATCTCTCGGTGGGAACAGTATATACGTCTATAACGATATATATCGTAACCTAAGGCAACCTAACATCTCGGATGTAACATTTGACAACATTCCAGGCGTGTCGGTCCCTACGTCTCGGTGGTTACATGAATGCGTCTATAACGGCAACGTAACAACTCGGATGTAATATTTTACATCATTCCAGGCGTGTCGGACCCTACTTCTCGGTGGGAACATTATATGAGTCTATAACGTTGTATATCCTAATCTAAGGCAACCTATTATCTCAGACGTAATATTTTACAATATTCCTGGCGTGTGAGTGCATACTTTTCGGTGGTAACATTAAATGCGTCTATAACGGTATATATCCTAATCTAAGGCAACCTAACATCTCGGATGCAATATTTGATAACATTCCTGGCCTGTCGAACCCTACGTCTCGGAGGTAACAGTATATACGTCTATAACGTCATATATCCTAACCTAAGGCAACCTAACATCTCGGATGTAACATTTGACAACATTCCAGGCGTGTCGGTCCCTACTTCTCGGTGGTAACATTACATGCGTCTATAACGTTATATATCCTAATCTAAGGCAACCTAACATCTCGGATGCAATATTTGACAATATTCCTGGCCTGTCGAACCCTACTTCTCGGTGGGAACAGTATATACGTCTATTACGGTATATATCCTAACCTAAGGCAACCTGACATCTCGGATGTAATATTCTATAACCTTCCAGGCGTGTCGGACCCTACTTATCGGTGGGAACATTATATGCGTCTATAACGTTGTATATCCTAATCTAAGGCAACCTAACATCTCGGATGCAATATTTGACAACATTCCTGGCCTGTCGACCCCTACTTCTCGGAGGGAACAGCATATACGTCTATAACGTCATATATCCTAACCTAGGGCAACCTAACATCTCGGATGTAACATTTGCCAACATTCCAGGCGTGTCGGTCCCTACGTCTCAGTGGTAACGTTACATGCGTCTATAACGATATATACCCTAACCTAAGACAACCTAACATCTCGGATGCAATATTTGACAACATTCCTGGCCTGTCGAACCCTACTTCTCGGAGGGAACAGTATATACGTCTGTAACGTTATATATCCTAACCTAAGGCAACCTAACATCTCGGATGTAACATTTGACAACATTCCAGGCGTGTCCGGCCCTACGTCTCGGAGGTAACATTACATGCGTCTATAACGTTATATATCCTAACCTAAGGCAACCTAACATCTCGGATGCACTATTTGACAACATTCCTGGACTGTCAAACCCTATCTCTCGGTGGGAACAGTATATACGTCTATAACGTTATATATCCTAACCTAAGCCAACCTGACATGTCGGATGTAATATTCTACATCATTCCAGGCGTGTTCGACCCTACTTCTCGGTGGGAACATTATATGCGTCTATAACGTTCTATATCCTAATCTAAGGCAACCTATTATCTCAGACGT
Source organism: Xylocopa violacea (assembly GCA_963969225.1). NCBI lineage: Eukaryota > Metazoa > Arthropoda > Insecta > Hymenoptera > Apidae > Xylocopa > Xylocopa violacea. The sequence goes on from CAXAJV010000828.1 coordinate 394,823, forward strand.
AATATTTTACAATATTCCTGGCGTGTGAGTGCATACTTTTCGGTGGTAACATTACATTCGTCTATAACGGTATATATCCTAATCTAAGGCAACCTAACATCTCGGATGCAATATTTGACAACATTCCTGGCCTGTCGAACCCTACTTCTCGGAGGGAACAGTATATACGTCTGTAACGTTATATATCCTAACCTAAGGCAACCTAACATCTCGGATGTAACATTTGACAACATTCCAGGCGTGTCGGGCCCTACGTCTCGGAGGTAACATTACATGCGTCTGTAACGTTATATATCCTAACCTAAGGCAACCTAACATCTCGGATGCACTATTTGACAACATTCCTGGACTGTCAAACCCTATCTCTCGGTGGGAACAGTATATACGTCTATAACGATATATATCGTAACCTAAGGCAACCTAACATCTCGGATGTAACATTTGACAACATTCCAGGCGTGTCGGTCCCTACGTCTCGGTGGTAACATGAATGCGTCTATAACGGCAACGTAACAACTCGGATGTAACATTTTACATCATTCCAGGCGTGTCGGACCCTACTTCTAGGTGGGAACATTATATGAGTCTATAACGTTGTATATCCTAATCTAAGGCAACCTATTATCTCAGACGTAATATTTTACAATATTCCTGGCGTGTGAGTGCATACTTTTCGGTGGTAACATTAAATGCGTCTATAACGGTATATATCCTAATCTAAGGCAACCTAACACCTCGGATGCAATATTTGACAACATTCCTGGCCTGTCGAACCCTACCTCTCGGTGGGAACAGTATATACGTTTGTAGCGTCATGCATCCTAACATAAGGCAACCTAACATCTTGGATGTAACATTTGACAACATTCCAGGCGTGTCGAACCCTACTTCTCGGAGGGAACAGTATATACGTCTATAACGTTATATATCCTAACCTAAGGCAACCTGACATGTCGGATGTAATATTCTACATCATTCCAGGCGTGTCGGACCCTACTTCTCGGTGGGAACATTATATGAGTCTATAACGTTCTATATCCTAATCTAAGGCAACCTATTATCTCAGACGTAATATTTTACAATATTCCTGGCGTGTGAGTGCATACTTTTCGGTGGTAACATTACATTCGTCTATAACGACATATATCCTAATCTAAGGCAACCTAACATCTCGGATGCAATATTTGACAACATTCCTGGCCTGTCGAACCCTACTTCTCGGAGGGAACAGTAAATACGTCTGTAACGTTATATATCCTAACCTAAGGCAACCTAACATCTCGGATGTAACATTTGACAACATTCCAGGCGTGTCGGTCCCTACTTCTCGGTGGTAACATTACATGCGGCTATAACGTTATATATCCTGACCTAAGGCAACCTAACAACTCGGATGTAACATTTGACAACATTTCTGGCGTGTCGGACCCTACTTCTCGGTGGGAACAGTATATACGTCTATAACGGTATATATCCTAACCTAAGGCAACCTGACATCTCGGATGTAATATTCTACAACCTTCCAGGCGTGTCGGACCCTACTTATCGGTGGGAACATTATATGCGTCTATAACGTTGTATATCCTAATCTAAGGCAACCTAACATCTCGGATGCAATATTTGACAACATTCCTGGCCTGTCGAAACCTACTTCTCGGAGGGAACAGCATATACGTCTATAACGTCATATATCCTAACCTAAGGCAACCTAACATCTCGGATGTAACATTTGCCAACATTCCAGGCGTGTCGGTCCCTACATCTCAGTGGTAACGTTACATGCGTCTATAACGATATATACCCTAACCTAAGACAACCTAACATCTCGGATGCAATATTTGACAACATTCCTGGCCTGTCGAACCCTACTTCTCGGAGGGAACAGTATATACGTCTGTAACGTTATATATCCTAACCTAAGGCAACCTAACATCTCGGATGTAACATTTGACAACATTCCAGGCGTGTCGGGCCCTACGTCTCGGAGGTAACATTACATGCGTCTATAACGTTATATATCCTAACCTAAGGCAACCTAGCATCTCGGATGCACTATTTGACAACATTCCTGGACTGTCAAACCCTATCTCTCGGTGGGAACAGTATATACGTCTATAACGATATATATCGTAACCTAAGGCAACCTAACATCTCGGATGTAACATTTGACAACATTCCAGGCGTGTCGGTCCCTACGTCTCGGTGGTTACATGAATGCGTCTATAACGGCAACGTAACAACTCGGATGTAATATTTTACATCATTCCAGGCGTGTCGGACCCTACTTCTCGGTGGGAACATTATATGAGTCTATAACGTTGTATATCCTAATCTAAGGCAACCTATTATCTCAGACGTAATATTTTACAATATTCCTGGCGTGTGAGTGCATACTTTTCGGTGGTAACATTAAATGCGTCTATAACGGTATATATCCTAATCTAAGGCAACCTAACATCTCGGATGCAATATTTGATAACATTCCTGGCCTGTCGAACCCTACGTCTCGGAGGTAACAGTATATACGTCTATAACGTCATATATCCTAACCTAAGGCAACCTAACATCTCGGATGTAACATTTGACAACATTCCAGGCGTGTCGGTCCCTACTTCTCGGTGGTAACATTACATGCGTCTATAACGTTATATATCCTAATCTAAGGCAACCTAACATCTCGGATGCAATATTTGACAATATTCCTGGCCTGTCGAACCCTACTTCTCGGTGGGAACAGTATATACGTCTATTACGGTATATATCCTAACCTAAGGCAACCTGACATCTCGGATGTAATATTCTATAACCTTCCAGGCGTGTCGGACCCTACTTATCGGTGGGAACATTATATGCGTCTATAACGTTGTATAGCCTAATCTAAGGCAACCTAACATCTCGGATGCAATATTTGACAACATTCCTGGCCTGTCGACCCCTACTTCTCGGAGGGAACAGCATATACGTCTATAACGTCATATATCCTAACCTAAGGCAACCTAACATCTCGGATGTAACATTTGCCAACATTCCAGGCGTGTCGGTCCCTACGTCTCAGTGGTAACGTTACATGCGTCTATAACGATATATACCCTAACCTAAGACAACCTAAAATCTCGGATGCAATATTTGACAGCATTCCTGGCCTGTCGAACCCTACTTCTCGGAGGGAACAGTATATACGTCTGTAACGTTATATATCCTAACCTAAGGCAACCTAACATCTCGGATGTAACATTTGACAACATTCCAGGCGTGTCGGGCCCTACGTCTCGGAGGTAACATTACATGCGTCTATAACGTTATATATCCTAACCTAAGGCAACCTAACATCTCGGATGCACTATTTGACAACATTCCTGGACTGTCAAACCCTATCTCTCGGTGGGAACAGTATATACGTTTATAACGATATATATCCTAACCTAAGGCAACCTAACATCTCGGATGCAATATTTGACAACATTCCTGGCCTGTCGAACCCTACTTCTCGGAGAGAACAGTATATACGTCTATAACGTCATATATCCTAACCTAAGGCAACCTAACATCTCGGATGTAACATTTGACAACATTCCAGGCGTGTCGGTCCCTACGTCTCGGTGGTAACATTACATGCGTCTATAACGTTATATATCCTAATCTAAGGCAACCTAACATCTCGGATGCAATATTTGACAATATTCCTGGCCTGTCGAACCCTACTTCTCGAAGGGAACAGTATATACGTCTGTAACGTTATATATCCTAACCTAAGGCAACCTAACATCTCGGATGTAACATTTGACAACATTCCAGGCGTGTCGGGCCCTACGTCTCGGAGGTAACATTACATGCGTCTATAACGTTATATATCCTAACCTAAGGCAACCTAACATCTCGGATGCACTATTTGACAACATTCCTGGACTGTCAAACCCTATCTCTCGGTGGGAACAGTATATACGTTTATAACGATATATATCCTAACCTACGGCAACCTAACATCTCGGATGCAATATTTGACAACATTCCTGGCCTGTCGAACCCTACTTCTCGGTGGGAACAGTATATACGTCTATTACGGTATATATCCTAACCTAAGGCAACCTGACATCTCGGATGTAATATTCTACAACCTTCCAGGCGTGTCGGACCCTACTTATCGGTGGGAACATTATATGCGTCTATAACGTTGTATATCCTAATCTAAGGCAACCTAACATCTCGGATGCAATATTTGACAACATTCCTGGCCTGTCGAACCCTACTTCTCGGAGGGAACAGCATATACGTCTATAACGTCATATATCCTAACCTAAGGCAACCTAACATCTCGGATGTAACATTTGACAACATTCCAGGCGTGTCGATCCCTACGTCTCGGTGGTAACGTTACATGCGTCTATAACGTTATATATCCTAACCTAAGGCAACCTAACATCTCGGATGCAATATTTGACAACATTCCTGGCCTGTCGAAACCTACTTCTCGGAGGGAACAGTATATACGTCTAAAACGTCATTTATCCTAACCTAAGGCAACCTAAAATCTCGGATGTAACATTTGACAACATTCCAGGCGTGTCGGTCCCTACGTCTCGGTGGTAACATTAATGCGTCTATAACGGCAACGTAGCAACTCGGATGTAATATTTTACAACATTCCTGGCGTGTCGGACCCTACTTCTCGGTGGGAACAGTATATACGTCCATAACGTTATATATCCTAATCCAAGGCAACCTATTATGTCAGACGTAATATTTTACAATATTCCTGGCGTGTCGGTGCATACTTTTCGGAGGTAACATTACATGCGTCTATAACGGCATATATCCTAATCTAAGGCAACCTAACATCTCGGATGCAATATTTGACAACATTCCTGGCCTGTCGAACCCTACTTCTCGGAGGGAACAGTATATACGTCTATAACGTTATATATCCTAACCTAAGGCAACCTGACATGTCGGATGTAATATTCTACATCATTCCAGGCGTGTCGGACCCTACTTCTCGGTGGGAACATTATATGAGTCTATAACGTTCTATATCCTAATCTAAGGCAACCTATTATCTCAGACGTAATATTTTACAATATTCCTGGCGTGTGAGTGCATACTTATCGGTGGTAACATTACATGCGTCTATAACGGTATATATCCTAATCTAAGGCAACCTAACATCTCGGATGCAATATTTGACAACATTCCTGGCCTGTCGAACCCTACTTCTCGGAGGGAACAGTATATACGTCTATAACGTTATATATCCTAACCTAAGGCAACCTAACATCACGGATGTAACATTTGACAACATTCCAGTCGTTTCGGTCCCTACTTCTCGGTGGTAACATTACATGCGTCTATAACGTTATATATCCTAATCTAAGGCAACCTAACATCTCGGATGCAATATTTGACAATATTCCTGGCCTGTCGAACCCTACTTCTCGGTGGGAACAGTATATACGTCTATAACGGTATATATACTAACCTAAGGCAACCTGACATCTCGGATGTAATATTCTACAACCTTCCAGGCGTGTCGGACCCTACTTATCGGTGGGAACATTATATGCGTCTATAACGTTGTATAGCATAATCTAAGGCAACCTAACATCTCGGATGCAATATTTGACAACATTCCTGGCCTGTCGACCCCTACTTCTCGGAGGGAACAGCATATACGTCTATAACGTCATATATCCTAACCTAAGGCAACCTAACATCTCGGATGTAACATTTGCCAACATTCCAGGCGTGTCGGTCCCTACGTCTCAGTGGTAACGTTACATGCGTCTATAACGATATATACCCTAACCTAAGACAACCTAAAATCTCGGATGCAATATTTGACAGCATTCCTGGCCTGTCGAACCCTACTTCTCGGAGGGAACAGTATATACGTCTGTAACGTTATATATCCTAACCTAAGGCAACCTAACATCTCGGATGTAACATTTGACAACATTCCAGGCGTGTCGGGCCCTACGTCTCGGAGGTAACATTACATGCGTCTATAACGTTATATATCCTAACCTAAGGCAACCTAACATCTCGGATGCAATATTTGACAACATTCCTGGCCTGTCGAACCCTACCTCTCGGTGGGAACAGTATATACGTTTATAACGATATATATCCTAACCTAAGGCAACCTAACATCTCGGATGCAATATTTGACAACATTCCTGGCCTGTCGAACCCTACTTCTCGGAGGGAACAGTATATACGTCTATAACGTCATATATCCTAACCTAAGGCAACCTGACATCTCGGATGTAACATTTGACAACATTCCAGGCGTGTCGGTCCCAACGTCTCGGTGGTAACATTAATGCGTCTATAACGGCAACGTAGCAACTCGGATGTAATATTTTACAACATTCCTGGCGTGTCGGACCCTACTTCTCGGTGGGAACAGTATATACGTCCATAACGTTATATATCCTAACCTAAGGCAACCTTACATCTCGGATGCAATATTTGACAACATTCCTGGCCTGTCGAACCCTACTTCTCGGAGGGAACAGTATATACTTCTGTAACGTTATATATCCTAACCTAAGGCAACCTAACATCTCGGATGTAACATTTGACAACATTCCAGGCGTGTCGGTCCCTACGTCTCGGTGGTAACATCAATGCGTCTATAACTGCAACGTAACAACTCGGATGTAATATTTTACAACATTCCTAGCGTGTCGGACCCTACTTCTCGGTGGGAACATTATATGAGTCTATAACGTTGTATATCCTAATCCAAGGCAACCTATTATGTCAGACGTAATATTTTACAATATTCCTGGCGTGTCGGTGCATACTTTTCGGAGGTAACATTACATGCGTCTATAACGGCTTATATCCTAATCTAAGGCAACCTAACATCTCGGATGCAATATTTGACAACATTCCTGGCCTGTCGAACCCTACTTCTCGGAGGGAACAGTATATACGTCTATAACGTTATATATCCTAACCTAAGGCAACCTGACATGTCGGATGTAATATTCTACATCATTCCAGGCGTGTCGGACCCTACTTCTCGGTGGGAACATTATATGAGTCTATAACGTTCTATATCCTAACCTAAGGCAACCTAACATCTCGGATGCAATATTTGACAACATTCCTGGCCTGTCGAACCCTACTTCTCGGAGGGAACAGTATATACGTCTATAACGTCATATATCCTAACCTAAGGCAACCTAACATCTCGGATGTAACATATGACAACATTCCAGGCGTGTCGGTCCCTACGTCTCGGTGGTAACATTACATGCGTCTATAACGTTATATATCCTAATCTAAGGCAACCTAACATCTCGGATGCAATATTTGACAATATTCCTGGCCTGTCGAACCCTACTTCTCGGAGGGAACAGTATATACGTCTATAACGTCATATATCCTAACCTGAGGCAACATAACATCTCGGATGTAACATTAGACAACATTCCAGGCATGTCGGTCCCTACGTCTCGGTGGTAACATTACATGCGTCTATAACGTTATATATCCTAATCTAAGGCAACCTAACATCTCGGATGTAACATTTGACAACATTCCAGGCGTGTCGGTCCCTACGTCTCGGTGGTAACATTAATGCGTCTATAACGGCAACGTAACAACTCGGATGTAATATTTTACAACATTCCTGGCGTGTCGGACCCTACTTCTCTGTGGGAACATTATATGAGTCTATAGCGTTGCATATCCTAATCCAAGGCAACCTATTATCTCAGACGGCAACCTAACATCTCGGATGCAATATTTGACAACATTCCTGGCCTGTCGAACCCTACTTCTCGGAGGGAACAGCATATACGTCTATAACGTTATATATCCTAACCTAAGGCAACCTAACATCTCGGATGTAACATTTGACAACATTCCAGGAGTGTCGATCCCTACGTCTCGGTGGTAACGTTACATGCGTCTATAACGTTATATATCCTAACCTAAGGCAACCTAACAACTCGGATGTAACATTTGACAACATTTCTGGCGTGTCGGACCCTACTTCTCGGTGGGAACAGTATATACGTCTATAACGCTATATATCCTAACCTAAGGCAACCTGACATCTCGGATGTAATATTCTACAACCTTCCAGGCGTGTCGGACCCTACTTCTCGGAGGGACCAGTATATACGTCTATAACGGTATATATCCTAACCTAAGGCAACCTGACATCTCGGATGTAATATTCTACAACCTTCCAGGCGTGTCGGACCCTAATTCTGGGTGGGAACATTATATGCGTCTATAACGTTGTATACCCTAATCTAAGGCAACCTAACATCTCGGATGCAATATTTGACAACATTCCAGGCGTGTCGGTCCCTACTTCTCGGTGGTAACATTACATGCGTCTATAACGTTATATATCCTAACCTAAGGCAACCTAACAACTCGGATGTAACATTTGACAACATATCTGGCGTGTCGGACCCTACTTCTCGGTGGGAACAGTATATACGTCTATAACGGTATATATCCTAACCTAAGGCAACCTGACATTTCGGATGTAATATTCTACAACCTTCCAGGCGTGTCGGACCCTACTTATCGGTGGGAACATTATATGCGTCTATAACGTTGTATATCCTAATCTAAGGCAACCTAACATCTCGGATGCAATATTTGACAACATTCCTGGCCTGTCGAACCCTACTTCTCGGAGGGAACAGCATATACGTCTATAACGTTATATATCCTAACCTAAGGCAACCTGACATGTCGGATGTAATATTCTACATCATTCCAGGCGTGTCGGACCCTACTTCTCGGTGGGAACATTATATGAGTCTATAACGTTCTATATCCTAATCTAAGGCAACCTATTATCTCAGACGTAATATTTTACAATATTCCTGGCGTGTGAGTGCATACTTTTCGGTGGTAACATTACATGCGTCTATAACGGTATATATCCTAATCTAAGGCAACCTAACATCTCGGATGCAATATTTGACAACATTCCTGGCCTGTCGAACCCTACTTCTCGGAGGGAACAGTATATACGTCTATAACGTCATATATCCTAACCTAAGGCAACCTAACATCTCTTATGCAACATATGACAACATTCCAGGCGTGTCGGTCCCTACGTCTCGGTGGTAACATTACATGCGTCTATAACGGTATATATCCTAATCTAAGGCAACCTAACATCTCGGATGCAATATTTGACAACATTCCAGGCGTGTCGGTCCCTACTTCTCGGTGGTAACATTACATGCGTCTATAACGTTATATATCCTAACCTAAGGCAACCTAACAACTCGGATGTAACATTTGACAACATATCTGGCGTGTCGGACCCTACTTCTCGGTGGGAACAGTATATACGTCTATAACGGTATATATCCTAACCTAAGGCAACCTGACATTTCGGATGTAATATTCTACAACCTTCCAGGCGTGTCGGACCCTCCTTATCGGTGGGAACATTATATGCGTCTATAACGTTGTATATCCTAATCTAAGGCAACCTAACATCTCGGATGCAATATTTGACAACATTCCTGGCCTGTCGAACCCTACTTCTCGGAGGGAACAGCATATACGTCTATAACGTTATATATCCTAACCTAAGGCAACCTGACATGTCGGATGTAATATTCTACATCATTCCAGGCGTGTCGGACCCTACTTCTCGGTGGGAACATTATATGAGTCTATAGCGTTGTATATCCTAATCCAAGGCAACCTATTATCTCAGACGTAATATTTTACAATATTCCTGGCGTGTCGGTGCATACTTTTCGGAGGTAACATTACATGCGTCTATAACGGCATATATCCTAATCTAAGGCAACCTAACATCTCGGATGCAATATTTGACAACATTCCTGGCCTGTCGAACCCTACGTCTCGGAGGTAACAGTATATACGTCTATAACGTCATATATCCTAACCTAAGGCAACCTAACATCTCGGATGTAACATTTGACAACATTCCAGGCGTGTCGGTCCCTACGTCTCGGTGGTAACATTACATGCGTCTATAACGTTTTATATCCTAACCTAAGGCAACCTAACATCTCGGATGCAAGATTTGACAACATTCCTGGCCTGTCGAACCCTACTTCTCGGAGGGAACAGTATATACGTCTATAACGTCATATATCCTAACCTGAGGCAACCTAACATCTCGGATGTAACATTAGACAACATTCCAGGCGTGTCGGTCCCTACGTCCCGGTGGTAACGTTACATGTGTCTATAACGTTATATATCCTAACCTAAGGCAACCTAACATCTCGGATGCAATATTTGACAACATTCCTGGCCTGTCGAACCCTACCTCTCGGTGGGAACAGTATATACGTTTATAACGATATATATCCTAACCTAAGGCAACCTAACATCTCGGATGTAACATTTGACAACATTCCAGGCGTGTCGGTCTCTACGTCTCGGTGGTAACATTACATGCGTCTATAACGTTATGTATACTAACCTAAGGCAACCTAACATCTCGAATGCAATATTTGACAACATTCCTGGCCTGTCGAACCCTACTTCTCGGAGGGAACAGTATATACGTTTATAACGGTATATATCCTAATCTAAGGCAGCCTAACATCTCGGATGCAATATTTGACAACATTCCTGGCCTGTCGAACCCTACTTCTCGGAGGGAACAGTATATACGTCTGTAGCGTCATATATCCTAACATAAGGCAACCTAACATCTCGGATGTAACATTTGACAACATTCCAGGCATGTCGGTCCCTACGTCTCGGAGGTAACACTACATGCGTCTATGACGTTATATATCCTAACCTAAAGCAACCTAACATCTCGGATGCAATATTTGACAACATTCCTGGCCTGTCGAACCCTACCTCTCGGTGGGAACAGTATATACGTCTATAACGATATGTATCCTAACCTAAGGCAACCTAACATCTCGGATGCAATATTTGACAACATTCCTGGCCTGTCGAACCCTACTTCTCGGAGGGAACAGTATATACGTCTATAACGTCATATATCCTAACCCAAGGCAACCTAACATCTCGGATGTAACATTTGACAACATTCCAGGCGTGTCGGTCTCTACGTCTCGGTGGTAACATTACATGCGTCTATAACGTTATATATCCTAACCTAAGGCAACCTAACATCTCGGATGCAATATTTGACAACATTCCTAGCCAGTCGAACCCTACTTCTCGGAGGGAACAGTATATACGTCTATAACGTTATATATCCTAACCTAAGGCAACCTGACATGTCGGATGTAATATTCTACATCATTCCAGGCGTGTCGGACCCTACTTCTCGGTGGGAACATTATATGAGTCTATAACGTTGTATATCCTAATCTAAGGCAACCTAACATCTCGGATGCAATATTTGACAACATTCCTGGCCTGTCGAACCCTACTACTCGGAGGGAACAGTATATACGTATATAACGTCATATATCCTAACCTAAGGCAATCTAACATATCGGATGTAACATTTGACAACATTCCAGGCGTGTCGTTCCCTACGTCTCGGTGGTAACATTACATGCGTTTATAATGGTATATATCCTAATCTAAGGCAACCTAACATCTCGGATGCAATATGTCACAACATTCCTGGCCTGTCGAACCGTACTTCTCGGAGGGAAGAGTACATACGTCTATAACGTTATATATCCTAACCTAAGGCAACCTGACATCTCGGATGTATTATTCTACAACATTCCAGGCGTGTCGGAACCTACTTCTCGGTGGGAACATTATATGCGTCTATAACGATGTATATCCTAATCTAAGGCAACCTAACATCTGGGATGCAATATTTGACAACATTCCTGGCCTGTCGAACCCTACTTCTCGGAGGGAACAGTATATACGTCTATAACGATATATATCCTAACCTAAGGCAACCTGACATCTCGGATGTATTATTCTACAACATTCCAGGCGTGTCGGAACCTACTTCTCGGTGGGAACATTATATGCGTCTATAACGTTGTATATCCTAATCTAAGGCAACCTAACATCTCGGATGCAATATTTGACAACATTCCTGGCCTGTCGAACCCTACTTCTCGGAGGGAACAGTATATACGTTTATAACGGTATATATCCTAATCTAAGGCAGCCTAACATCTCGGATGCAATATTTGACAACATTCCTGGCCTGTCGAACCCTACTTCTCGGAGGGAACAGTATATACGTCTGTAGCGTCATATATCCTAACATAAGGCAACCTAACATCTCGGATGTAACATTTGACAACATTCCAGGCATGTCGGTCCCTACGTCTCGGAGGTAACACTACATGCGTCTATAACGTTATATATCCTAACCTAAAGCAACCTAACATCTCGGATGCAATATTTGATAACATTCCTGGCCTGTCGAACCCTACCTCTCGGTGGGAACAGTATATACGTCTATAACGATATGTATCCTAACCTAAGGCAACCTAACATCTCGGATGCAATATTTGACAACATTCCTGGCCTGTCGAACCCTACTACTCGGAGGGAACAGTATATACGTATATAACGTCATATATCCTAACCTAAGGCAATCTAACATCTCGGATGCAATATTTGACAACATTCCTGGCCTGTCGAACCCTACTTCACGGAGGGAACAGTATATACGTTTATAACGGTATATATCCTAATCTAAGGTAGCCTAACATCTCGGATGCAATATTTGACAACATTCCTGGCCTGTCGAACCCTACTTCTCGGAGGGAACATTATATACGTCTGTAGCGTCATATATCCTAACATAAGGCAACCTAACATGTCGGATGTAACATTTCACAACATTCCAGGCATTTCGGTCCCTACGTCTCGGAGGTAACACTACATGCGTCTATAACGTTATATATCCTAACCTAAGGCAACCTAACATCTCGGATCCAATATTTGACAACATTCCTGGCCTGTCGAACCCTACTTCTCGGAGGGAACAGTATATACGTTTATAACGGTATATATCCTAATCTAAGGCAGCCTAACATCTCGGATGCAATATTTGAAAACATTCCTGGCCTGTCGAACCCTACTTCTCGGAGGGAACAGTATATACGTCTGTAGCGTCATATATCCTAACATAAGGCAACCTAACATCTCGGATGTAACATTTGACAACATTCCAGGCATGTCGGTCCCTACGTCTCGGAGGTAACACTACATGCGTCTATAACGTTATATATCCTAACCTAAAGCAACCTAACATCTCGGATGCAATATTTGACAACATTCCTGGCCTGTCGAACCCTACCTCTCGGTGGGAACAGTATATACGTCTATAACGATATGTATCCTAACCTAAGGCAACCTAACATCTCGGATGCAATATTTGACAACATTCCTGGCCTGTCGAACCCTAATTCTCGGAGGGAACAGTATATACGTCTATAACGTCATATATCCTAACCCAAGGCAACCTAACATCTCGGATGTAACATTTGACAACATTCCAGGCGTGTCGGTCTCTACGTCTCGGTGGTAACATTACATGCGTCTATAACGTTATATATCCTAACCTAAGGCAACCTAACATCTCGGATGCAATATTTGACAACATTCCTAGCCAGTCGAACCCTACTTCTCGGAGGGAACAGTATATACGTCTATAACGTTATATATCCTAACCTAAGGCAACCTGACATGTCGGATGTAATATTCTACATCATTCCAGGCGTGTCGGACCCTACTTCTCGGTGGGAACATTATATGAGTCTATAACGTTGTATATCCTAATCTAAGGCAACCTAACATCTCGGATGCAATATTTGACAACATTCCTGGCCTGTCGAACCCTACTACTCGGAGGGAACAGTATATACGTATATAACGTCATATATCCTAACCTAAGGCAATCTAACATCTCGGATGTAACATTTGACAACATTCCAGGCGTGTCGTTCCCTACGTCTCGGTGGTAACATTACATGCGTTTATAATGGTATATATCCTAATCTAAGGCAACCTAACATCTCGGATGCAATATGTGACAACATTCCTGGCCTGTCAAACCGTACTTCTCGGAGGGAAGAGTACATACGTCTATAACGTTATATATCCTAACCTAAGGCAACCTGACATCTCGGATGTATTATTCTACAACATTCCAGGCGTGTCGGAACCTACTTCTCGGTGGGAACATTATATGCGTCTATAACGATGTATATCCTAATCTAAGGCAACCTAACATCTGGGATGCAATATTTGACAACATTCCTGGCCTGTCGAACCCTACTTCTCGGAGGGAACAGTATATACGTCTATAACGATATATATCCTAACCAAAGGCAACCTGACATCTCGGATGTATTATTCTACAACATTCCAGGCGTGTCGGAACCTACTTCTCGGTGGGAACATTATATGCGTCTATAACGTTGTATATCCTAATCTAAGGCAACCTAACATCTCGGATGCAATGTTTGACAACATTCCTGGCCTGTCGAACCCTACTTCTCGGAGGGAACAGTATATACGTTTATAACGGTATATATCCTAATCTAAGGCAGCCTAACATCTCGGATGCAATATTTGACAACATTCCTGGCCTGTCGAACCCTACTTCTCGGAGGGAACAGTATATATGTCTATAACGGTATATATCCTCACCTAAGGCAACCTGACATCTCGTATGTAATATTCTACAACCTTCCAGGCGTGTCGGACCCTACTTCTCGGTGGGAACATTATATGCGTCTATAACGTTATATATCCTAACCTAAGGCAACCTAGCATCTGGGATGCAATATTTGACAACATTCCTGGCCTGTCGAACCCTACTTCTCGGAGGGAACAGTATATACGTCTAAAAAGTCATATATCATAACCTAAGGCAACCTAAAATCTCGGATGTAACATTTGACAACATTCCAGGCATGTCGGTCCCTACGTCTCGGTGGTAACATTATATGCGTCTATAACGTTATATATGCTAATCTAAGGCAACCTATCATCTCGGATGCAATATTTGACAACATTCCTAGCCAGTCGAACCCTACTTCTCGGAGGGAACAGTATATACGTCTATAACGTTATATATACTAACCTAAGGCAACCTGACATGTCGGATGTAATATTCTACATCATTCCAGGCGTGTCGGACCCTACTTCTCGGTGGGAACATTATATGAGTCTATAACGTTGTATATCATAATCTAAGGCAACCTAACATCTCGGATGCAATATTTGACAACATTCCTGGCCTGTCGAACCCTACTACTCGGAGGGAACAGTATATACGTATATAACGTCATATATCCTAACCTAAGGCAATCTAACATCTCGGATGTAACATTTGACAACATTCCAGGCGTGTCGTTCCCTACGTCTCGGTGGTAACATTACATGCGTCTATAATGGTATATATCCTAATCTAAGGCAACCTAACATCTCGGATGCAATATTTGACAACATTCCTGGCCTGTCGAACCGTACTTCTCGGAGGGAAGAGTACATACGTCTATAACGTTATATATCCTAACCTAAGGCAACCTGACATCTCGGATGTATTATTCTACAACATTCCAGGCGTGTCGGAAACTACTTCTCGGTGGGAACATTATATGCGTCTATAACGTTGTATATCCTAATCTAAGGCAACCTAACATCTCGGATGCAATATTTGACAACATTCCTGGCCTGTCGAACCCTACTTCTCGGAGGGAACAGTATATACGTTTATAACGGTATATATCCTAATCTAAGGCAGCCTAACATCTCGGATGCAATATTTGAAAACATTCCTGGCCTGTCGAACCCTACTTCTCGGAGGGAACAGTATATACGTCTGTAGCGTCATATATCCTAACATAAGGCAAC
Organism: Xylocopa violacea; assembly: GCA_963969225.1. Taxonomy (NCBI): domain Eukaryota; kingdom Metazoa; phylum Arthropoda; class Insecta; order Hymenoptera; family Apidae; genus Xylocopa; species Xylocopa violacea. Next base: position 410,621 of record CAXAJV010000828.1, read on the forward strand.
CTAACATCTCGGATGTAACATTTGACAACATTCCAGGCATGTCGGTCCCTACGTCTCGGAGGTAACACTACATGCGTCTATAACGTTATATATCCTAACCTAAAGCAACCTAACATCTCGGATGCAATATTTGACAACATTCCTGGCCTGTCGAACCCTACCTCTCGGTGGGAACAGTATATACGTCTATAACGATATGTATCCTAACCTAAGGCAACCTAACATCTCGGATGCAATATTTGACAACATTCCTGGCCTGTCGAACCCTAATTCTCGGAGGGAACAGTATATACGTCTATAACGTCATATATCCTAACCCAAGGCAACCTAACATCTCGGATGTAACATTTGACAACATTCCAGGCGTGTCGGTCTCTACGTCTCGGTGGTAACATTACATGCGTCTATAACGTTATATATCCTAACCTAAGGCAACCTAACATCTCGGATGCAATATTTGACAACATTCCTAGCCAGTCGAACCCTACTTCTCGGAGGGAACAGTATATACGTCTATAACGTTATATATCCTAACCTAAGGCAACCTGACATGTCGGATGTAATATTCTACATCATTCCAGGCGTGTCGGACCCTACTTCTCGGTGGGAACATTATATGAGTCTATAACGTTGTATATCCTAATCTAAGGCAACCTAACATCTCGGATGCAATATTTGACAACATTCCTGGCCTGTCGAACCCTACTACTCGGAGGGAACAGTATATACGTATATAACGTCATATATCCTAACCTAAGGCAATCTAACATCTCGGATGTAACATTTGACAACATTCCAGGCGTGTCGTTCCCTACGTCTCGGTGGTAACATTACATGCGTTTATAATGGTATATATCCTAATCTAAGGCAACCTAACATCTCGGATGCAATATGTGACAACATTCCTGGCCTGTCAAACCGTACTTCTCGGAGGGAAGAGTACATACGTCTATAACGTTATATATCCTAACCTAAGGCAACCTGACATCTCGGATGTATTATTCTACAACATTCCAGGCGTGTCGGAACCTACTTCTCGGTGGGAACATTATATGCGTCTATAACGATGTATATCCTAATCTAAGGCAACCTAACATCTGGGATGCAATATTTGACAACATTCCTGGCCTGTCGAACCCTACTTCTCGGAGGGAACAGTATATACGTCTATAACGATATATATCCTAACCAAAGGCAACCTGACATCTCGGATGTATTATTCTACAACATTCCAGGCGTGTCGGAACCTACTTCTCGGTGGGAACATTATATGCGTCTATAACGTTGTATATCCTAATCTAAGGCAACCTAACATCTCGGATGCAATGTTTGACAACATTCCTGGCCTGTCGAACCCTACTTCTCGGAGGGAACAGTATATACGTTTATAACGGTATATATCCTAATCTAAGGCAGCCTAACATCTCGGATGCAATATTTGACAACATTCCTGGCCTGTCGAACCCTACTTCTCGGAGGGAACAGTATATATGTCTATAACGGTATATATCCTCACCTAAGGCAACCTGACATCTCGTATGTAATATTCTACAACCTTCCAGGCGTGTCGGACCCTACTTCTCGGTGGGAACATTATATGCGTCTATAACGTTATATATCCTAACCTAAGGCAACCTAGCATCTGGGATGCAATATTTGACAACATTCCTGGCCTGTCGAACCCTACTTCTCGGAGGGAACAGTATATACGTCTAAAAAGTCATATATCATAACCTAAGGCAACCTAAAATCTCGGATGTAACATTTGACAACATTCCAGGCATGTCGGTCCCTACGTCTCGGTGGTAACATTATATGCGTCTATAACGTTATATATGCTAATCTAAGGCAACCTATCATCTCGGATGCAATATTTGACAACATTCCTAGCCAGTCGAACCCTACTTCTCGGAGGGAACAGTATATACGTCTATAACGTTATATATACTAACCTAAGGCAACCTGACATGTCGGATGTAATATTCTACATCATTCCAGGCGTGTCGGACCCTACTTCTCGGTGGGAACATTATATGAGTCTATAACGTTGTATATCATAATCTAAGGCAACCTAACATCTCGGATGCAATATTTGACAACATTCCTGGCCTGTCGAACCCTACTACTCGGAGGGAACAGTATATACGTATATAACGTCATATATCCTAACCTAAGGCAATCTAACATCTCGGATGTAACATTTGACAACATTCCAGGCGTGTCGTTCCCTACGTCTCGGTGGTAACATTACATGCGTCTATAATGGTATATATCCTAATCTAAGGCAACCTAACATCTCGGATGCAATATTTGACAACATTCCTGGCCTGTCGAACCGTACTTCTCGGAGGGAAGAGTACATACGTCTATAACGTTATATATCCTAACCTAAGGCAACCTGACATCTCGGATGTATTATTCTACAACATTCCAGGCGTGTCGGAAACTACTTCTCGGTGGGAACATTATATGCGTCTATAACGTTGTATATCCTAATCTAAGGCAACCTAACATCTCGGATGCAATATTTGACAACATTCCTGGCCTGTCGAACCCTACTTCTCGGAGGGAACAGTATATACGTTTATAACGATATGTATCCTAACCTAAGGCAACCTAACATCTCGGATGCAATATTTGACAACATTCCTGGCCTGTCGAACCCTACTTCTCGGAGGGAACAGTATATACGTCTATAACGTCATATATCCTAACCTAAGGCAACCTAACATCTCGGATGTAACATTTGACAACATTCCAGGCGTGTCGGTCTCTACGTCTCGGTGGTAACATTACATGCGTCTATAACGTTATATATCCTAACCTAAGGCAACCTAACATCTCGGATGCCATATTTGACAACATTCCTGGCCTGTCGAACCCTACTTCACGGAGGGAACAGTATATACGTTTATAACGGTATATATCCTAATCTAAGGCAGCCTAACATCTCGGATGCAATATTTGACAACATTCCTGGCCTGTCGAACCCTACTTCTCGAAGGGAACATTATATACGTCTGTAGCGTCATATATCCTAACATAAGGCAACCTAACATCTCGGATGTAACATTTCACAACATTCCAGGCATTTCGGTCCCTACGTTTCGGAGGTAACACTACATGCGTCTATAACGTTATATATCCTAACCTAAGGCAACCTAACATCTCGGATGCAATATTTGACAACATTCCTGGCCGGTCGAACCCTACATCTCGGTGGGAACAGTATATACGTCTATAACGATATATATCCTAACCTAAGGCAACCTAACATCTCGGATGCAATATTTGACAACATTCCTGGCCTGTCGAACCCTACTTCTCGGAGGGAACAGTATATACGTCTATAACGTCATATATCCTAACCTAAGGCAACCTAACATCTCGGATGTAACATTTGACAACATTCCAGGCGTGTCGGTCCCTACGTCTCGGTGGTAACATTACATGCGTCTATAACGTTATATATCCTAACCTAAGGCAACCTAACATCTCGGATGCAATATTTGACAACATTCCTGGCCTGTCGAACCCTACTTCTCGGAGGGAACAGTATATAAGTCTATAACGGTATATATCCTAACCTAAGGCAACCTGACATCTCGTATGTAATATTCTACAACCTTCCAGGCGTGTTGGACCCTACTTCTCGGTGGGAACATTATATGCGTCTATAACGTTATATATCCTAACCTAAGGCAACTTAACATCTGGGATGCAATATTTGACAACATTCCTGGCCTGTCGAACCCTACTTCTCGGAGGGAACAGTATATACGTCTAAAACGTCATATATCATAACCTAAGGCAACCTAAAATCTCGGATGTAACATTTGACAACATTCCAGGCGTGTCGTTCCCTACGTCTCGGTGGTAACATTACATGCGTCTATAACGGTATATATCCTAATCTAAGGCAACCTAACATCTCGGATGCAATATTTGACAACATTCCTGGCCTGTCGAACCGTACTTCTCGGTGGGAACAGTATATACGTCTATAACGTTATATATCCTAACCTAAGGCAACCTGACATCTCGGATGTATTATTCTACAACATTCCAGGCGTGTCGGTCCCTACGTCTCGGTGGTAACATTACATGTGTCTATAACGTTGTATATCCTAATCTAAGGCAACCTAACATCTCGGATGCAATATTTGACAACATTCCTGGTCTGTCGAACCCTACTTCTCTGAGGGAACAGTATATACGTTTATAACGGTATATATCCTAATCTAAGGCTGCAAAACATCTCGGATGCAATATTTGACAACATTCCTGGCCTATCGAACCCTACTTCTCGGAGGGAACAGTATATACGTCTGTAGCGTCATATATCCTAACATAAGGCAACCTAACATCTCGGATGTAACATTTGACAACATTCCAGGCATGTCGGACCCTACTTCTCGGTGGGAACATTATATGAGTCTATAACGTTGTATATCCTAATCTATGGCAACCTATTATCTCAGACGTAATATTTTACAATATTCCTGGCGTGTGAGTGCGTACTTTTCGGTGGTAACATTAAATGCGTCTATAACGTCATATATCCTAACCTAAGGCAACCTAACATATCGGATGTAACATTTGACAACATTCCAGGCGTGTCGGTCCCTACGTCTCGGTGGTAACATTACATGCGTCTATAACGTTATATATCCTAACCTAGGGCAACCTAACATCTCGGATGCAAGATTTGACAACATTCCTGGCCTGTCGAACCCTACTTCTCGGAGGGAACAGTATATACGTCTATAACGTCATATATCCTAACCTGAGGCAACCTAACATCTCGGATGTAACATTAGACAACATTCCAGGCGTGTCGGTCCCTACGTCCCGGTGGTAACGTTACATGTGTCTATAACGTTATATATCCTAACCTAAGGCAACCTAACATCTCGGATGCAATATTTGACAACATTCGTGGCCTGTCGAACCCTACCTCTCGGTGGGAACAGTATATACGTTTATAACGATATATATCCTAACCTAAGGCAACCTAACATCTCGGATGTAACATTTGACAACATTCCAGGCGTGTCGGTCTCTACGTCTCGGTGGTAACATTACATGCGTCTATAACGTTATGTATACTAACCTAAGGCAACCTAACATCTCGGATGCAATATTTGACAACATTCCTGGCCTGTCGAACCCTACTTCTCGGAGGGAACAGTATATACGTTTATAACGGTATATATCCTAATCTAAGGCAGCCTAACATCTCGGATGCAATATTTGACAACATTCCTGGCCTGTCGAACCCTACTTCTCGGAGGGAACAGTATATACGTCTGTAGCGTCATATATCCTAACATAAGGCAACCTAACATCTCGGATGTAACATTTGACAACATTCCAGGCATGTCGGTCCCTACGTCTCGGAGGTAACACTACATGCGTCTATAACGTTATATATCCTAACCTAAAGCAACCTAACATCTCGGATGCAATATTTGACAACATTCCTGGCCTGTCGAACCCTACCTCTCGGTGGGAACAGTATATACTTCTATAACGATATGTATCCTAACCTAAGGCAACCTAACATCTCGGATGCAATATTTGACAACATTCCTGGCCTTTCGAACCCTACTTCTCGGAGGGAACAGTATATACGTCTATAACGTCATATATCCTAACCTAAGGCAACCTAACATCTCGGATGTAACATTTGACAACATTCCAGGCGTGTCGGTCTCTACGTCTCGGTGGTAACATTACATGCGTCTATAACGTTATATATCCTAACCTAAGGCAACCTAACATCTCGGATGCAATATTTGACAACATTCCTAGCCAGTCGAACCCTACTTCTCGGAGGGAACAGTATATACGTCTATAACGTTATATATCCTAACCTAAGGCAACCTGACATGTCGGATGTAATATTCTACATCATTCCAGGCGTGTCGGACCCTACTTCTCGGTGGGAACATTATATGAGTCTATAACGTTGTATATCCTAATCTAAGGCAACCTAACATCTCGGATGCAATATTTGACAACATTCCTGGCCTGTCGAACCCTACTACTCGCAGGGAACAGTATATACGTATATAACGTCATATATCCTAACCTAAGGCAATCTAACATCTCGGATGTAACATTTGACAACATTCCAGGCGTGTCGTTCCCTACGTCTCGGTGGTAACATTACATGCGTTTATAATGGTATATATCCTAATCTAAGGCAACCTAACATCTCGGATGCAATATGTGACAACATTCCTGGCCTGTCGAACCGTACTTCTCGGAGGGAAGAGTACATACGTCTATAACGATTTATATCCTAACCTAAGGCAACCTGACATCTCGGATGTATTATTCTACAACATTCCAGGCGTGTCGGAACCTACTTCTCGGTGGGAACATTATATGCGTCTATAACGATGTATATCCTAATCTAAGGCAACCTAACATCTGGGATGCAATATTTGACAACATTCCTGGCCTGTCGAACCCTACTTCTCGGAGGGAACAGTATATACGTCTATAACGATATATATCCTAAGCTAAGGCAACCTGACATCTCGGATGTATTATTCTACAACATTCCAGGCGTGTCGGAACCTACTTCTCGGTGGGAACATTATATGCGTCTATAACGTTGTATATCCTAATCTAAGGCAACCTAACATCTCGGATGCAATATTTGACAACATTCCTGGCCTGTCGAACCCTACTTCTCGGAGGGAACAGTATATACGTTTATAACGGTATATATCCTAATCTAAGGCAGCCTAACATCTCGGATGCAATATTTGACAACATTCCTGGCCTGTCGAACCCTACTTCTCGGAGGGAACAGTATATACGTCTGTAGCGTCATATATCCTAACATAAGGCAACCTAACATCTCGGATGTAACATTTGACAACATTCCAGGCATGTCGGTCCCTACGTCTCGGAGGTAACACTACATGCGTCTATAACGTTATATATCCTAACCTAAAGCAACCTAACATCTCGGATGCAATATTTGACAACATTCCTGGCCTGTCGAACCCTACCTCTCGGTGGGAACAGTATATACGTCTATAACGATATGTATCCTAACCTAAGGCAACCTAACATCTCGGATGCAATATTTGACAACATTCCTGGCCTGTCGAACCCTACTTCTCGGAGGGAACAGTATATACGTCTATAACGTCATATATCCTAACCTAAGGCAACCTAACATCTCGGATGTAACATTTGACAACATTCCAGGCGTGTCGGTCACTACGCCTCGGTGGTAACATTACATGCGTCTATAACGTTATATATCCTAACCTAAGGCAACCTAACATCTCGGATGCAATATTTGACAACATTCCTAGCCAGTCGAACCCTACTTCTCGGAGGGAACAGTATATACGTCTATAACGATATGTATCCTAACCTAAGGCAACCTAACATCTCGGATGCAATATTTGACAACATTCCTGGCCTGTCGAACCCTACTTCTCGGAGGGAACAGTATATACGTCTATAACGTCATATATCCTAACCCAAGGCAACCTAACATCTCGGATGTAACATTTGACAACATTCCAGGCGTGCCGGTCTCTACGTCTCGGTGGTAACATTACATGCGTCTATAACGTTATATATCCTAACCTAAGGCAACCTAACATCTCGGATGCAATATTTGACAACATTCCTAGCCAGTCGAACCCTACTTCTCGGAGGGAACAGTATATACGTCTATAACGTTATATATCCTAACCTAAGGCAACCTGACATGTCGGATGTAATATTCTACATCATTCCAGGCGTGTCGGACCCTACTTCTCGGTGGGAACATTATATGAGTCTATAACGTTGTATATCCTAATCTAAGGCAACCTAACATCTCGGATGCAATATTTGACAACATTCCTGGCCTGTCGAACCCTACTACTCGGAGGGAACAGTATATACGTATATAACGTCATATATCCTAACCTAAGGCAATCTAACATCTCGGATGTAACATTTGACAACATTCCAGGCGTGTCGTTCCCTACGTCTCGGTGGTAACATTACATGCGTTTATAATGGTATATATCCTAATCTAAGGCAACCTAACATCTCGGATGCAATATGTGACAACATTCCTGGCCTGTCGAACCGTACTTCTCGGAGGGAAGAGTACATACGTCTATAACGTTATATATCCTAACCTAAGGCAACCTGACATCTCGGATGTATTATTCTACAACATTCCAGGCGTGTCGGAACCTACTTCTCGGTGGGAACATTATATGCGTCTATAACGATGTATATCCTAATCTAAGGCAACCTAACATCTGGGATGCAATATTTGACAACATTCCTGGCCTGTCGAACCCTACTTCTCGGAGGGAACAGTATATACGTCTATAACGATATATATCCTAACCTAAGGCAACCTAACATCTCGGATGTAACATTTCACAACATTCCAGGCATTTCGGTCCCTACGTTTCGGAGGTAACACTACATGCGTCTATAACGTTATATATCCTAACCTAAGGCAACCTAACATCTCGGATGCAATATTTGACAACATTCCTGGCCGGTCGAACCCTACATCTCGGTGGGAACAGTATATACGTCTATAACGATATATATCCTAACCTAAGGCAACCTAACATCTCGGATGCAATATTTGACTACATTCCTGGCCTGTCGAACCCTACTTCTCGGAGGGAACAGTATATACGTCTATAACGTCATATATCCTAACCTAAGGCAACCTAACATCTCGGATGTAACATTTGACAACATTCCAGGCGTGTCGGTCCCTACGTCTCGGTGGTAACATTACATGCGTCTATAACGTTATATATCCTAACCTAAGGCAACCTAACATCTCGGATGCAATATTTGACAACATTCCTGGCCTGTCGAACCCTACTTCTCGGAGGGAACAGTATATAAGTCTATAACGGTATATATCCTAACCTAAGGCAACCTGACATCTCGTATGTAATATTCTACAACCTTCCAGGCGTGTTGGACCCTACTTCTCGGTGGGAACATTATATGCGTCTATAACGTTATATATCCTAACCTAAGGCAACTTAACATCTGGGATGCAATATTTGACAACATTCCTGGCCTGTCGAACCCTACTTCTCGGAGGGAACAGTATATACGTCTAAAACGTCATATATCATAACCTAAGGCAACCTAAAATCTCGGATGTAACATTTGACAACATTCCAGGCGTGTCGTTCCCTACGTCTCGGTGGTAACATTACATGCGTCTATAACGGTATATATCCTAATCTAAGGCAACCTAACATCTCGGATGCAATATTTGACAACATTCCTGGCCTGTCGAACCGTACTTCTCGGTGGGAACAGTATATACGTCTATAACGTTATATATCCTAACCTAAGGCAACCTGACATCTCGGATGTATTATTCTACAACATTCCAGGCGTGTCGGTCCCTACGTCTCGGTGGTAACATTACATGTGTCTATAACGTTGTATATCCTAATCTAAGGCAACCTAACATCTCGGATGCAATATTTGACAACATTCCTGGTCTGTCGAACCCTACTTCTCTGAGGGAACAGTATATACGTTTATAACGGTATATATCCTAATCTAAAGCTGCAAAACATCTCGGATGCAATATTTGACAACATTCCTGGCCTATCGAACCCTACTTCTCGGAGGGAACAGTATATACGTCTGTAGCGTCATATATCCTAACATAAGGCAACCTAACATCTCGGATGTAACATTTGACAACATTCCAGGCATGTCGGACCCTACTTCTCGGTGGGAACATTATATGAGTCTATAACGTTGTATATCCTAATATATGGCAACCTATTATCTCAGACGTAATATTTTACAATATTCCTGGCGTGTGAGTGCGTACTTTTCGGTGGTAACATTAAATGCGTCTATAACGTCATATATCCTAACCTAAGGCAACCTAACATATCGGATGTAACATTTGACAACATTCCAGGCGTGTCGGTCCCTACGTCTCGGTGGTAACATTACATGCGTCTATAACGTTATATATCCTAACCTAGGGCAACCTAACATCTCGGATGCAAGATTTGACAACATTCCTGGCCTGTCGAACCCTACTTCTCGGAGGGAACAGTATATACGTCTATAACGTCATATATCCTAACCTGAGGCAACCTAACATCTCGGATGTAACATTAGACAACATTCCAGGCGTGTCGGTCCCTACGTCCCGGTGGTAACGTTACATGTGTCTATAACGTTATATATCCTAACCTAAGGCAACCTAACATCTCGGATGCAATATTTGACAACATTCGTGGCCTGTCGAACCCTACCTCTCGGTGGGAACAGTATATACGTTTATAACGATATATATCCTAACCTAAGGCAACCTAACATCTCGGATGTAACATTTGACAACATTCCAGGCGTGTCGGTCTCTACGTCTCGGTGGTAACATTACATGCGTCTATAACGTTATGTATACTAACCTAAGGCAACCTAACATCTCGGATGCAATATTTGACAACATTCCTGGCCTGTCGAACCCTACTTCTCGGAGGGAACAGTATATACGTTTATAACGGTATATATCCTAATCTAAGGCAGCCTAACATCTCGGATGCAATATTTGACAACATTCCTGGCCTGTCGAACCCTACTTCTCGGAGGGAACAGTATATACGTCTGTAGCGTCATATATCCTAACATAAGGCAACCTAACATCTCGGATGTAACATTTGACAACATTCCAGGCATGTCGGTCCCTACGTCTCGGAGGTAACACTACATGCGTCTATAACGTTATATATCCTAACCTAAAGCAACCTAACATCTCGGATGCAATATTTGACAACATTCCTGGCCTGTCGAACCCTACCTCTCGGTGGGAACAGTATATACGTCTATAACGATATGTATCCTAACCTAAGGCAACCTAACATCTCGGATGCAATATTTGACAACATTCCTGGCCTTTCGAACCCTACTTCTCGGAGGGAACAGTATATACGTCTATAACGTCATATATCCTAACCTAAGGCAACCTAACATCTCGGATGTAACATTTGACAACATTCCAGGCGTGTCGGTCTCTACGTCTCGGTGGTAACATTACATGCGTCTATAACGTTATATATCCTAACCTAAGGCAACCTAACATCTCGGATGCAATATTTGACAACATTCCTAGCCAGTCGAACCCTACTTCTCGGAGGGAACAGTATATACGTCTATAACGTTATATATCCTAACCTAAGGCAACCTGACATGTCGGATGTAATATTCTACATCATTCCAGGCGTGTCGGACCCTACTTCTCGGTGGGAACATTATATGAGTCTATAACGTTGTATATCCTAATCTAAGGCAACCTAACATCTCGGATGCAATATTTGACAACATTCCTGGCCTGTCGAACCCTACTACTCGGAGGGAACAGTATATACGTATATAACGTCATATATCCTAACCTAAGGCAATCTAACATCTCGGATGTAACATTTGACAACATTCCAGGCGTGTCGTTCCCTACGTCTCGGTGGTAACATTACATGCGTTTATAATGGTATATATCCTAATCTAAGGCAACCTAACATCTCGGATGCAATATGTGACAACATTCCTGGCCTGTCGAACCGTACTTCTCGGAGGGAAGAGTACATACGTCTATAACGATATATATCCTAACCTAAGGCAACCTGACATCTCGGATGTATTATTCTACAACATTCCAGGCGTGTCGGAACCTACTTCTCGGTGGGAACATTATATGCGTCTATAACGATGTATATCCTAATCTAAGGCAACCTAACATCTGGGATGCAATATTTGACAACATTCCTGGCCTGTCGAACCCTACTTCTCGGAGGGAACAGTATATACGTATATAACGTCATATATCCTAACCTAAGGCAATCTAACATCTCGGATATAACATTTGACAACATTCCAGGCGTGTCGTACCCTACGTCTCGGTGGTAACAATACATGCGTTTATAATGGTATATATCCTAATCTAAGGCAACCTAACATCTCGGATGCAATATTTGACAACATTCCTGGCCTGTCGAACCGTACTTCTCGGAGGGAAGAGTACATACGTCTATAACGTTATATATCCTAACCTAAGGCAACCTAACATGTCGGATGCAATATTTGACAACATTCCTGGCCTGTCGAACCCTACTTCACGGAGGGAACAGTATATACGTTTATAACGGTATATATCCTAATCTAAGGCAGCCTAACATCTCGGATGCAATATTTGACAACATTCCTGGCCTGTCGAACCCTACTTCTCGGAGGGAACATTATATACGTCTGTAGCGTCATATATCCTAACATAAGGCAACCTAACATCTCGGATGTAACATTTCACAACATTCCAGGCATTTCGGTCCCTACGTTTCGGAGGTAACACTACATGCGTCTATAACGTAATATATCCTAACCTAAGGCAACCTAACATCTCGGATGCAATATTTGACAACATTCCTGGCCTGTCGAACCCTACATCTCGGTGGGAACAGTATATACGTCTATAACGATATATATCCTAACCTAAGGCAACCTAACATCTCGGATGCAATATTTGACAACATTCCTGGCCTGTCGAACCCTACTTCTCGGAGGGAACAGTATATACGTCTATAACGTCATATATCCTAACCTAAGGCAACCTAACATCTCGGATGTAACATTTGACAACATTCCAGGCGTGTCGGTCCCTACGTCTCGGTGGTAACATTACATGCGTCTATAACGTTATATATCCTAACCTAAGGCAACCTAACATCTCGGATGCAATATTTGACAACATTCCTGGCCTGTCGAACCCTACTTCTCGGAGGGAACAGTATATAAGTCTATAACGGTATATATCCTAACCTAAGGCAACCTGACATCTCGTATGTAATATTCTACAACCTTCCAGGCGTTTTGGACCCTACTTCTCGGTGGGAACATTATATGCGTCTATAACGTTATATATCCTAACCTAAGGCAACTTAACATCTGGGATGCAATATTTGACAACATTCCTGGCCTGTCGAACCCTACTTCTCGGAGGGAACAGTATATACGTCTAAAACGTCATATATCATAACCTAAGGCAACCTAAAGTCTCGGATGTAACATTTGACAACATTCCAGGCATGTCGGTCCCTACGTCTCGGTGGTAACATTATATGCGTCTATAACGTTATATATCCTAATCTAAGGCAACCTAACATCTCGGATGCAATATATGACAACATTCCTAGCCAGTCGAACCCTACTTCTCGGAGGGAACAGTATATACGTCTATAACGTTATATATCCTAACCTAAGGCAACCTGACATGTCGGATGTAATATTCTACATCATTCCAGGCGTGTCGGACCCTACTTCTCTGTGGGAACATTATATGAGTCTATAACGTTGTATATCCTAATGTAAGGCAACCTAGCATCTCGGATGCAATATTTGACAACATTCCTGGCCTGTCGAACCCTACTACTCGGAGGGAACAGTATATACGTATATAACGTCATATATACTAACCTAAGGCAATCTAACATCTCGGATGTAACATTTGACAACATTCCAGGCGTGTCGTTCCCTACGTCTCGGTGGTAACATTACATGCGTCTATAATGGTATATATCCTAATCTAAGGCAACCTAACATCTCGGATGCAATATTTGACAACATTCCTGGCCTGTCGAACCGTACTTCTCGGAGGGAAGAGTACATACGTCTATAACGTTATATATCCTAACCTAAGGCAACCTGACATCTCGGATGTATTATTCTACAACATTCCAGGCGTGTCGGAACCTACTTCTCGGTGGGAACATTATATGCGTCTATAACGTTGTATATCCTAATCTAAGGCAACCTAACATCTGGGATGCAATATTTGACAACATTCCTGGCCTGTCGAACCCTACTTCTCGGAGGGAACAGTATATACGTCTATAACGATATATATCCTAACCTAAGGCAACCTAACATCTCGGATGCAATATTTGACAACATTCCTGGCCTGTCGAACCCTACTTCTCGGAGGGAACAGTATATACGTCTATAACGTCATATATCCTAACCTAAGGCAACCTAACATCTCGGATGTAACATTTGACAACATTCCAGGCGTGTCGGTCTCTACGTCTCGGTGGTAACATTACATGCGTCTATAACGTTATATATCCTAACCTAAGGCAACCTAACATCTCGGATGCAATATTTGACAACATTCCTGGCCTGTCGAACCGTACTTCTCGGAGGGAAGAGTATATACGTCTATAACGTTATATATCCTAACCTAAGGCAACCTGACATCTCGGATGTATTATTCTACAACATTCCAGGCGTGTCGGAACCTACTTCTCGGTGGGAACATTATATGCGTCTATAACGTTGTATATCCTAATGTAAGGCAACCTAACATCTCGGATGCAATATTTGACAACATTCCTGGTCTGTCGAACCCTACTTCTCGGAGGGAACAGTATATACGTTTATAACGGTATATATCCTAATCTAAGGCAGCCTAACATCTCGGATGCAATATTTGACAACATTCCTGGCCTGTCGAACCCTACTTCTCGGAGGGAACAGTATATACGTCTGTAGCGTCATATATCCTAACATAAGGCAACCTAACATCTCGGATGTAACATTTGACAACATTCCAGGCATGTCGGTCCCTACGTCTCGGAGGTAACACTACATGCGTCTATAACGTTATATATCCTAACCTAAAGCAACCTAACATCCCGGATGCAATATTTGACAACATTCCTGGCCTGTCGAACCCTACCTCTCGGTGGGAACAGTATATACGTCTATAACGATATGTATCCTAACCTAAGGCAACCTAACATCTCGGATGCAATATTTGACAACATTCCTGGCCTGTCGAACCCTACTTCTCGGAGGGTACAGTATATACGTCTATAACGTCATATATCCTAACCTAAGGCAACCTAACATCTCGGATGTAACATTTGACAACATTCCAGGCGTGTCGGACTCTACGTCTCGGTGGTAACATTACATGCGTCTATAACGTTATATATCCTAACCTAAGGCAACCTAACATCTCGGATGCAATATTTGACAACATTCCTGGCCTGTCGAACCCTACTTCACGGAGGGAACAGTATATACGTTTATAACGGTATATATCCTAATCTAAGGCAGCCTAACATCTCGGATGCAATATTTGACAACATTCCTGGCCTGTCGAACCCTACTTCTCGGAGGGAACATTATATACGTCTGTAGCGTAATATATCCTAACATAAGGCAACCTAACATCTCGGATGTAACATTTCACAACATTCCAGGCATTTCGGTCCCTACGTCTCGGAGGTAACACTACATGCGTCTATAACGTTATATATCCTAACCTAAGGCAACCTAACATCTCGGATGCAATATTTGACAACATTCCTGGCCTGTCGAACCCTACATCTCGGTGGGAACAGTATATACGTCTATAACGATATATATCCTAACCTAAGGCAACCTAACATCTCGGATGCAATATTTGACAACATTCCTGGCCTGTCGAACCCTACTTCTCGGAGGGAACAGTATATACGTCTATAACGTCATATATCCTAACCTAAGGCAACCTAACATCTCGGATGTAACATTTGACAACATTCCAGGCGTGTCGGTCCCTACGTCTCGGTGGTAACATTACATGCGTCTATAACGTTATATATCCTAACCTAGGGCAACCTAACATCTCGGATGCAAGATTTGACAACATTCCTGGCCTGTCGAACCCTACTTCTCGGAGGGAACATTATATACGTCTGTAGCGTCATATATCCTAACATAAGGCAACCTAACATCTCGGATGTAACATTTCACAACATTCCAGGCATTTCGGTCCCTACGTTTCGGAGGTAACACTACATGCGTCTATAACGTAATATATCCTAACCTAAGGCAACCTAACATCTCGGATGCAATATTTGACAACATTCCTGGCCTGTCGAACCCTACATCTCGGTGGGAACAGTATATACGTCTATAACGATATATATCCTAACCTAAGGCAACCTAACATCTCGGATGCAATATTTGACAACATTCCTGGCCTGTCGAACCCTACTTCTCGGAGGGAACAGTATATACGTCTATAACGTCATATATCCTAACCTAAGGCAACCTAACATCTCGGATGTAACATTTGACAACATTCCAGGCGTGTCGGTCCCTACGTCTCGGTGGTAACATTACATGCGTCTATAACGTTATATATCCTAACCTAAGGCAACCTAACATCTCGGATGCAATATTTGACAACATTCCTGGCCTGTCGAACCCTACTTCTCGGAGGGAACAGTATATAAGTCTATAACGGTATATATCCTAACCTAAGGCAACCTGACATCTCGTATGTAATATTCTACAACCTTCCAGGCGTTTTGGACCCTACTTCTCGGTGGGAACATTATATGCGTCTATAACGTTATATATCCTAACCTAAGGCAACTTAACATCTGGGATGCAATATTTGACAACATTCCTGGCCTGTCGAACCCTACTTCTCGGAGGGAACAGTATATACGTCTAAAACGTCATATATCATAACCTAAGGCAACCTAAAGTCTCGGATGTAACATTTGACAACATTCCAGGCATGTCGGTCCCTACGTCTCGGTGGTAACATTATATGCGTCTATAACGTTATATATCCTAATCTAAGGCAACCTAACATCTCGGATGCAATATATGACAACATTCCTAGCCAGTCGAACCCTACTTCTCGGAGGGAACAGTATATACGTCTATAACGTTATATATCCTAACCTAAGGCAACCTGACATGTCGGATGTAATATTCTACATCATTCCAGGCGTGTCGGACCCTACTTCTCTGTGGGAACATTATATGAGTCTATAACGTTGTATATCCTAATGTAAGGCAACCTAACATCTCGGATGCAATATTTGACAACATTCCTGGCCTGTCGAACCCTACTACTCGGAGGGAACAGTATATACGTATATAACGTCATATATACTAACCTAAGGCAATCTAACATCTCGGATGTAACATTTGACAACATTCCAGGCGTGTCGTTCCCTACGTCTCGGTGGTAACATTACATGCGTCTATAATGGTATATATCCTAATCTAAGGCAACCTAACATCTCGGATGCAATATTTGACAACATTCCTGGCCTGTCGAACCGTACTTCTCGGAGGGAAGAGTACATACGTCTATAACGTTATATATCCTAACCTAAGGCAACCTGACATCTCGGATGTATTATTCTACAACATTCCAGGCGTGTCGGAACCTACTTCTCGGTGGGAACATTATATGCGTCTATAACGTTGTATATCCTAATCTAAGGCAACCTAACATCTGGGATGCAATATTTGACAACATTCCTGGCCTGTCGAACCCTACTTCTCGGAGGGAACAGTATATACGTCTATAACGATATATATCCTAACCTAAGGCAACCTAACATCTCGGATGCAATATTTGACAACATTCCTGGCCTGTCGAACCCTACTTCTCGGAGGGAACAGTATATACGTCTATAACGTCATATATCCTAACCTAAGGCAACCTAACATCTCGGATGTAACATTTGACAACATTCCAGGCGTGTCGGTCTCTACGTCTCGGTGGTAACATTACATGCGTCTATAACGTTATATATCCTAACCTAAGGCAACCTAACATCTCGGATGCAATATTTGACAACATTCCTGGCCTGTCGAACCGTACTTCTCGGAGGGAAGAGTATATACGTCTATAACGTTATATATCCTAACCTAAGGCAACCTGACATCTCGGATGTATTATTCTACAACATTCCAGGCGTGTCGGAACCTACTTCTCGGTGGGAACATTATATGCGTCTATAACGTTGTATATCCTAATGTAAGGCAACCTAACATCTCGGATGCAATATTTGACAACATTCCTGGTCTGTCGAACCCTACTTCTCGGAGGGAACAGTATATACGTTTATAACGGTATATATCCTAATCTAAGGCAGCCTAACATCTCGGATGCAATATTTGACAACATTCCTGGCCTGTCGAACCCTACTTCTCGGAGGGAACAGTATATACGTCTGTAGCGTCATATATCCTAACATAAGGCAACCTAACATCTCGGATGTAACATTTGACAACATTCCAGGCATGTCGGTCCCTACGTCTCGGAGGTAACACTACATGCGTCTATAACGTTATATATCCTAACCTAAAGCAACCTAACATCCCGGATGCAATATTTGACAACATTCCTGGCCTGTCGAACCCTACCTCTCGGTGGGAACAGTATATACGTCTATAACGATATGTATCCTAACCTAAGGCAACCTAACATCTCGGATGCAATATTTGACAACATTCCTGGCCTGTCGAACCCTACTTCTCGGAGGGTACAGTATATACGTCTATAACGTCATATATCCTAACCTAAGGCAACCTAACATCTCGGATGTAACATTTGACAACATTCCAGGCGTGTCGGACTCTACGTCTCGGTGGTAACATTACATGCGTCTATAACGTTATATATCCTAACCTAAGGCAACCTAACATCTCGGATGCAATATTTGACAACATTCCTGGCCTGTCGAACCCTACTTCACGGAGGGAACAGTATATACGTTTATAACGGTATATATCCTAATCTAAGGCAGCCTAACATCTCGGATGCAATATTTGACAACATTCCTGGCCTGTCGAACCCTACTTCTCGGAGGGAACATTATATACGTCTGTAGCGTAATATATCCTAACATAAGGCAACCTAACATCTCGGATGTAACATTTCACAACATTCCAGGCATTTCGGTCCCTACGTCTCGGAGGTAACACTACATGCGTCTATAACGTTATATATCCTAACCTAAGGCAACCTAACATCTCGGATGCAATATTTGACAACATTCCTGGCCTGTCGAACCCTACATCTCGGTGGGAACAGTATATACGTCTATAACGATATATATCCTAACCTAAGGCAACCTAACATCTCGGATGCAATATTTGACAACATTCCTGGCCTGTCGAACCCTACTTCTCGGAGGGAACAGTATATACGTCTATAACGTCATATATCCTAACCTAAGGCAACCTAACATCTCGGATGTAACATTTGACAACATTCCAGGCGTGTCGGTCCCTACGTCTCGGTGGTAACATTACATGCGTCTATAACGTTATATATCCTAACCTAAGGCAACCTAACATCTCGGATGCAATATTTGACAACATTCCTGGCCTGTCGAACCCTACTTCTCGGAGGGAACAGTATATAAGTCTATAACGGTATATATCCTAACCTAAGGCAACCTGACATCTCGTATGTAATATTCTACAACCTTCCAGGCGTGTTGGACCCTACTTCTCGGTGGGAACATTATATGCGTCTATAACGTTATATATCCTAACCTAAGGCAACTTAACATCTGGGATGCAATATTTGACAACATTCCTGGCCTGTCGAACCCTACTTCTCGGAGGGAACAGTATATACGTCTAAAACGTCATATATCATAACATAAGGCAACCTAAAATCTCGGATGTAACATTTGACAACATTCCAGGCATGTCGGTCCCTACGTCTCGGTGGTAACATTATATGCGTCTATAACGTTATATATCCTAATCTAAGGCAACCTAACATCTCGGATGCAATATATGACAACATTCCTAGCCAGTCGAACCCTACTTCTCGGAGGGAACAGTATATACGTCTATAACGTTATATATCCTAACCTAAGGCAACCTGACATGTCGGATGTAATATTCTACATCATTCCAGGCGTGTCGGACCCTACTTCTCTGTGGGAACATTATATGAGTCTATAACGTTGTATATCCTAATGTAAGGCAACCTAACATCTCGGATGCAATATTTGACAACATTCCTGGCCTGTCGAACCCTACTACTCGGAGGGAACAGTATATACGTATATAACGTCATATATACTAACCTAAGGCAATCTAACATCTCGGATGTAACATTTGACAACATTCCAGGCGTGTCGTTCCCTACGTCTCGGTGGTAACATTACATGCGTCTATAATGGTATATATCCTAATCTAAGGCAACCTAACATCTCGGATGCAATATTTGACAACATTCCTGGCCTGTCGAACCGTACTTCTCGGAGGGAAGAGTACATACGTCTATAACGTTATATATCCTAACCTAAGGCAACCTGACATCTCGGATGTATTATTCTACAACATTCCAGGCGTGTCGGAACCTACTTCTCGGTGGGAACATTCTATGCGTCTATAACGTTGTATATCCTAATCTAAGG
This sequence comes from Xylocopa violacea, assembly GCA_963969225.1. Classification (NCBI taxonomy): domain Eukaryota; kingdom Metazoa; phylum Arthropoda; class Insecta; order Hymenoptera; family Apidae; genus Xylocopa; species Xylocopa violacea. The sequence continues at coordinate 430,891 of CAXAJV010000828.1, forward strand.
CAACCTAACATCTGGGATGCAATATTTGACAACATTCCTGGCCTGTCGAACCCTACTTCTCGGAGGGAACAGTATATACGTCTATAACGATATATATCCTAACCTAAGGCAACCTAACATCTCGGATGCAATATTTGACAACATTCCTGGCCTGTCGAACCCTACTTCTCGGAGGGAACAGTATATACGTCTATAACGTCATATATCCTAACCTAAGGCAACCTAACATCTCGGATGTAACATTTGACAACATTCCAGGCGTGTCGGTCTCTACGTCTCGGTGGTAACATTACATGCGTCTATAACGTTATATATCCTAACCTAAGGCAACCTAACATCTCGGATGCAATATTTGACAACATTCCTGGCCTGTCGAACCGTACTTCTCGGAGGGAAGAGTATATACGTCTATAACGTTATATATCCTAACCTAAGGCAACCTGACATCTCGGATGTATTATTCTACAACATTCCAGGCGTGTCGGAACCTACTTCTCGGTGGGAACATTATATGCGTCTATAACGTTGTATATCCTAATGTAAGGCAACCTAACATCTCGGATGCAATATTTGACAACATTCCTGGTCTGTCGAACCCTACTTCTCGGAGGGAACAGTATATACGTTTATAACGGTATATATCCTAATCTAAGGCAGCCTAACATCTCGGATGCAATATTTGACAACATTCCTGGCCTGTCGAACCCTACTTCTCGGAGGGAACAGTATATACGTCTGTAGCGTCATATATCCTAACATAAGGCAACCTAACATCTCGGATGTAACATTTGACAACATTCCAGGCATGTCGGTCCCTACGTCTCGGAGGTAACACTACATGCGTCTATAACGTTATATATCCTAACCTAAAGCAACCTAACATCCCGGATGCAATATTTGACAACATTCCTGGCCTGTCGAACCCTACCTCTCGGTGGGAACAGTATATACGTCTATAACGATATGTATCCTAACCTAAGGCAACCTAACATCTCGGATGCAATATTTGACAACATTCCTGGCCTGTCGAACCCTACTTCTCGGAGGGTACAGTATATACGTCTATAACGTCATATATCCTAACCTAAGGCAACCTAACATCTCGGATGTAACATCTGACAACATTCCAGGCGTGTCGGACTCTACGTCTCGGTGGTAACATTACATGCGTCTATAACGTTATATATCCTAACCTAAGGCAACCTAACATCTCGGATGCAATATTTGACAACATTCCTGGCCTGTCGAACCCTACTTCACGGAGGGAACAGTATATACGTTTATAACGGTATATATCCTAACCTAAGGCAACCTAACATCTCGGATGCAATATTTGACAACATTCCTGGCCTGTCGAACCCTACTACTCGGAGGGAACAGTATATACGTATATAACGTCATATATCCTAACCTAAGGCAATCTAACATCTCGGATGCAATATTTGACAACATTCCTGGCCTGTCGAACCCTACTTCACGGAGGGAACAGTATATACGTTTATAACGGTATATATCCTAATCTAAGGTAGCCTAACATCTCGGATGCAATATTTGACAACATTCCTGGCCTGTCGAACCCTACTTCTCGGAGGGAACATTATATACGTCTGTAGCGTCATATATCCTAACATAAGGCAACCTAACATGTCGGATGTAACATTTCACAACATTCCAGGCATTTCGGTCCCTACGTCTCGGAGGTAACACTACATGCGTCTATAACGTTATATATCCTAACCTAAGGCAACCTAACATCTCGGATGCAATATTTGACAACATTCCTGGCCTGTCGAACCCTACTTCTCGGAGGGAACAGTATATACGTTTATAACGGTATATATCCTAATCTAAGGCAGCCTAACATCTCGGATGCAATATTTGAAAACATTCCTGGCCTGTCGAACCCTACTTCTCGGAGGGAACAGTATATACGTCTGTAGCGTCATATATCCTAACATAAGGCAACCTAACATCTCGGATGTAACATTTGACAACATTCCAGGCGTGTCGGTCTCTACGTCTCGGTGGTAACATTACATGCGTCTATAACGTTATATATCCTAACCTAAGGCAACCTAACATCTCGGATGCAATATTTGACAACATTCCTGGCCTGTCGAACCCTACTTCTCGGAGGGAACAGTATATACGTCTATAACGTCATATATCCTAACCTAAGGCAACCTAACATCTCGGATGTAACATTTGACAACATTCCAGGCGTGTCGGTCTCTACGTCTCGGTGGTAACATTACATGCGTCTATAACGTTATATATCCTAACCTAAGGCAACCTAACATCTCGGATGCAATATTTGACAACATTCCTGGCCTGTCGAACCGTACTTCTCGGAGGGAAGAGTATATACGTCTATAACGTTATATATCCTAACCTAAGGCAACCTGACATCTCGGATGTATTATTCTACAACATTCCAGGCGTGTCGGAACCTACTTCTCGGTGGGAACATTATATGCGTCTATAACGTTGTATATCCTAATGTAAGGCAACCTAACATCTCGGATGCAATATTTGACAACATTCCTGGTCTGTCGAACCCTACTTCTCGGAGGGAACAGTATATATGTTTATAACGGTATATATCCTAATCTAAGGCAGCCTAACATCTCGGATGCAATATTTGACAACATTCCTGGCCTGTCGAACCCTACTTATCGGAGGGAACAGTATATACGTCTGTAGCGTCATATATCCTAACATAAGGCAACCTAACATCTCGGATGTAACATTTGACAACATTCCAGGCATGTCGGTCCCTACGTCTCGGAGGTAACACTACATGCGTCTATAACGTTATATATCCTAACCTAAAGCAACCTAACATCCCGGATGCAATATTTGACAACATTCCTGGCCTGTCGAACCCTACCTCTCGGTGGGAACAGTATATACGTCTATAACGATATGTATCCTAACCTAAGGCAACCTAACATCTCGGATGCAATATTTGACAACATTCCTGGCCTGTCGAACCCTACTTCTCGGAGGGAACATTATATACGTCTGTAGCGTAATATATCCTAACATAAGGCAACCTAACATCTCGGATGTAACATTTCACAACATTCCAGGCATTTCGGTCCCTACGTCTCGGAGGTAACACTACATGCGTCTATAACGTTATATATCCTAACCTAAGGCAACCTAACATCTCGGATGCAATATTTGACAACATTCCTGGCCTGTCGAACCCTACATCTCGGTGGGAACAGTATATACGTCTATAACGATATATATCCTAACCTAAGGCAACCTAACATCTCGGATGCAATATTTGACAACATTCCTGGCCTGTCGAACCCTACTTCTCGGAGGGAACAGTATATACGTCTATAACGTCATATATCCTAACCTAAGGCAACCTAACATCTCGGATGTAACATTTGACAACATTCCAGGCGTGTCGGTCCCTACGTCTCGGTGGTAACATTACATGCGTCTATAACGTTATATATCCTAACCTAAGGCAACCTAACATCTCGGATGCAATATTTGACAACATTCCTGGCCTGTCGAACCCTACTTCTCGGAGGGAACAGTATATAAGTCTATAACGGTATATATCCTAACCTAAGGCAACCTGACATCTCGTATGTAATATTCTACAACCTTCCAGGCGTGTTGCACCCTACTTCTCGGTGGGAACATTATATGCGTCTATAACGTTATATATCCTAACCTAAGGCAACTTAACATCTGGGATGCAATATTTGACAACATTCCTGGCCTGTCGAACCCTACTTCTCGGAGGGAACAGTATATACGTCTAAAACGTCATATATCATAACCTAAGGCAACCTAAAATCTCGGATGTAACATTTGACAACATTCCAGGCATGTCGGTCCCTACGTCTCGGTGGTAACATTATATGCGTCTATAACGTTATATATCCTAATCTAAGGCAACCTAACATCTCGGATGCAATATATGACAACATTCCTAGCCAGTCGAACCCTACTTCTCGGAGGGAACAGTATATACGTCTATAACGTTATATATCCTAACCTAAGGCAACCTAACATCTCGGATGCAATATTTGACAACATTCCTGGCCTGTCGAACCCTACTTCACGGAGGGAACAGTATATACGTTTATAACGGTATATATCCTAATCTAAGGCAGCCTAACATCTCGGATGCAATATTTGACAACATTCCTGGCCTGTCGAACCCTACTTCTCGGAGGGAACATTATATACGTCTGTAGCGTAATATATCCTAACATAAGGCAACCTAACATCTCGGATGTAACATTTCACAACATTCCAGGCATTTCGGTCCCTACGTCTCGGAGGTAACACTACATGCGTCTATAACGTTATATATCCTAACCTAAGGCAACCTAACATCTCGGATGCAATATTTGACAACATTCCTGGCCTGTCGAACCCTACATCTCGGTGGGAACAGTATATACGTCTATAACGATATATATCCTAACCTAAGGCAACCTAACATCTCGGATGCAATATTTGACAACATTCCAGGCATTTCGGTCCCTACGTCTCGGAGGTAACACTACATGCGTCTATAACGTTATATATCCTAACCTAAGGCAACCTAACATCTCGGATGCAATATTTGACAACATTCCTGGCCTGTCGAACCCTACTTCTCGGAGGGAACAGTATATACGTTTATAACGGTATATATCCTAATCTAAGGCAGCCTAACATCTCGGATGCAATATTTGAAAACATTCCTGGCCTGTCGAACCCTACTTCTCGGAGGGAACAGTATATACGTCTGTAGCGTCATATATCCTAACATAAGGCAACCTAACATCTCGGATGTAACATTTGACAACATTCCAGGCGTGTCGGTCTCTACGTCTCGGTGGTAACATTACATGCGTCTATAACGTTATATATCCTAACCTAAGGCAACCTAACATCTCGGATGCAATATTTGACAACATTCCTGGCCTGTCGAACCCTACTTCTCGGAGGGAACAGTATATACGTCTATAACGTCATATATCCTAACCTAAGGCAACCTAACATCTCGGATGTAACATTTGACAACATTCCAGGCGTGTCGGTCTCTACGTCTCGGTGGTAACATTACATGCGTCTATAACGTTATATATCCTAACCTAAGGCAACCTAACATCTCGGATGCAATATTTGACAACATTCCTGGCCTGTCGAACCGTACTTCTCGGAGGGAAGAGTATATACGTCTATAACGTTATATATCCTAACCTAAGGCAACCTGACATCTCGGATGTATTATTCTACAACATTCCAGGCGTGTCGGAACCTACTTCTCGGTGGGAACATTATATGCGTCTATAACGTTGTATATCCTAATGTAAGGCAACCTAACATCTCGGATGCAATATTTGACAACATTCCTGGTCTGTCGAACCCTACTTCTCGGAGGGAACAGTATATATGTTTATAACGGTATATATCCTAATCTAAGGCAGCCTAACATCTCGGATGCAATATTTGACAACATTCCTGGCCTGTCGAACCCTACTTATCGGAGGGAACAGTATATACGTCTGTAGCGTCATATATCCTAACATAAGGCAACCTAACATCTCGGATGTAACATTTGACAACATTCCAGGCATGTCGGTCCCTACGTCTCGGAGGTAACACTACATGCGTCTATAACGTTATATATCCTAACCTAAAGCAACCTAACATCCCGGATGCAATATTTGACAACATTCCTGGCCTGTCGAACCCTACCTCTCGGTGGGAACAGTATATACGTCTATAACGATATGTATCCTAACCTAAGGCAACCTAACATCTCGGATGCAATATTTGACAACATTCCTGGCCTGTCGAACCCTACTTCTCGGAGGGTACAGTATATACGTCTATAACGTCATATATCCTAACCTAAGGCAACCTAACATCTCGGATGTAACATTTGACAACATTCCAGGCGTGTCGGACTCTACGTCTCGGTGGTAACATTACATGCGTCTATAACGTTATATATCCTAACCTAAGGCAACCTAACATCTCGGATGCAATATTTGACAACATTCCTGGCCTGTCGAACCCTACTTCACGGAGGGAACAGTATATACGTTTATAACGGTATATATCCTAATCTAAGGCAGCCTAACATCTCGGATGCAATATTTGACAACATTCCTGGCCTGTCGAACCCTACTTCTCGGAGGGAACATTATATACGTCTGTAGCGTAATATATCCTAACATAAGGCAACCTAACATCTCGGATGTAACATTTCACAACATTCCAGGCATTTCGGTCCCTACGTCTCGGAGGTAACACTACATGCGTCTATAACGTTATATATCCTAACCTAAGGCAACCTAACATCTCGGATGCAATATTTGACAACATTCCTGGCCTGTCGAACCCTACATCTCGGTGGGAACAGTATATACGTCTATAACGATATATATCCTAACCTAAGGCAACCTAACATCTCGGATGCAATATTTGACAACATTCCTGGCCTGTCGAACCCTACTTCTCGGAGGGAACAGTATATACGTCTATAACGTCATATATCCTAACCTAAGGCAACCTAACATCTCGGATGTAACATTTGACAACATTCCAGGCGTGTCGGTCCCTACGTCTCGGTGGTAACATTACATGCGTCTATAACGTTATATATCCTAACCTAAGGCAACCTAACATCTCGGATGCAATATTTGACAACATTCCTGGCCTGTCGAACCCTACTTCTCGGAGGGAACAGTATATAAGTCTATAACGGTATATATCCTAACCTAAGGCAACCTGACATCTCGTATGTAATATTCTACAACCTTCCAGGCGTGTTGCACCCTACTTCTCGGTGGGAACATTATATGCGTCTATAACGTTATATATCCTAACCTAAGGCAACTTAACATCTGGGATGCAATATTTGACAACATTCCTGGCCTGTCGAACCCTACTTCTCGGAGGGAACAGTATATACGTCTAAAACGTCATATATCATAACCTAAGGCAACCTAAAATCTCGGATGTAACATTTGACAACATTCCAGGCATGTCGGTCCCTACGTCTCGGTGGTAACATTATATGCGTCTATAACGTTATATATCCTAATCTAAGGCAACCTAACATCTCGGATGCAATATATGACAACATTCCTAGCCAGTCGAACCCTACTTCTCGGAGGGAACAGTATATACGTCTATAACGTTATATATCCTAACCTAAGGCAACCTAACATCTCGGATGCAATATTTGACAACATTCCTGGCCTGTCGAACCCTACTTCACGGAGGGAACAGTATATACGTTTATAACGGTATATATCCTAATCTAAGGCAGCCTAACATCTCGGATGCAATATTTGACAACATTCCTGGCCTGTCGAACCCTACTTCTCGGAGGGAACATTATATACGTCTGTAGCGTAATATATCCTAACATAAGGCAACCTAACATCTCGGATGTAACATTTCACAACATTCCAGGCATTTCGGTCCCTACGTCTCGGAGGTAACACTACATGCGTCTATAACGTTATATATCCTAACCTAAGGCAACCTAACATCTCGGATGCAATATTTGACAACATTCCTGGCCTGTCGAACCCTACATCTCGGTGGGAACAGTATATACGTCTATAACGATATATATCCTAACCTAAGGCAACCTAACATCTCGGATGCAATATTTGACAACATTCCTGGCCTGTCGAACCCTACTTCTCGGAGGGAACAGTATATACGTCTATAACGTCATATATCCTAACCTAAGGCAACCTAACATCTCGGATGTAACATTTGACAACATTCCAGGCGTGTCGGTCCCTACGTCTCGGTGGTAACATTACATGCGTCTATAACGTTATATATCCTAACCTAAGGCAACCTAACATCTCGGATGCAATATTTGACAACATTCCTGGCCTGTCGAACCCTACTTCTCGGAGGGAACAGTATATAAGTCTATAACGGTATATATCCTAACCTAAGGCAACCTGACATCTCGTATGTAATATTCTACAACCTTCCAGGCGTGTTGGACCCTACTTCTCGGTGGGAACATTATATGCGTCTATAACGTTATATATCCTAACCTAAGGCAACTTAACATCTGGGATGCAATATTTGACAACATTCCTGGCCTGTCGAACCCTACTTCTCGGAGGGAACAGTATATACGTCTAAAACGTCATATATCATAACATAAGGCAACCTAAAATCTCGGATGTAACATTTGACAACATTCCAGGCATGTCGGTCCCTACGTCTCGGTGGTAACATTATATGCGTCTATAACGTTATATATCCTAATCTAAGGCAACCTAACATCTCGGATGCAATATATGACAACATTCCTAGCCAGTCGAACCCTACTTCTCGGAGGGAACAGTATATACGTCTATAACGTTATATATCCTAACCTAAGGCAACCTGACATGTCGGATGTAATATTCTACATCATTCCAGGCGTGTCGGACCCTACTTCTCTGTGGGAACATTATATGAGTCTATAACGTTGTATATCCTAATGTAAGGCAACCTAACATCTCGGATGCAATATTTGACAACATTCCTGGCCTGTCGAACCCTACTACTCGGAGGGAACAGTATATACGTATATAACGTCATATATACTAACCTAAGGCAATCTAACATCTCGGATGTAACATTTGACAACATTCCAGGCGTGTCGTTCCCTACGTCTCGGTGGTAACATTACATGCGTCTATAATGGTATATATCCTAATCTAAGGCAACCTAACATCTCGGATGCAATATTTGACAACATTCCTGGCCTGTCGAACCGTACTTCTCGGAGGGAAGAGTACATACGTCTATAACGTTATATATCCTAACCTAAGGCAACCTGACATCTCGGATGTATTATTCTACAACATTCCAGGCGTGTCGGAACCTACTTCTCGGTGGGAACATTATATGCGTCTATAACGTTGTATATCCTAATCTAAGGCAACCTAACATCTGGGATGCAATATTTGACAACATTCCTGGCCTGTCGAACCCTACTTCTCGGAGGGAACAGTATATACGTCTATAACGATATATATCCTAACCTAAGGCAACCTAACATCTCGGATGCAATATTTGACAACATTCCTGGCCTGTCGAACCCTACTTCTCGGAGGGAACAGTATATACGTCTATAACGTCATATATCCTAACCTAAGGCAACCTAACATCTCGGATGTAACATTTGACAGCATTCCAGGCGTGTCGGTCTCTACGTCTCGGTGGTAACATTACATGCGTCTATAACGTTATATATCCTAACCTAAGGCAACCTAACATCTCGGATGCAATATTTGACAACATTCCTGGCCTGTCGAACCGTACTTCTCGGAGGGAAGAGTATATACGTCTATAACGTTATATATCCTAACCTAAGGCAACCTGACATCTCGGATGTATTATTCTACAACATTCCAGGCGTGTCGGAACCTACTTCTCGGTGGGAACATTATATGCGTCTATAACGTTGTATATCCTAATGTAAGGCAACCTAACATCTCGGATGCAATATTTGACAACATTCCTGGTCTGTCGAACCCTACTTCTCGGAGGGAACAGTATATACGTTTATAACGGTATATATCCTAATCTAAGGCAGCCTAACATCTCGGATGCAATATTTGACAACATTCCTGGCCTGTCGAACCCTACTTCTCGGAGGGAACAGTATATACGTCTGTAGCGTCATATATCCTAACATAAGGCAACCTAACATCTCGGATGTAACATTTGACAACATTCCAGGCATGTCGGTCCCTACGTCTCGGAGGTAACACTACATGCGTCTATAACGTTATATATCCTAACCTAAAGCAACCTAACATCCCGGATGCAATATTTGACAACATTCCTGGCCTGTCGAACCCTACCTCTCGGTGGGAACAGTATATACGTCTATAACGATATGTATCCTAACCTAAGGCAACCTAACATCTCGGATGCAATATTTGACAACATTCCTGGCCTGTCGAACCCTACTTCTCGGAGGGTACAGTATATACGTCTATAACGTCATATATCCTAACCTAAGGCAACCTAACATCTCGGATGTAACATCTGACAACATTCCAGGCGTGTCGGACTCTACGTCTCGGTGGTAACATTACATGCGTCTATAACGTTATATATCCTAACCTAAGGCAACCTAACATCTCGGATGCAATATTTGACAACATTCCTGGCCTGTCGAACCCTACTTCACGGAGGGAACAGTATATACGTTTATAACGGTATATATCCTAACCTAAGGCAACCTAACATCTCGGATGCAATATTTGACAACATTCCTGGCCTGTCGAACCCTACTACTCGGAGGGAACAGTATATACGTATATAACGTCATATATCCTAACCTAAGGCAATCTAACATCTCGGATGCAATATTTGACAACATTCCTGGCCTGTCGAACCCTACTTCACGGAGGGAACAGTATATACGTTTATAACGGTATATATCCTAATCTAAGGTAGCCTAACATCTCGGATGCAATATTTGACAACATTCCTGGCCTGTCGAACCCTACTTCTCGGAGGGAACATTATATACGTCTGTAGCGTCATATATCCTAACATAAGGCAACCTAACATGTCGGATGTAACATTTCACAACATTCCAGGCATTTCGGTCCCTACGTCTCGGAGGTAACACTACATGCGTCTATAACGTTATATATCCTAACCTAAGGCAACCTAACATCTCGGATGCAATATTTGACAACATTCCTGGCCTGTCGAACCCTACTTCTCGGAGGGAACAGTATATACGTTTATAACGGTATATATCCTAATCTAAGGCAGCCTAACATCTCGGATGCAATATTTGAAAACATTCCTGGCCTGTCGAACCCTACTTCTCGGAGGGAACAGTATATACGTCTGTAGCGTCATATATCCTAACATAAGGCAACCTAACATCTCGGATGTAACATTTGACAACATTCCAGGCGTGTCGGTCTCTACGTCTCGGTGGTAACATTACATGCGTCTATAACGTTATATATCCTAACCTAAGGCAACCTAACATCTCGGATGCAATATTTGACAACATTCCTGGCCTGTCGAACCCTACTTCTCGGAGGGAACAGTATATACGTCTATAACGTCATATATCCTAACCTAAGGCAACCTAACATCTCGGATGTAACATTTGACAACATTCCAGGCGTGTCGGTCTCTACGTCTCGGTGGTAACATTACATGCGTCTGTAACGTTATATATCCTAACCTAAGGCAACCTAACATCTCGGATGCAATATTTGACAACATTCCTGGCCTGTCGAACCGTACTTCTCGGAGGGAAGAGTATATACGTCTATAACGTTATATATCCTAACCTAAGGCAACCTGACATCTCGGATGTATTATTCTACAACATTCCAGGCGTGTCGGAACCTACTTCTCGGTGGGAACATTATATGCGTCTATAACGTTGTATATCCTAATGTAAGGCAACCTAACATCTCGGATGCAATATTTGACAACATTCCTGGTCTGTCGAACCCTACTTCTCGGAGGGAACAGTATATATGTTTATAACGGTATATATCCTAATCTAAGGCAGCCTAACATCTCGGATGCAATATTTGACAACATTCCTGGCCTGTCGAACCCTACTTCTCGGAGGGAACAGTATATACGTCTGTAGCGTCATATATCCTAACATAAGGCAACCTAACATCTCGGATGTAACATTTGACAACATTCCAGGCATGTCGGTCCCTACGTCTCGGAGGTAACACTACATGCGTCTATAACGTTATATATCCTAACCTAAAGCAACCTAACATCCCGGATGCAATATTTGACAACATTCCTGGCCTGTCGAACCCTACCTCTCGGTGGGAACAGTATATACGTCTATAACGATATGTATCCTAACCTAAGGCAACCTAACATCTCGGATGCAATATTTGACAACATTCCTGGCCTGTCGAACCCTACTTCTCGGAGGGTACAGTATATACGTCTATAACGTCATATATCCTAACCTAAGGCAACCTAACATCTCGGATGTAACATTTGACAACATTCCAGGCGTGTCGGACTCTACGTCTCGGTGGTAACATTACATGCGTCTATAACGTTATATATCCTAACCTAAGGCAACCTAACATCTCGGATGCAATATTTGACAACATTCCTGGCCTGTCGAACCCTACTTCACGGAGGGAACAGTATATACGTTTATAACGGTATATATCCTAATCTAAGGCAGCCTAACATCTCGGATGCAATATTTGACAACATTCCTGGCCTGTCGAACCCTACTTCTCGGAGGGAACATTATATACGTCTGTAGCGTAATATATCCTAACATAAGGCAACCTAACATCTCGGATGTAACATTTCACAACATTCCAGGCATTTCGGTCCCTACGTCTCGGAGGTAACACTACATGCGTCTATAACGTTATATATCCTAACCTAAGGCAACCTAACATCTCGGATGCAATATTTGACAACATTCCTGGCCTGTCGAACCCTACATCTCGGTGGGAACAGTATATACGTCTATAACGATATATATCCTAACCTAAGGCAACCTAACATCTCGGATGCAATATTTGACAACATTCCTGGCCTGTCGAACCCTATTTCTCGGAGGGAACAGTATATACGTTTATAACGGTATATATCCTAATCTAAGGCAGCCTAACATCTCGGATGCAATATTTGACAACATTCCTGGCCTGTCGAACCCTACTTCTCGGAGGGAACAGTATATACGTCTGTAGCGTCATATATCCTAACATAAGGCAACCTAACATCTCGGATGTAACATTTGACAACATTCCAGGCATGTCGGTCCCTACGTCTCGGAGGTAACACTACATGCGTCTATAACGTTATATATCCTAACCTAAAGCAACCTAACATCCCGGATGCAATATTTGACAACATTCCTGGCCTGTCGAACCCTACCTCTCGGTGGGAACAGTATATACGTCTATAACGATATGTATCCTAACCTAAGGCAACCTAACATCTCGGATGCAATATTTGACAACATTCCTGGCCTGTCGAACCCTACTTCTCGGAGGGTACAGTATATACGTCTATAACGTCATATATCCTAACCTAAGGCAACCTAACATCTCGGATGTAACATCTGACAACATTCCAGGCGTGTCGGACTCTACGTCTCGGTGGTAACATTACATGCGTCTATAACGTTATATATCCTAACCTAAGGCAACCTAACATCTCGGATGCAATATTTGACAACATTCCTGGCCTGTCGAACCCTACTTCACGGAGGGAACAGTATATACGTTTATAACGGTATATATCCTAACCTAAGGCAACCTAACATCTCGGATGCAATATTTGACAACATTCCTGGCCTGTCGAACCCTACTACTCGGAGGGAACAGTATATACGTATATAACGTCATATATCCTAACCTAAGGCAATCTAACATCTCGGATGCAATATTTGACAACATTCCTGGCCTGTCGAACCCTACTTCACGGAGGGAACAGTATATACGTTTATAACGGTATATATCCTAATCTAAGGTAGCCTAACATCTCGGATGCAATATTTGACAACATTCCTGGCCTGTCGAACCCTACTTCTCGGAGGGAACATTATATACGTCTGTAGCGTCATATATCCTAACATAAGGCAACCTAACATGTCGGATGTAACATTTCACAACATTCCAGGCATTTCGGACCCTACGTCTCGGAGGTAACACTACATGCGTCTATAACGTTATATATCCTAACCTAAGGCAACCTAACATCTCGGATGCAATATTTGACAACATTCCTGGCCTGTCGAACCCTACTTCTCGGAGGGAACAGTATATACGTTTATAACGGTATATATCCTAATCTAAGGCAGCCTAACATCTCGGATGCAATATTTGAAAACATTCCTGGCCTGTCGAACCCTACTTCTCGGAGGGAACAGTATATACGTCTGTAGCGTCATATATCCTAACATAAGGCAACCTAACATCTCGGATGTAACATTTGACAACATTCCAGGCGTGTCGGTCTCTACGTCTCGGTGGTAACATTACATGCGTCTATAACGTTATATATCCTAACCTAAGGCAACCTAACATCTCGGATGCAATATTTGACAACATTCCTAGCCAGTCGAACCCTACTTCTCGGAGGGAACAGTATATACGTCTATAACGTTATATATCCTAACCTAAGGCAACCTGACATGTCGGATGTAATATTCTACATCATTCCAGGCGTGTCGGACCCTACTTCTCGGTGGGAACATTATATGAGTCTATAACGTTGTATATCCTAATCTAAGGCAACCTAACATCTCGGATGCAATATTTGACAACATTCCTGGCCTGTCGAACCCTACTACTCGGAGGGAACAGTATATACGTATATAACGTCATATATCCTAACCTAAGGCAATCTAACATCTCGGATGTAACATTTGACAACATTCCAGGCGTGTCGTTCCCTACGTCTCGGTGGTAACATTACATGCGTTTATAATGGTATATATCCTAATCTAAGGCAACCTAACATCTCGGATGCAATATGTGACAACATTCCTGGCCTGTCAAACCGTACTTCTCGGAGGGAAGAGTACATACGTCTATAACGTTATATATCCTAACCTAAGGCAACCTGACATCTCGGATGTATTATTCTACAACATTCCAGGCGTGTCGGAACCTACTTCTCGGTGGGAACATTATATGCGTCTATAACGATGTATATCCTAATCTAAGGCAACCTAACATCTGGGATGCAATATTTGACAACATTCCTGGCCTGTCGAACCCTACTTCTCGGAGGGAACAGTATATACGTCTATAACGATATATATCCTAACCTAAGGCAACCTGACATCTCGGATGTATTATTCTACAACATTCCAGGCGTGTCGGAACCTACTTCTCGGTGGGAACATTATATGCGTCTATAACGTTGTATATCCTAATCTAAGGCAACCTAACATCTCGGATGCAATGTTTGACAACATTCCTGGCCTGTCGAACCCTACTTCTCGGAGGGAACAGTATATACGTTTATAACGGTATATATCCTAATCTAAGGCAGCCTAACATCTCGGATGCAATATTTGACAACATTCCTGGCCTGTCGAACCCTACTTCTCGGAGGGAACAGTATATATGTCTATAACGGTATATATCCTCACCTAAGGCAACCTGACATCTCGTATGTAATATTCTACAACCTTCCAGGCGTGTCGGACCCTACTTCTCGGTGGGAACATTATATGCGTCTATAACGTTATATATCCTAACCTAAGGCAACCTAGCATCTGGGATGCAATATTTGACAACATTCCTGGCCTGTCGAACCCTACTTCTCGGAGGGAACAGTATATACGTCTAAAAAGTCATATATCATAACCTAAGGCAACCTAAAATCTCGGATGTAACATTTGACAACATTCCAGGCATGTCGGTCCCTACGTCTCGGTGGTAACATTATATGCGTCTATAACGTTATATATGCTAATCTAAGGCAACCTATCATCTCGGATGCAATATTTGACAACATTCCTAGCCAGTCGAACCCTACTTCTCGGAGGGAACAGTATATACGTCTATAACGTTATATATACTAACCTAAGGCAACCTGACATGTCGGATGTAATATTCTACATCATTCCAGGCGTGTCGGACCCTACTTCTCGGTGGGAACATTATATGAGTCTATAACGTTGTATATCATAATCTAAGGCAACCTAACATCTCGGATGCAATATTTGACAACATTCCTGGCCTGTCGAACCCTACTACTCGGAGGGAACAGTATATACGTATATAACGTCATATATCCTAACCTAAGGCAATCTAACATCTCGGATGTAACATTTGACAACATTCCAGGCGTGTCGTTCCCTACGTCTCGGTGGTAACATTACATGCGTCTATAATGGTATATATCCTAATCTAAGGCAACCTAACATCTCGGATGCAATATTTGACAACATTCCTGGCCTGTCGAACCGTACTTCTCGGAGGGAAGAGTACATACGTCTATAACGTTATATATCCTAACCTAAGGCAACCTGACATCTCGGATGTATTATTCTACAACATTCCAGGCGTGTCGGAAACTACTTCTCGGTGGGAACATTATATGCGTCTATAACGTTGTATATCCTAATCTAAGGCAACCTAACATCTCGGATGCAATATTTGACAACATTCCTGGCCTGTCGAACCCTACTTCTCGGAGGGAACAGTATATACGTTTATAACGATATGTATCCTAACCTAAGGCAACCTAACATCTCGGATGCAATATTTGACAACATTCCTGGCCTGTCGAACCCTACTTCTCGGAGGGAACAGTATATACGTCTATAACGTCATATATCCTAACCTAAGGCAACCTAACATCTCGGATGTAACATTTGACAACATTCCAGGCGTGTCGGTCTCTACGTCTCGGTGGTAACATTACATGCGTCTATAACGTTATATATCCTAACCTAAGGCAACCTAACATCTCGGATGCCATATTTGACAACATTCCTGGCCTGTCGAACCCTACTTCACGGAGGGAACAGTATATACGTTTATAACGGTATATATCCTAATCTAAGGCAGCCTAACATCTCGGATGCAATATTTGACAACATTCCTGGCCTGTCGAACCCTACTTCTCGGAGGGAACATTATATACGTCTGTAGCGTCATATATCCTAACATAAGGCAACCTAACATCTCGGATGTAACATTTCACAACATTCCAGGCATTTCGGTCCCTACGTTTCGGAGGTAACACTACATGCGTCTATAACGTTATATATCCTAACCTAAGGCAACCTAACATCTCGGATGCAATATTTGACAACATTCCTGGCCGGTCGAACCCTACATCTCGGTGGGAACAGTATATACGTCTATAACGATATATATCCTAACCTAAGGCAACCTAACATCTCGGATGCAATATTTGACAACATTCCTGGCCTGTCGAACCCTACTTCTCGGAGGGAACAGTATATACGTCTATAACGTCATATATCCTAACCTAAGGCAACCTAACATCTCGGATGTAACATTTGACAACATTCCAGGCGTGTCGGTCCCTACGTCTCGGTGGTAACATTACATGCGTCTATAACGTTATATATCCTAACCTAAGGCAACCTAACATCTCGGATGCAATATTTGACAACATTCCTGGCCTGTCGAACCCTACTTCTCGGAGGGAACAGTATATAAGTCTATAACGGTATATATCCTAACCTAAGGCAACCTGACATCTCGTATGTAATATTCTACAACCTTCCAGGCGTGTTGGACCCTACTTCTCGGTGGGAACATTATATGCGTCTATAACGTTATATATCCTAACCTAAGGCAACTTAACATCTGGGATGCAATATTTGACAACATTCCTGGCCTGTCGAACCCTACTTCTCGGAGGGAACAGTATATACGTCTAAAACGTCATATATCATAACCTAAGGCAACCTAAAATCTCGGATGTAACATTTGACAACATTCCAGGCGTGTCGTTCCCTACGTCTCGGTGGTAACATTACATGCGTCTATAACGGTATATATCCTAATCTAAGGCAACCTAACATCTCGGATGCAATATTTGACAACATTCCTGGCCTGTCGAACCGTACTTCTCGGTGGGAACAGTATATACGTCTATAACGTTATATATCCTAACCTAAGGCAACCTGACATCTCGGATGTATTATTCTACAACATTCCAGGCGTGTCGGTCCCTACGTCTCGGTGGTAACATTACATGTGTCTATAACGTTGTATATCCTAATCTAAGGCAACCTAACATCTCGGATGCAATATTTGACAACATTCCTGGTCTGTCGAACCCTACTTCTCTGAGGGAACAGTATATACGTTTATAACGGTATATATCCTAATCTAAGGCTGCAAAACATCTCGGATGCAATATTTGACAACATTCCTGGCCTATCGAACCCTACTTCTCGGAGGGAACAGTATATACGTCTGTAGCGTCATATATCCTAACATAAGGCAACCTAACATCTCGGATGTAACATTTGACAACATTCCAGGCATGTCGGACCCTACTTCTCGGTGGGAACATTATATGAGTCTATAACGTTGTATATCCTAATCTATGGCAACCTATTATCTCAGACGTAATATTTTACAATATTCCTGGCGTGTGAGTGCGTACTTTTCGGTGGTAACATTAAATGCGTCTATAACGTCATATATCCTAACCTAAGGCAACCTAACATATCGGATGTAACATTTGACAACATTCCAGGCGTGTCGGTCCCTACGTCTCGGTGGTAACATTACATGCGTCTATAACGTTATATATCCTAACCTAGGGCAACCTAACATCTCGGATGCAAGATTTGACAACATTCCTGGCCTGTCGAACCCTACTTCTCGGAGGGAACAGTATATACGTCTATAACGTCATATATCCTAACCTGAGGCAACCTAACATCTCGGATGTAACATTAGACAACATTCCAGGCGTGTCGGTCCCTACGTCCCGGTGGTAACGTTACATGTGTCTATAACGTTATATATCCTAACCTAAGGCAACCTAACATCTCGGATGCAATATTTGACAACATTCGTGGCCTGTCGAACCCTACCTCTCGGTGGGAACAGTATATACGTTTATAACGATATATATCCTAACCTAAGGCAACCTAACATCTCGGATGTAACATTTGACAACATTCCAGGCGTGTCGGTCTCTACGTCTCGGTGGTAACATTACATGCGTCTATAACGTTATGTATACTAACCTAAGGCAACCTAACATCTCGGATGCAATATTTGACAACATTCCTGGCCTGTCGAACCCTACTTCTCGGAGGGAACAGTATATACGTTTATAACGGTATATATCCTAATCTAAGGCAGCCTAACATCTCGGATGCAATATTTGACAACATTCCTGGCCTGTCGAACCCTACTTCTCGGAGGGAACAGTATATACGTCTGTAGCGTCATATATCCTAACATAAGGCAACCTAACATCTCGGATGTAACATTTGACAACATTCCAGGCATGTCGGTCCCTACGTCTCGGAGGTAACACTACATGCGTCTATAACGTTATATATCCTAACCTAAAGCAACCTAACATCTCGGATGCAATATTTGACAACATTCCTGGCCTGTCGAACCCTACCTCTCGGTGGGAACAGTATATACGTCTATAACGATATGTATCCTAACCTAAGGCAACCTAACATCTCGGATGCAATATTTGACAACATTCCTGGCCTTTCGAACCCTACTTCTCGGAGGGAACAGTATATACGTCTATAACGTCATATACCCTAACCTAAGGCAACCTAACATCTCGGATGTAACATTTGACAACATTCCAGGCGTGTCGGTCTCTACGTCTCGGTGGTAACATTACATGCGTCTATAAGGTTATATATCCTAACCTAAGGCAACCTAACATCTCGGATGCAATATTTGACAACATTCCTAGCCAGTCGAACCCTACTTCTCGGAGGGAACAGTATATACGTCTATAACGTTATATATCCTAACCTAAGGCAACCTGACATGTCGGATGTAATATTCTACATCATTCCAGGCGTGTCGGACCCTACTTCTCGGTGGGAACATTATATGAGTCTATAACGTTGTATATCCTAATCTAAGGCAACCTAACATCTCGGATGCAATATTTGACAACATTCCTGGCCTGTCGAACCCTACTACTCGGAGGGAACAGTATATACGTATATAACGTCATATATCCTAACCTAAGGCAATCTAACATCTCGGATGTAACATTTGACAACATTCCAGGCGTGTCGTTCCCTACGTCTCGGTGGTAACATTACATGCGTTTATAATGGTATATATCCTAATCTAAGGCAACCTAACATCTCGGATGCAATATGTGACAACATTCCTGGCCTGTCGAACCGTACTTCTCGGAGGGAAGAGTACATACGTCTATAACGATATATATCCTAACCTAAGGCAACCTGACATCTCGGATGTATTATTCTACAACATTCCAGGCGTGTCGGAACCTACTTCTCGGTGGGAACATTATATGCGTCTATAACGATGTATATCCTAATCTAAGGCAACCTAACATCTGGGATGCAATATTTGACAACATTCCTGGCCTGTCGAACCCTACTTCTCGGAGGGAACAGTATATACGTCTATAACGATATATATCCTAAGCTAAGGCAACCTGACATCTCGGATGTATTATTCTACAACATTCCAGGCGTGTCGGAACCTACTTCTCGGTGGGAACATTATATGCGTCTATAACGTTGTATATCCTAATCTAAGGCAACCTAACATCTCGGATGCAATATTTGACAACATTCCTGGCCTGTCGAACCCTACTTCTCGGAGGGAACAGTATATACGTTTATAACGGTATATATCCTAATCTAAGGCAGCCTAACATCTCGGATGCAATATTTGACAACATTCCTGGCCTGTCGAACCCTACTTCTCGGAGGGAACAGTATATACGTCTGTAGCGTCATATATCCTAACATAAGGCAACCTAACATCTCGGATGTAACATTTGACAACATTCCAGGCATGTCGGTCCCTACGTCTCGGAGGTAACACTACATGCGTCTATAACGTTATATATCCTAACCTAAAGCAACCTAACATCTCGGATGCAATATTTGACAACATTCCTGGCCTGTCGAACCCTACCTCTCGGTGGGAACAGTATATACGTCTATAACGATATGTATCCTAACCTAAGGCAACCTAACATCTCGGATGCAATATTTGACAACATTCCTGGCCTGTCGAACCCTACTTCTCGGAGGGAACAGTATATACGTCTATAACGTCATATATCCTAACCTAAGGCAACCTAACATCTCGGATGTAACATTTGACAACATTCCAGGCGTGTCGGTCACTACGCCTCGGTGGTAACATTACATGCGTCTATAACGTTATATATCCTAACCTAAGGCAACCTAACATCTCGGATGCAATATTTGACAACATTCCTAGCCAGTCGAACCCTACTTCTCGGAGGGAACAGTATATACGTCTATAACGATATGTATCCTAACCTAAGGCAACCTAACATCTCGGATGCAATATTTGACAACATTCCTGGCCTGTCGAACCCTACTTCTCGGAGGGAACAGTATATACGTCTATAACGTCATATATCCTAACCCAAGGCAACCTAACATCTCGGATGTAACATTTGACAACATTCCAGGCGTGTCGGTCTCTACGTCTCGGTGGTAACATTACATGCGTCTATAACGTTATATATCCTAACCTAAGGCAACCTAACATCTCGGATGCAATATTTGACAACATTCCTAGCCAGTCGAACCCTACTTCTCGGAGGGAACAGTATATACGTCTATAACGTTATATATCCTAACCTAAGGCAACCTGACATGTCGGATGTAATATTCTACATCATTCCAGGCGTGTCGGACCCTACTTCTCGGTGGGAACATTATATGAGTCTATAACGTTGTATATCCTAATCTAAGGCAACCTAACATCTCGGATGCAATATTTGACAACATTCCTGGCCTGTCGAACCCTACTACTCGGAGGGAACAGTATATACGTATATAACGTCATATATCCTAACCTAAGGCAATCTAACATCTCGGATGTAACATTTGACAACATTCCAGGCGTGTCGTTCCCTACGTCTCGGTGGTAACATTACATGCGTTTATAATGGTATATATCCTAATCTAAGGCAACCTAACATCTCGGATGCAATATGTGACAACATTCCTGGCCTGTCGAACCGTACTTCTCGGAGGGAAGAGTACATACGTCTATAACGTTATATATCCTAACCTAAGGCAACCAGACATCTCGGATGTATTATTCTACAACATTCCAGGCGTGTCGGAACCTACTTCTCGGTGGGAACATTATATGCGTCTATAACGATGTATATCCTAATCTAAGGCAACCTAACATCTGGGATGCAATATTTGACAACATTCCTGGCCTGTCGAACCCTACTTCTCGGAGGGAACAGTATATACGTCTATAACGATATATATCCTAACCTAAGGCAACCTAACATCTCGGATGTAACATTTCACAACATTCCAGGCATTTCGGTCCCTACGTTTCGGAGGTAACACTACATGCGTCTATAACGTTATATATCCTAACCTAAGGCAACCTAACATCTCGGATGCAATATTTGACAACATTCCTGGCCGGTCGAACCCTACATCTCGGTGGGAACAGTATATACGTCTATAACGATATATATCCTAACCTAAGGCAACCTAACATCTCGGATGCAATATTTGACAACATTCCTGGCCTGTCGAACCCTACTTCTCGGAGGGAACAGTATATACGTCTATAACGTCATATATCCTAACCTAAGGCAACCTAACATCTCGGATGTAACATTTGACAACATTCCAGGCGTGTCGGTCCCTACGTCTCGGTGGTAACATTACATGCGTCTATAACGTTATATATCCTAACCTAAGGCAACCTAACATCTCGGATGCAATATTTGACAACATTCCTGGCCTGTCGAACCCTACTTCTCGGAGGGAACAGTATATAAGTCTATAACGGTATATATCCTAACCTAAGGCAACCTGACATCTCGTATGTAATATTCTACAACCTTCCAGGCGTGTTGGACCCTACTTCTCGGTGGGAACATTATATGCGTCTATAACGTTATATATCCTAACCTAAGGCAACTTAACATCTGGGATGCAATATTTGACAACATTCCTGGCCTGTCGAACCCTACTTCTCGGAGGGAACAGTATATACGTCTAAAACGTCATATATCATAACCTAAGGCAACCTAAAATCTCGGATGTAACATTTGACAACATTCCAGGCGTGTCGTTCCCTACGTCTCGGTGGTAACATTACATGCGTCTATAACGGTATATATCCTAATCTAAGGCAACCTAACATCTCGGATGCAATATTTGACAACATTCCTGGCCTGTCGAACCCTACTTCTCGGAGGGAACAGTATATAAGTCTATAACGGTATATATCCTAACCTAAGGCAACCTGACATCTCGTATGTAATATTCTACAACCTTCCAGGCGTGTTGGACCCTACTTCTCGGTGGGAACATTATATGCGTCTATAACGTTATATATCCTAACCTAAGGCAACTTAACATCTGGGATGCAATATTTGACAACATTCCTGGTCTGTCGAACCCTACTTCTCGGAGGGAACAGTATATACGTCTAAAACGTCATATATCATAACCTAAGGCAACCTAAAATCTCGGATGTAACATTTGACAACATTCCAGGCGTGTCGTTCCCTACGTCTCGGTGGTAACATTACATGCGTCTATAACGGTATATATCCTAATCTAAGGCAACCTAACATCTCGGATGCAATATTTGACAACATTCCTGGCCTGTCGAACCGTACTTCTCGGTGGGAACAGTATATACGTCTATAACGTTATATATCCTAACCTAAGGCAACCTGACATCTCGGATGTATTATTCTACAACATTCCAGGCGTGTCGGTCCCTACGTCTCGGTGGTAACATTACATGTGTCTATAACGTTGTATATCCTAATCTAAGGCAACCTAACATCTCGGATGCAATATTTGACAACATTCCTGGTCTGTCGAACCCTACTTCTCTGAGGGAACAGTATATACGTTTATAACGGTATATATCCTAATCTAAGGCTGCAAAACATCTCGGATGCAATATTTGACAACATTCCTGGCCTATCGAACCCTACTTCTCGGAGGGAACAGTATATACGTCTGTAGCGTCATATATCCTAACATAAGGCAACCTAACATCTCGGATGTAACATTTGACAACATTCCAGGCATGTCGGACCCTACTTCTCGGTGGGAACATTATATGAGTCTATAACGTTGTATATCCTAATCTATGGCAACCTATTATCTCAGACGTAATATTTTACAATATTCCTGGCGTGTGAGTGCGTACTTTTCGGTGGTAACATTAAATGCGTCTATAACGTCATATATCCTAACCTAAGGCAACCTAACATATCGGATGTAACATTTGACAACATTCCAGGCGTGTCGGTCCCTACGTCTCGGTGGTAACATTACATGCGTCTATAACGTTATATATCCTAACCTAGGGCAACCTAACATCTCGGATGCAAGATTTGACAACATTCCTGGCCTGTCGAACCCTATTTCTCGGAGGGAACAGTATATACGTCTATAACGTCATATATCCTAACCTGAGGCAACCTAACATCTCGGATGTAACATTAGACAACATTCCAGGCGTGTCGGTCCCTACGTCCCGGTGGTAACGTTACATGTGTCTATAACGTTATATATCCTAACCTAAGGCAACCTAACATCTCGGATGCAATATTTGACAACATTCGTGGCCTGTCGAACCCTACCTCTCGGTGGGAACAGTATATACGTTTATAACGATATATATCCTAACCTAAGGCAACCTAACATCTCGGATGTAACATTTGACAACATTCCAGGCGTGTCGGTCTCTACGTCTCGGTGGTAACATTACATGCGTCTATAACGTTATGTATACTAACCTAAGGCAACCTAACATCTCGGATGCAATATTTGACAACATTCCTGGCCTGTCGAACCCTACTTCTCGGAGGGAACAGTATATACGTTTATAACGGTATATATCCTAATCTAAGGCAGCCTAACATCTCGGATGCAATATTTGACAACATTCCTGGCCTGTCGAACCCTACTTCTCGGAGGGAACAGTATATACGTCTGTAGCGTCATATATCCTAACATAAGGCAACCTAACATCTCGGATGTAACATTTGACAACATTCCAGGCATGTCGGTCCCTACGTCTCGGAGGTAACACTACATGCGTCTATAACGTTATATATCCTAACCTAAAGCAACCTAACATCTCGGATGCAATATTTGACAACATTCCTGGCCTGTCGAACCCTACCTCTCGGTGGGAACAGTATATACGTCTATAACGATATGTATCCTAACCTAAGGCAACCTAACATCTCGGATGCAATATTTGACAACATTCCTGGCCTTTCGAACCCTACTTCTCGGAGGGAACAGTATATACGTCTATAACGTCATATATCCTAACCTAAGGCAACCTAACATCTCGGATGTAACATTTGACAACATTCCAGGCGTGTCGGTCTCTACGTCTCGGTGGTAACATTACATGCGTCTATAACGTTATATATCCTAACCTAAGGCAACCTAACATCTCGGATGCAATATTTGACAACATTCCTAGCCAGTCGAACCCTACTTCTCGGAGGGAACAGTATATACGTCTATAACGTTATATATCCTAACCTAAGGCAACCTGACATGTCGGATGTAATATTCTACATCATTCCAGGCGTGTCGGACCCTACTTCTCGGTGGGAACATTATATGAGTCTATAACGTTGTATATCCTAATCTAAGGCAACCTAACATCTCGGATGCAATATTTGACAACATTCCTGGCCTGTCGAACCCTACTACTCGGAGGGAACAGTATATACGTATATAACGTCATATATCCTAACCTAAGGCAATCTAACATCTCGGATGTAACATTTGACAACATTCCAGGCGTGTCGTTCCCTACGTCTCGGTGGTAACATTACATGCGTTTATAATGGTATATATCCTAATCTAAGGCAACCTAACATCTCGGATGCAATATGTGACAACATTCCTGGCCTGTCGAACCCTACTTCTCGGAGGGAACAGTATATACGTCTATAACGATATATATCCTAAGCTAAGGCAACCTGACATCTCGGATGTATTATTCTACAACATTCCAGGCGTGTCGGAACCTACTTCTCGGTGGGAACATTATATGCGTCTATAACGTTGTATATCCTAATCTAAGGCAACCTAACATCTCGGATGCAATATTTGACAACATTCCTGGCCTGTCGAACCCTACTTCTCGGAGGGAACAGTATATACGTTTATAACGGTATATATCCTAATCTAAGGCAGCCTAACATCTCGGATGCAATATTTGACAACATTCCTGGCCTGTCGAACCCTACTTCTCGGAGGGAACAGTATATACGTCTGTAGCGTCATATATCCTAACATAAGGCAACCTAACATCTCGGATGTAACATTTGACAACATTCCAGGCATGTCGGTCCCTACGTCTCGGAGGTAACACTACATGCGTCTATAACGTTATATATCCTAACCTAAAGCAACCTAACATCTCGGATGCAATATTTGACAACATTCCTGGCCTGTCGAACCCTACCTCTCGGTGGGAACAGTATATACGTCTATAACGATATGTATCCTAACCTAAGGCAACCTAACATCTCGGATGCAATATTTGACAACATTCCTGGCCTGTCGAACCCTACTTCTCGGAGGGAACAGTATATACGTCTATAACGTCATATATCCTAACCTAAGGCAACCTAACATCTCGGATGTAACATTTGACAACATTCCAGGCGTGTCGGTCACTACGCCTCGGTGGTAACATTACATGCGTCTATAACGTTATATATCCTAACCTAAGGCAACCTAACATCTCGGATGCAATATTTGACAACATTCCTAGCCAGTCGAACCCTACTTCTCGGAGGGAACAGTATATACGTCTATAACGATATGTATCCTAACCTAAGGCAACCTAACATCTCGGATGCAATATTTGACAACATTCCTGGCCTGTCGAACCCTACTTCTCGGAGGGAACAGTATATACGTCTATAACGTCATATATCCTAACCCAAGGCAACCTAACATCTCGGATGTAACATTTGACAACATTCCAGGCGTGTCGGTCTCTACGTCTCGGTGGTAACATTACATGCGTCTATAACGTTATATATCCTAACCTAAGGCAACCTAACATCTCGGATGCAATATTTGACAACATTCCTAGCCAGTCGAACCCTACTTCTCGGAGGGAACAGTATATACGTCTATAACGTTATATATCCTAACCTAAGGCAACCTGACATGTCGGATGTAATATTCTACATCATTCCAGGCGTGTCGGACCCTACTTCTCGGTGGGAACATTATATGAGTCTATAACGTTGTATATCCTAATCTAAGGCAACCTAACATCTCGGATGCAATATTTGACAACATTCCTGGCCTGTCGAACCCTACTACTCGGAGGGAACAGTATATACGTATATAACGTCATATATCCTAACCTAAGGCAATCTAACATCTCGGATGTAACATTTGACAACATTCCAGGCGTGTCGTTCCCTACGTCTCGGTGGTAACATTACATGCGTTTATAATGGTATATATCCTAATCTAAGGCAACCTAACATCTCGGATGCAATATGTGACAACATTCCTGGCCTGTCGAACCGTACTTCTCGGAGGGAAGAGTACATACGTCTATAACGTTATATATCCTAACCTAAGGCAACCTGACATCTCGGATGTATTATTCTACAACATTCCAGGCGTGTCGGAACCTACTTCTCGGTGGGAACATTATATGCGTCTATAACGATGTATATCCGAATCTAAGGCAACCTAACATCTGGGATGCAATATTTGACAACATTCCTGGCCTGTCGAACCCTACTTCTCGGAGGGAACAGTATATACGTCTATAACGATATATATCCTAACCTAAGGCAACCTGACATCTCGGATGTATTATTCTACAACATTCCAGGCGTGTCGGAACCTACTTCTCGGTGGGAACATTATATGCGTCTATAACGTTGTATATCCTAATCTAAGGCAACCTAACATCTCGGATGCAATATTTGACAACATTCCTGGCCTGTCGAACCCTACTTCTCGGAGGGAACAGTATATACGTTTATAACGGTATATATCCTAATCTAAGGCAGCCTAACATCTCGGATGCAATATTTGACAACATTCCTGGCCTGTCGAACCCTACTTCTCGGAGGGAACAGTATATACGTCTAAAACGTCATATATCATAACCTAAGGCAACCTAAAATCTCGGATGTAACATTTGACAACATTCCAGGCATGTCGGTCCCTACGTCTCGGTGGTAACATTATATGCGTCTATAACGTTATATATGCTAATCTAAGGCAACCTATCATCTCGGATGCAATATTTGACAACATTCCTAGCCAGTCGAACCCTACTTCTCGGAGGGAACAGTATATACGTCTATAACGTTATATATACTAACCTAAGGCAACCTGACATGTCGGATGTAATATTCTACATCATTCCAGGCGTGTCGGACCCTACTTCTCGGTGGGAACATTATATGAGTCTATAACGTTGTATATCATAATCTAAGGCAACCTAACATCTCGGATGCAATATTTGACAACATTCCTGGCCTGTCGAACCCTACTACTCGGAGGGAACAGTATATACGTATATAACGTCATATATCCTAACCTAAGGCAATCTAACATCTCGGATGTAACATTTGACAACATTCCAGGCGTGTCGTTCCCTACGTCTCGGTGGTAACATTACATGCGTCTATAATGGTATATATCCTAATCTAAGGCAACCTAACATCTCGGATGCAATATTTGACAACATTCCTGGCCTGTCGAACCGTACTTCTCGGAGGGAAGAGTACATACGTCTATAACGTTATATATCCTAACCTAAGGCAACCTGACATCTCGGATGTATTATTCTACAACATTCCAGGCGTGTCGGAAACTACTTCTCGGTGGGAACATTATATGCGTCTATAACGTTGTATATCCTAATCTAAGGCAACCTAACAACTCGGATGCAATATTTGACAACATTCCTGGCCTGTCGAACCCTACTTCTCGGAGGGAACAGTATATACGTTTATAACGATATGTATCCTAACCTAAGGCAACCTAACATCTCGGATGCAATATTTGACAACATTCCTGGCCTGTCGAACCCTACTTCTCGGAGGGAACAGTATATACGTCTATAACGTCATATATCCTAACCTAAGGCAACCTAACATCTCG
The DNA here is from genome assembly GCA_963969225.1 of Xylocopa violacea. Lineage (NCBI taxonomy): Eukaryota > Metazoa > Arthropoda > Insecta > Hymenoptera > Apidae > Xylocopa > Xylocopa violacea. The sequence goes on from CAXAJV010000828.1 coordinate 459,791, forward strand.
GATGTAACATTTGACAACATTCCAGGCGTGTCGGTCTCTACGTCTCGGTGGTAACATTACATGCGTCTATAACGTTATATATCCTAACCTAAGGCAACCTAACATCTCGGATGCCATATTTGACAACATTCCTGGCCTGTCGAACCCTACTTCACGGAGGGAACAGTATATACGTTTATAACGGTATATATCCTAATCTAAGGCAGCCTAACATCTCGGATGCAATATTTGACAACATTCCTGGCCTGTCGAACCCTACTTCTCGGAGGGAACATTATATACGTCTGTAGCGTCATATATCCTAACATAAGGCAACCTAACATCTCGGATGTAACATTTCACAACATTCCAGGCATTTCGGTCCCTACGTTTCGGAGGTAACACTACATGCGTCTATAACGTTATATATCCTAACCTAAGGCAACCTAACATCTCGGATGCAATATTTGACAACATTCCTGGCCTGTCGAACCCTACATCTCGGTGGGAACAGTATATACGTCTATAACGATATATATCCTAACCTAAGGCAACCTAACATCTCGGATGCAATATTTGACAACATTCCTGGCCTGTCGAACCCTACTTCTCGGAGGGAACAGTATATACGTCTATAACGTCATATATCCTAACCTAAGGCAACCTAACATCTCGGATGTAACATTTGACAACATTCCAGGCGTGTCGGTCCCTACGTCTCGGTGGTAACATTACATGCGTCTATAACGTTATATATCCTAACCTAAGGCAACCTAACATCTCGGATGCAATATTTGACAACATTCCTGGCCTGTCGAACCCTACTTCTCGGAGGGAACAGTATATAAGTCTATAACGGTATATATCCTAACCTAAGGCAACCTGACATCTCGTATGTAATATTCTACAACCTTCCAGGCGTGTTGGACCCTACTTCTCGGTGGGAACATTATATGCGTCTATAACGTTATATATCCTAACCTAAGGCAACTTAACATCTGGGATGCAATATTTGACAACATTCCTGGCCTGTCGAACCCTACTTCTCGGAGGGAACAGTATATACGTCTAAAACGTCATATATCATAACCTAAGGCAACCTAAAATCTCGGATGTAACATTTGACAACATTCCAGGCGTGTCGTTCCCTACGTCTCGGTGGTAACATTACATGCGTCTATAACGGTATATATCCTAATCTAAGGCAACCTAACATCTCGGATGCAATATTTGACAACATTCCTGGCCTGTCGAACCGTACTTCTCGGTGGGAACAGTATATACGTCTATAACGTTATATATCCTAACCTAAGGCAACCTGACATCTCGGATGTATTATTCTACAACATTCCAGGCGTGTCGGTCCCTACGTCTCGGTGGTAACATTACATGTGTCTATAACGTTGTATATCCTAATCTAAGGCAACCTAACATCTCGGATGCAATATTTGACAACATTCCTGGTCTGTCGAACCCTACTTCTCTGAGGGAACAGTATATACGTTTATAACGGTATATATCCTAATCTAAGGCTGCAAAACATCTCGGATGCAATATTTGACAACATTCCTGGCCTATCGAACCCTACTTCTCGGAGGGAACAGTATATACGTCTGTAGCGTCATATATCCTAACATAAGGCAACCTAACATCTCGGATGTAACATTTGACAACATTCCAGGCATGTCGGACCCTACTTCTCGGTGGGAACATTATATGAGTCTATAACGTTGTATATCCTAATCTATGGCAACCTATTATCTCAGACGTAATATTTTACAATATTCCTGGCGTGTGAGTGCGTACTTTTCGGTGGTAACATTAAATGCGTCTATAACGTCATATATCCTAACCTAAGGCAACCTAACATATCGGATGTAACATTTGACAACATTCCAGGCGTGTCGGTCCCTACGTCTCGGTGGTAACATTACATGCGTCTATAACTTTATATATCCTAACCTAGGGCAACCTAACATCTCGGATGCAAGATTTGACAACATTCCTGGCCTGTCGAACCCTACTTCTCGGAGGGAACAGTATATACGTCTATAACGTCATATATCCTAACCTGAGGCAACCTAACATCTCGGATGTAACATTAGACAACATTCCAGGCGTGTCGGTCCCTACGTCCCGGTGGTAACGTTACATGTGTCTATAACGTTATATATCCTAACCTAAGGCAACCTAACATCTCGGATGCAATATTTGACAACATTCCTGGCCTGTCGAACCCTACCTCTCGGTGGGAACAGTATATACGTTTATAACGATATATATCCTAACCTAAGGCAACCTAACATCTCGGATGTAACATTTGACAACATTCCAGGCGTGTCGGTCTCTACGTCTCGGTGGTAACATTACATGCGTCTATAACGTTATGTATACTAACCTAAGGCAACCTAACATCTCGGATGCAATATTTGACAACATTCCTGGCCTGTCGAACCCTACTTCTCGGAGGGAACAGTATATACGTCTATAACGTCATATATCCTAACCTAAGGCAACCTAACATCTCGGATGTAACATTTGACAACATTCCAGGCGTGTCGGTCTCTACGTCTCGGTGGTAACATTACATGCGTCTATAACGTTATATATCCTAACCTAAGGCAACCTAACATCTCGGATGCAATATTTGACAACATTCCTGGCCTGTCGAACCCTACATCTCGGTGGGAACAGTATATACGTCTATAACGATATATATCCTAACCTAAGGCAACCTAACATCTCGGATGCAATATTTGACAACATTCCTGGCCTGTCGAACCCTACTTCTCGGAGGGAACAGTATATACGTCTATAACGTCATATATCCTAACCTAAGGCAACCTAACATCTCGGATGTAACATTTGACAACATTCCAGGCGTGTCGGTCCCTACGTCTCGGTGGTAACATTACATGCGTCTATAACGTTATATATCCTAACCTAAGGCAACCTAACATCTCGGATGCAATATTTGACAACATTCCTGGCCTGTCGAACCCTACTTCTCGGAGGGAACAGTATATAAGTCTATAACGGTATATATCCTAACCTAAGGCAACCTGACATCTCGTATGTAATATTCTACAACCTTCCAGGCGTGTTGGACCCTACTTCTCGGTGGGAACATTATATGCGTCTATAACGTTATATATCCTAACCTAAGGCAACTTAACATCTGGGATGCAATATTTGACAACATTCCTGGCCTGTCGAACCCTACTTCTCGGAGGGAACAGTATATACGTCTAAAACGTCATATATCATAACCTAAGGCAACCTAAAATCTCGGATGTAACATTTGACAACATTCCAGGCATGTCGGTCCCTACGTCTCGGTGGTAACATTATATGCGTCTATAACGTTATATATCCTAATCTAAGGCAACCTAACATCTCGGATGCAATATATGACAACATTCCTAGCCAGTCGAACCCTACTTCTCGGAGGGAACAGTATATACGTCTATAACGTTATATATCCTAACCTAAGGCAACCTGACATGTCGGATGTAATATTCTACATCATTCCAGGCGTGTCGGACCCTACTTCTCTGTGGGAACATTATATGAGTCTATAACGTTGTATATCCTAATGTAAGGCAACCTAACATCTCGGATGCAATATTTGACAACATTCCTGGCCTGTCGAACCCTACTACTCGGAGGGAACAGTATATACGTATATAACGTCATATATACTAACCTAAGGCAATCTAACATCTCGGATGTAACATTTGACAACATTCCAGGCGTGTCGTTCCCTACGTCTCGGTGGTAACATTACATGCGTCTATAATGGTATATATCCTAATCTAAGGCAACCTAACATCTCGGATGCAATATTTGACAACATTCCTGGCCTGTCGAACCGTACTTCTCGGAGGGAAGAGTACATACGTCTATAACGTTATATATCCTAACCTAAGGCAACCTGACATCTCGGATGTATTATTCTACAACATTCCAGGCGTGTCGGAACCTACTTCTCGGTGGGAACATTATATGCGTCTATAACGTTGTATATCCTAATCTAAGGCAACCTAACATCTGGGATGCAATATTTGACAACATTCCTGGCCTGTCGAACCCTACTTCTCGGAGGGAACAGTATATACGTCTATAACGATATATATCCTAACCTAAGGCAACCTAACATCTCGGATGCAATATTTGACAACATTCCTGGCCTGTCGAACCCTACTTCTCGGAGGGAACAGTATATACGTCTATAACGTCATATACCCTAACCTAAGGCAACCTAACATCTCGGATGTAACATTTGACAACATTCCAGGCGTGTCGGTCTCTACGTCTCGGTGGTAACATTACATGCGTCTATAACGTTATATATCCTAACCTAAGGCAACCTAACATCTCGGATGCAATATTTGACAACATTCCTGGCCTGTCGAACCGTACATCTCGGAGGGAAGAGTATATACGTCTATAACGTTATATATCCTAACCTAAGGCAACCTGACATCTCGGATGTATTATTCTACAACATTCCAGGCGTGTCGGAACCTACTTCTCGGTGGGAACATTATATGCGTCTATAACGTTGTATATCCTAATGTAAGGCAACCTAACATCTCGGATGCAATATTTGACAACATTCCTGGTCTGTCGAACCCTACTTCTCGGAGGGAACAGTATATACGTTTATAACGGTATATATCCTAATCTAAGGCAGCCTAACATCTCGGATGCAATATTTGACAACATTCCTGGCCTGTCGAACCCTACTTCTCGGAGGGAACAGTATATACGTCTGTAGCGTCATATATCCTAACATAAGGCAACCTAACATCTCGGATGTAACATTTGACAACATTCCAGGCATGTCGGTCCCTACGTCTCGGAGGTAACACTACATGCGTCTATAACGTTATATATCCTAACCTAAAGCAACCTAACATCCCGGATGCAATATTTGACAACATTCCTGGCCTGTCGAACCCTACCTCTCGGTGGGAACAGTATATACGTCTATAACGATATGTATCCTAACCTAAGGCAACCTAACATCTCGGATGCAATATTTGACAACATTCCTGGCCTGTCGAACCCTACTTCTCGGAGGGTACAGTATATACGTCTATAACGTCATATATCCTAACCTAAGGCAACCTAACATCTCGGATGTAACATTTGACAACATTCCAGGCGTGTCGGACTCTACGTCTCGGTGGTAACATTACATGCGTCTATAACGTTATATATCCTAACCTAAGGCAACCTAACATCTCGGATGCAATATTTGACAACATTCCTGGCCTGTCGAACCCTACTTCACGGAGGGAACAGTATATACGTTTATAACGGTATATATCCTAATCTAAGGCAGCCTAACATCTCGGATGCAATATTTGACAACATTCCTGGCCTGTCGAACCCTACTTCTCGGAGGGAACATTATATACGTCTGTAGCGTAATATATCCTAACATAAGGCAACCTAACATCTCGGATGTAACATTTGACAACATTCCAGGCGTGTCGGTCCCTACGTCTCGGTGGTAACATTACATGCGTCTATAACGTTATATATCCTAACCTAAGGCAACCTAACATCTCGGATGCAATATTTGACAACATTCCTGGCCTGTCGAACCCTACTTCTCGGAGGGAACAGTATATAAGTCTATAACGGTATATATCCTAACCTAAGGCAACCTGACATCTCGTATGTAATATTCTACAACCTTCCAGGCGTGTTGGACCCTACTTCTCGGTGGGAACATTATATGCGTCTATAACGTTATATATCCTAACCTAAGGCAACTTAACATCTGGGATGCAATATTTGACAACATTCCTGGCCTGTCGAACCCTACTTCTCGGAGGGAACAGTATATACGTCTAAAACGTCATATATCATAACCTAAGGCAACCTAAAATCTCGGATGTAACATTTGACAACATTCCAGGCATGTCGGTCCCTACGTCTCGGTGGTAACATTATATGCGTCTATAACGTTATATATCCTAATCTAAGGCAACCTAACATCTCGGATGCAATATATGACAACATTCCTAGCCAGTCGAACCCTACTTCTCGGAGGGAACAGTATATACGTCTATAACGTTATATATCCTAACCTAAGGCAACCTGACATGTCGGATGTAATATTCTACATCATTCCAGGCGTGTCGGACCCTACTTCTCTGTGGGAACATTATATGAGTCTATAACGTTGTATATCCTAATGTAAGGCAACCTAACATCTCGGATGCAATATTTGACAACATTCCTGGCCTGTCGAACCCTACTACTCGGAGGGAACAGTATATACGTATATAACGTCATATATACTAACCTAAGGCAATCTAACATCTCGGATGTAACATTTGACAACATTCCAGGCGTGTCGTTCCCTACGTCTCGGTGGTAACATTACATGCGTCTATAATGGTATATATCCTAATCTAAGGCAACCTAACATCTCGGATGCAATATTTGACAACATTCCTGGCCTGTCGAACCGTACTTCTCGGAGGGAAGAGTACATACGTCTATAAAGTTATATATCCTAACCTAAGGCAACCTGACATCTCGGATGTATTATTCTACAACATTCCAGGCGTGTCGGAACCTACTTCTCGGTGGGAACATTATATGCGTCTATAACGTTGTATATCCTAATCTAAGGCAACCTAACATCTGGGATGCAATATTTGACAACATTCCTGGCCTGTCGAACCCTACTTCTCGGAGGGAACAGTATATACGTCTATAACGATATATATCCTAACCTAAGGCAACCTAACATCTCGGATGCAATATTTGACAACATTCCTGGCCTGTCGAACCCTACTTCTCGGAGGGAACAGTATATACGTCTATAACGTCATATATCCTAACCTAAGGCAACCTAACATCTCGGATGTAACATTTGACAACATTCCAGGCGTGTCGGTCTCTACGTCTCGGTGGTAACATTACATGCGTCTATAACGTTATATATCCTAACCTAAGGCAACCTAACATCTCGGATGCAATATTTGACAACATTCCTGGCCTGTCGAACCGTACTTCTCGGAGGGAAGAGTATATACGTCTATAACGTTATATATCCTAACCTAAGGCAACCTGACATCTCGGATGTATTATTCTACAACATTCCAGGCGTGTCGGAACCTACTTCTCGGTGGGAACATTATATGCGTCTATAACGTTGTATATCCTAATGTAAGGCAACCTAACATCTCGGATGCAATATTTGACAACATTCCTGGTCTGTCGAACCCTACTTCTCGGAGGGAACAGTATATACGTTTATAACGGTATATATCCTAATCTAAGGCAGCCTAACATCTCGGATGCAATATTTGACAACATTCCTGGCCTGTCGAACCCTACTTCTCGGAGGGAACAGTATATACGTCTGTAGCGTCATATATCCTAACATAAGGCAACCTAACATCTCGGATGTAACATTTGACAACATTCCAGGCATGTCGGTCCCTACGTCTCGGAGGTAACACTACATGCGTCTATAACGTTATATATCCTAACCTAAAGCAACCTAACATCCCGGATGCAATATTTGACAACATTCCTGGCCTGTCGAACCCTACCTCTCGGTGGGAACAGTATATACGTCTATAACGATATGTATCCTAACCTAAGGCAACCTAACATCTCGGATGCAATATTTGACAACATTCCTGGCCTGTCGAACCCTACTTCTCGGAGGGTACAGTATATACGTCTATAACGTCATATATCCTAACCTAAGGCAACCTAACATCTCGGATGTAACATCTGACAACATTCCAGGCGTGTCGGACTCTACGTCTCGGTGGTAACATTACATGCGTCTATAACGTTATATATCCTAACCTAAGGCAACCTAACATCTCGGATGCAATATTTGACAACATTCCTGGCCTGTCGAACCCTACTTCACGGAGGGAACAGTATATACGTTTATAACGGTATATATCCTAATCTAAGGCAGCCTAACATCTCGGATGCAATATTTGACAACATTCCTGGCCTGTCGAACCCTACTTCTCGGAGGGAACATTATATACGTCTGTAGCGTAATATATCCTAACATAAGGCAACCTAACATCTCGGATGTAACATTTCACAACATTCCAGGCATTTCGGTCCCTACGTCTCGGAGGTAACACTACATGCGTCTATAACGTTATATATCCTAACCTAAGGCAACCTAACATCTCGGATGCAATATTTGACAACATTCCTGGCCTGTCGAACCCTACTTCTCGGAGGGAACAGTATATAAGTCTATAACGGTATATATCCTAACCTAAGGCAACCTGACATCTCGTATGTAATATTCTACAACCTTCCAGGCGTGTTGGACCCTACTTCTCGGTGGGAACATTATATGCGTCTATAACGTTATATATCCTAACCTAAGGCAACTTAACATCTGGGATGCAATATTTGACAACATTCCTGGCCTGTCGAACCCTACTTCTCGGAGGGAACAGTATATACGTCTAAAACGTCATATATCATAACCTAAGGCAACCTAAAATCTCGGTTGTAACATTTGACAACATTCCAGGCATGTCGGTCCCTACGTCTCGGTGGTAACATTATATGCGTCTATAACGTTATATATCCTAATCTAAGGCAACCTAACATCTCGGATGCAATATATGACAACATTCCTAGCCAGTCGAACCCTACTTCTCGGAGGGAACAGTATATACGTCTATAACGTTATATATCCTAACCTAAGGCAACCTGACATGTCGGATGTAATATTCTACATCATTCCAGGCGTGTCGGACCCTACTTCTCTGTGGGAACATTATATGAGTCTATAACGTTGTATATCCTAATGTAAGGCAACCTAACATCTCGGATGCAATATTTGACAACATTCCTGGCCTGTCGAACCCTACTACTCGGAGGGAACAGTATATACGTATATAACGTCATATATACTAACCTAAGGCAATCTAACATCTCGGATGTAACATTTGACAACATTCCAGGCGTGTCGTTCCCTACGTCTCGGTGGTAACATTACATGCGTCTATAATGGTATATATCCTAATCTAAGGCAACCTAACATCTCGGATGCAATATTTGACAACATTCCTGGCCTGTCGAACCGTACTTCTCGGAGGGAAGAGTACATACGTCTATAACGTTATATATCCTAACCTAAGGCAACCTGACATCTCGGATGTATTATTCTACAACATTCCAGGCGTGTCGGAACCTACTTCTCGGTGGGAACATTATATGCGTCTATAACGTTGTATATCCTAATCTAAGGCAACCTAACATCTGGGATGCAATATTTGACAACATTCCTGGCCTGTCGAACCCTACTTCTCGGAGGGAACAGTATATACGTCTATAACGATATATATCCTAACCTAAGGCAACCTAACATCTCGGATGCAATATTTGACAACATTCCTGGCCTGTCGAACCCTACTTCTCGGAGGGAACAGTATATACGTCTATAACGTCATATATCCTAACCTAAGGCAACCTAACATCTCGGATGTAACATTTGACAACATTCCAGGCGTGTCGGTCTCTACGTCTCGGTGGTAACATTACATGCGTCTATAACGTTATATATCCTAACCTAAGGCAACCTAACATCTCGGATGCAATATTTGACAACATTCCTGGCCTGTCGAACCGTACTTCTCGGAGGGAAGAGTATATACGTCTATAACGTTATATATCCGAACCTAAGGCAACCTGACATCTCGGATGTATTATTCTACAACATTCCAGGCGTGTCGGAACCTACTTCTCGGTGGGAACATTATATGCGTCTATAACGTTGTATATCCTAATGTAAGGCAACCTAACATCTCGGATGCAATATTTGACAACATTCCTGGTCTGTCGAACCCTACTTCTCGGAGGGAACAGTATATACGTTTATAACGGTATATATCCTAATCTAAGGCAGCCTAACATCTCGGATGCAATATTTGACAACATTCCTGGCCTGTCGAACCCTACTTCTCGGAGGGAACAGTATATACGTCTGTAGCGTCATATATCCTAACATAAGGCAACCTAACATCTCGGATGTAACATTTGACAACATTCCAGGCATGTCGGTCCCTACGTATCGGAGGTAACACTACATGCGTCTATAACGTTATATATCCTAACCTAAAGCAACCTAACATCTCGGATGCAATATTTGACAACATTCCTGGCCTGTCGAACCCTACTTCACGGAGGGAACAGTATATACGTTTATAACGGTATATATCCTAATCTAAGGCAGCCTAACATCTCGGATGCAATATTTGACAACATTCCTGGCCTGTCGAACCCTACTTCTCGGAGGGAACATTATATACGTCTGTAGCGTAATATATCCTAACATAAGGCAACCTAACATCTCGGATGTAACATTTCACAACATTCCAGGCATTTCGGTCCCTACGTCTCGGAGGTAACACTACATGCGTCTATAACGTTATATATCCTAACCTAAGGCAACCTAACATCTCGGATGCAATATTTGACAACATTCCTGGCCTGTCGAACCCTACATCTCGGTGGGAACAGTATATACGTCTATAACGATATATATCCTAACCTAAGGCAACCTAACATCTCGGATGCAATATTTGACAACATTCCTGGCCTGTCGAACCCTACTTCTCGGAGGGAACAGTATATACGTCTATAACGTCATATATCCTAACCTAAGGCAACCTAACATCTCGGATGTAACATTTGACAACATTCCAGGCGTGTCGGTCCCTACGTCTCGGTGGTAACATTACATGCGTCTATAACGTTATATATCCTAACCTAAGGCAACCTAACATCTCGGATGCAATATTTGACAACATTCCTGGCCTGTCGAACCCTACTTCTCGGAGGGAACAGTATATAAGTCTATAACGGTATATATCCTAACCTAAGGCAACCTGACATCTCGTATGTAATATTCTACAACCTTCCAGGCGTGTTGGACCCTACTTCTCGGTGGGAACATTATATGCGTCTATAACGTTATATATCCTAACCTAAGGCAACTTAACATCTGGGATGCAATATTTGACAACATTCCTGGCCTGTCGAACCCTACTTCTCGGAGGGAACAGTATATACGTCTAAAACGTCATATATCATAACCTAAGGCAACCTAAAATCTCGGATGTAACATTTGACAACATTCCAGGCATGTCGGTCCCTACGTCTCGGTGGTAACATTATATGCGTCTATAACGTTATATATCCTAATCTAAGGCAACCTAACATCTCGGATGCAATATATGACAACATTCCTAGCCAGTCGAACCCTACTTCTCGGAGGGAACAGTATATACGTCTATAACGTTATATATCCTAACCTAAGGCAACCTGACATGTCGGATGTAATATTCTACATCATTCCAGGCGTGTCGGACCCTACTTCTCTGTGGGAACATTATATGAGTCTATAACGTTGTATATCCTAATGTAAGGCAACCTAACATCTCGGATGCAATATTTGACAACATTCCTGGCCTGTCGAACCCTACTACTCGGAGGGAACAGTATATACGTATATAACGTCATATATACTAACCTAAGGCAATCTAACATCTCGGATGTAACATTTGACAACATTCCAGGCGTGTCGTTCCCTACGTCTCGGTGGTAACATTACATGCGTCTATAATGGTATATATCCTAATCTAAGGCAACCTAACATCTCGGATGCAATATTTGACAACATTCCTGGCCTGTCGAACCGTACTTCTCGGAGGGAAGAGTACATACGTCTATAACGTTATATATCCTAACCTAAGGCAACCTGACATCTCGGATGTATTATTCTACAACATTCCAGGCGTGTCGGAACCTACTTCTCGGTGGGAACATTATATGCGTCTATAACGTTGTATATCCTAATCTAAGGCAACCTAACATCTGGGATGCAATATTTGACAACATTCCTGGCCTGTCGAACCCTACTTCTCGGAGGGAACAGTATATACGTCTATAACGATATATATCCTAACCTAAGGCAACCTAACATCTCGGATGCAATATTTGACAACATTCCTGGCCTGTCGAACCCTACTTCTCGGAGGGAACAGTATATACGTCTATAACGTCATATATCCTAACCTAAGGCAACCTAACATCTCGGATGTAACATTTGACAACATTCCAGGCGTGTCGGTCTCTACGTCTCGGTGGTAACATTACATGCGTCTATAACGTTATATATCCTAACCTAAGGCAACCTAACATCTCGGATGCAATATTTGACAACATTCCTGGCCTGTCGAACCGTACTTCTCGGAGGGAAGAGTATATACGTCTATAACGTTATATATCCTAACCTAAGGCAACCTGACATCTCGGATGTATTATTCTACAACATTCCAGGCGTGTCGGAACCTACTTCTCGGTGGGAACATTATATGCGTCTATAACGTTGTATATCCTAATCTAAGGCAACCTAACATCTCGGATGCAATATTTGACAACATTCCTGGCCTGTCGAACCCTACTTCTCGGAGGGAACAGTATATACGTTTATAACGGTATATATCCTAATCTAAGGCAGCCTAACATCTCGGATGCAATATTTGACAACATTCCTGGCCTGTCGAACCCTACTTCTCGGAGGGAACAGTATATACGTCTGTAGCGTAATATATCCTAACATAAGGCAACCTAACATCTCGGATGTAACATTTCACAACATTCCAGGCATTTCGGTCCCTACGTCTCGGAGGTAACACTACATGCGTCTATAACGTTATATATCCTAACCTAAGGCAACCTAACATCTCGGATGCAATATTTGACAACATTCCTGGCCTGTCGAACCCTACTTCTCGGTGGGAACAGTATATACGTCTATAACGATATATATCCTAACCTAAGGCAACCTAACATCTCGGATGCAATATTTGACAACATTCCTGGCCTGTCGAACCCTACTTCTCGGAGGGAACAGTATATACGTCTATAACGTCATATATCCTAACCTAAGGCAACCTAACATCTCGGATGTAACATTTGACAACATTCCAGGCGTGTTGGACCCTACTTCTCGGTGGGAACATTATATGCGTCTATAACGTTATATATCCTAACCTAAGGCAACTTAACATCTGGGATGCAATATTTGACAACATTCCTGGCCTGTCGAACCCTACTTCTCGGAGGGAACAGTATATACGTCTAAAACGTCATATATCATAACCTAAGGCAACCTAAAATCTCGGATGTAACATTTGACAACATTCCAGGCATGTCGGTCCCTACGTCTCGGTGGTAACATTATATGCGTCTATAACGGTATATATCCTAATCTAAGGCAACCTAACATCTCGGATGCAATATTTGACAACATTCCTGTCCTGTCGAACCCTACTTCTCGGAGGGAACAGTATATACGTCTATAACGTTATATATCCTAACCTAAGGCAACCTAACATCTCGGATGTAACATTTGACAACATTCCAGGCGTGTCGGTCCCTACTTCTCGGTGGTAACATTACATGCGTCTATATCGTTATATATCCTAATCTAAGGCAACCTAACATCTCGGATGCAATATTTGACAATATTCCTGGCCTGTCGAACCCTACTTCTCGGTGGGAACAGTATATACGTCTATAACGGTATATATCCTAACCTAAGGCAACCTGACATCTCGGATGTAATATTCTACAACCTTCCAGGCGTGTCGGACCCTACTTAGCGGTGGAAACATTATATGCGTCTATAACGTTGTATAGCCTAATCTAAGGCAACCTAACATCTCGGATGTAACATTTGACAACATTCCAGGCGTGTCGATCCCTACGTCTCGGTGGTAACGTTACATGTGTCTATAACGTTATATATCCTAACCTAAGGCAACCTAACAACTCGGATGTAACATTTGACATAATTTCTGGCGTGTCGGACCCTACTTCTCGGTGGGAACAGTATATACGTCTAAAACGCTATATATCCTAACCTAAGGCAACCTGACATCTCGGATGTAATATTCTACAACCTGCCAGGCGTGTCGGACCCTACTTCTCGGAGGGAACAGTATATACGTCTATAACGGTATATATCCTAACCTAAGGCAACCTGACATCTCGGATGTAATATTCTACAACCTTCCAGGCGTGTCGGACCCTACTTCTCGGTGGTAACATTACATGCGTCTATAACGTTATATATCCTAACCTAAGGCAACCTAACAACTCGGATGTAACATTTGACAACATTTCTGGCGTGTCGGACCCGACTTCTCGGTGGGAACAGTATATACGTCTATAACGGTATATATCCTAACCTAAGGCAACCTGACATTTCGGATGTAATATTCTACAACCTTCCAGGCGTGTCGGACCCTACTTATCGGTGGGAACATTATATGCGTCTATAACGTTGTATATCCTAATCTAAGGCAACCTAACATCTCGGATGCAATATTTGACAACATTCCTGGCCTGTCGAACCCTACTTCTCGGAGGGAACAGCATATACGTCTATAACGTCATATATCCTAACCTAAGGCAACCTAACATCTCGGATGTAACATTTGACAACATTCCAGGCGTGTCGATCCCTACGTCTCGGTGGTAACGTTACATGCGTCTATAACGTTATATATCCTAACCTAAGGCAACCTAACATCTCGGATGCAATATTTGACAACATTCCTGGCCTGTCGAAACCTACTTCTCGGAGGGAACAGTATATACGTCTAAAACGTCACATATCCTAACCTAAGGCAACCTAAAATCTCGGATGTAACATTTGACAACATTCCAGGCGTGTCGGTCCCTACGTCTCGGTGGTAACATTAATGCGTCTATAACGGCAACGTAGCAACTCGGATGTAATATTTTACAACATTCCTGGCGTGTCGGACCCTACTTCTCGGTGGGAACAGTATATACGTCCATAACGTTATATATCCTAACCTAAGGCAACCTTACTTCTCGGATGCAATATTTGACAACATTCCTGGCCTGTCGAACCCTACTTCTCGGAGGGAACAGTATATACGTCTGTAACGTTATATATCCTAACCTAAGGCAACCTAACATCTCGGATGTAACATTTGACAACATTCCAGGCGTGTCGGTCCCTACGTCTCGGTGGTAACATTAATGCGTCTATAACGGCAACGTAACAACTCGAATGTAATATTTTACAACATTCCTGGCGTGTCGGACCCTACTTCTCGGTGGGAACATTATATGAGTCTACAACGTTGTATATCCTAATCCAAGGCAACCTATTATGTCAGACGTAATATTTTACAATATTCCTGGCGTGTCGGTGCATACTTTTCGGAGGTAACATTACATGCGTCTATAACGGCATATATCCTAATCTAAGGCAACCTAACATCTCGGATGCAATATTTGACTACATTCCTGGCCTGTCGAACCCTACTTCTCGGAGGGAACAGTATATACGTCTATAACGTTATATATCCTAACCTAAGGCAACCTGACATGTCGGATGTAATATTCTACATCATTCCAGGCGTGTCGGACCCTACTTCTCGGTGGGAACATTATATGAGTCTATAACGTTGTATATCCTAATCTAAGGCAACCTATTATCTCAGACGTAATATCTTACAATATTCCTGGCGTGTGAGTGCATACTTTTCGGTGGTAACATTACATGCGTCTATAACGGTATATATCCTAATCTAAGGCAACCTAACATCTCGGATGCAATATTTGACAACATTCCTGTCCTGTCGAACCCTACTTCTCGGAGGGAACAGTATATACGTCTATAACGTTATATATCCTAACCTAAGGCAACCTAACATCTCGGATGTAACATTTGACAACATTCCAGGCGTGTCGGTCTCTACTTCTCGGTGGTAACATTACATGCGTCTATATCGTTATATATCCTAATCTAAGGCAACCTAACATCTCGGATGCAATATTTGACAATATTCCTGGCCTGTCGAACCCTACTTCTCGGTGGGAACAGTATATACGTCTATAACGGTATATATCCTAACCTAAGGCAACCTGACATCTCGGATGTAATATTCTACAACCTTCCAGCCGTGTCGGACCCTACTTATCGGTGGGAACATTATATGCGTCTATAACGTTGTATAGCCTAATCTAAGGCAACCTAACATCTCGGATGCAATATTTGACAACATTCCTGGCCTGTCGACCCCTACTTCTCGGAGGGAACAGCATATACGTCTATAACGTCATATATCCTAACCTAAGGCAACCTAACATCTCGGATGTAACATTTGCCAACATTCCAGGCGTGTCGGTCCCTACGTCTCAGTGGTAACGTTACATGCGTCTATAACGATATATAGCCTAACCTAAGACAACCTAAAATCTCGGATGCAATATTTGACAGCATTCCTGGCCTGTCGAACCCTACTTCTCGGAGGGAACAGTATATACGTCTATAACGTCATATATCCTAACCTAAGGCAACCTGACATCTCGGATGTAACATTTGACAACATTCCAGGCATTTCGGTCCCTACGTCTCGGAGGTAACACTACATGCGTCTATAACGTTATATATCCTAAGCTAAGGCAACCTAACATCTCGGATGCAATATTTGACAACATTCCTGGCCTGTCGAGCCCTACATCTCGGTGGGAACAGTATATACGTCTGTAACGATATATATCCTAACCTAAGGCAACCTAACATCTCGGATGCAATATTTGACAACATTCCTGGCCTGTCGAACCCTACTTCTCGGAGGGAACAGTATATACGTCTATAACGTCATATATCCTAACCTAAGGCAACCTAACATCTCGGATGTAACATTTGACAACATTCCAGGCGTGCCGGTCACTACGTCTCGGTGGTAACATTACATGCGTCTATAACGTTATATATCCTAACCTAAGGCAACCTAACATCTCGGATGCAATATTTGACAACATTCCTGGCCTGTCGAATCCTACTTCTCGGAGGGAACAGTATATATGTCTATAACGGTATATATCCTAACCTAAGGCAACCTGACATCTCGGATGTAATATTCTACATCATTCCAGGCGTGTCGGACCCTACTTCTCGGTGGGAACATTATATGAGTCTATAACGTTGTAAATCCTAATCTAAGGCAACCTATTATATCAGATGTAATATTTTACAATATTCCTGGCGTGTCGGTGCATACTTTTCGGTGGGAATATTATATGCGTCTATAACGGTAGATATCGTAATCTAAGGCAATCTAACATCTCGGATGCAATGTTTGACAACATTCCTGGCCTGCCGAACCCTACTTCTCGGAGGGAACAGTATATACGTTTGTAGCGTCATACATCCTAACATAAGGCAACCTAACATCTCGGATGTAACATTTGACAACATTCCAGGCGTGTCGGTCCCTACGTCTCGGTGGTTACATGACATGCGTCTATAACGTTATATATCCTAACCTAAGGCAACCTAACATCTCGGATGAAACATTTGACAACATTCCAATCGTGTCGGACCTACGTCTCGGTGGTAACATGACATGCGTCTATAACGTTATATATCCTAACCTAAGGCAACCTAACATCTCGGATGTAACATTTGACAAACTTCCAGGCGTGTCGGACCCTTCTTCTCGGTGGGAACATTATATGCGTCTATAACGTTGTATATCCTAATCTAAGGCAACCTAACATCTCGGATGCAATATTTGACAACATTCCTGGCCTGTCGAACCCTACTTTTCGGAGGGAACAGTATATACGTCTATAACGGTATATATCCTAACCTAAGGCAACCTGACATGTCGGATGTAATACTCTACATAATTCCAGGCGTGTCGGACCCTACTTCTCGGTGGGAACATTATATGAGTCTATAACGTTGTAAATCCTAATCTAAGGCAACCTATTATCTCAGACGTAATATTTTACAATATTCCTGGCGTGTCGGTGCATACTTTTCGGTGGGAATATTATATGCGTCTATAACGGTCGTTATCGTAATCTAAGGCAATCTAACATCTCGGATGCAATGTTTGACAACATTCCTGGCCTGTCGAACCCTACATCTCGGAGGGAACAGTATATACGTCTATAACGATATATATCCTAACCTAAGGCAACCTAACATCTCGGATGTAACATTTGACAACATTCCAGGCGTGTCGGTCCCTACGTCTCGGTGGTAACATTAATGCGTCTATAACGGCAACGTAACAACTCGGATTTAATATTTCACAACATTCCTGGCGTGTCGGACCCTACTTCTCGGTGGGAACAGTATATGCGTCTATAACGTTGTATATCCTAATCTAAGGCAACCTAACATCTCGGATGCAATATTTGACAACATTCCTGGCCTGTCGAACCGTACTTCACGGTGGGAACAGTATATACGTCTATAACGTTATATATCCTAACCTAAGGCAACCTGACATCTCGGATGTATTATTCTACTACATTCCAGGCGTGTCGGAACCTACTTCTCGGTGGGAACATTATATGCGTCTATAACGTTGTATATCCTAATCTAAGGCAACCTAACATCTCGGATGCAATATTTGACAACATTCCTGGCCTGTCGAACCCTACTTCTCTGAGGGAACAGTATATACGTTTATAACGGTATATATCCTAATCTAAGGCTGCCTAACATCTCGGATGCAATATTTGACAACATTCCTGGCCTGTCGAACCCTACTTCTCGGAGGGAACAGTATATACGTCTGTAGCGTCATATATCCTAACATAAGGCAACCTAACATCTCGGATGTAACATTTGACAACATTCCAGGCATGTCGGTCCCTACCTCTCGGCGGTAACACTAAATGCGTCTATAACGATATATATCCTAACCTAAGGCAACCTAACATCTCGGATGCAATATTTGACAACATTCCTGGCCTGTCGAACCCTACTTCTCGGAGGGAACAGTATATACGTCTATAACGTCATATATCCTAACCTAAGGCAACCTAACATCTCGGATGTAACATTTGACAACATTCCAGGCGTGTCGGTATCTACGTCTCGGTGGTAACATTACATGCGTCTATAACGTTATATATCCTAACCTAAGGCAACCTAACATCTCGGATGCAATATTTGACAACATTCCTGGCCTGTCGAAACGTACTTCTCGGAGGGAAGAGTATATACGTCTATAACGTTATATATCCTAACCTAAGGCAACCTGACATCTCGGATGTATTATTCTACAACATTCCAGGCGTGTCGGAACCTACTTCTCGGTGGGAACATTATATGCGTCTATAACGTTGTATATCCTAATCTAAGGCAACCTAACATCTCGGATGCAATATTTGACAACATTCCTGGCCTGTCGAACCCGACTTCTCGGAGGGAACAGTATATACGTTTATAACGGTATATATCCTAATCTAAGGCAGCCTAACATCTCGGATGCAATATTTGACAACATTCCTGGCCTGTCGAAACCTACTTCTCGGAGGGAACAGTATATACGTCTGTAGCGTCATATATCCTAACATAAGGCAACCTAACATCTCGGATGTAACATTTGACAACATTCCAGGCATGTCGGTCCCTACCTCTCGGCGGTAACACTAAATGCGTCTATAACGATATATATCCTAACCTAAGGCAACCTAACATCTCGGATGCAATATTTGACAACATTCCTGGCCTGTCGAACCCTACTTCTCGGAGGGAACAGTATATACGTCTATAACGGTATACATCCTAACCTAAGGCAACCTGACATCTCGGATGTAATATTCTACAACCTTCCAGGCGTGTCGGACCCTAATTCTGGGTGGGAACATTATATGCGTCTATAACGTTGTATATCCTAATCTAAGGCAACCTAACATCTCGGATGCAATATTTGACAACATTCCTGGCCTGTCGAACCCTACTTCTCAGAGGGAACAGCATATACGTCTATAACGTTATATATCCTAACCTAAGGCAACCTGACATGTCGGATGTAATATTCTACATCATTCCAGGCGTGTCGGACCCTACTTCTAGGTGGGAACATTATATGAGTCTATAACGTTCTATATCCTAATCTAAGGCAACCTATTATCTCAGACGTAATATTTTACAATATTCCTGGCGTGTGAGTGCATACTTTTCGGTGGTAACATTACATGCGTCTATAACGGCATATATCCTAATCTAAGGCAACCTAACATCTCGGATGCAATATTTGACAACATTCCTGGCCTGTCGAACCCTACTTCTCGGAGGGAACAGCATATACGTCTATAACGTCATATATCCTAACCTAAGGCAACCTAACATCTCGGATGAAACATTTGACAACATTCCAATCGTGTCGGACCTACGTCTCGGTGGTAACATGACATGCGTCTATAACGTTATATATCCTAACCTAAGGCAACCTAACATCTCGGATGTAACATTTGACAACCTTCCAGGCGTGTCGGACCCTTCTTCTCGGTGGGAACATTATATGCGTCTATAACGTTGTATATCCTAATCTAAGGCAACCTAACATCTCGGATGCAATATTTGACAACATTCCTGGCCTGTCGAACCCTACTTTTCGGAGGGAACAGTATATACGTCTATAACGGTATATATCCTAACCTAAGGCAACCTGACATGTCGGATGTAATATTCTACATAATTCCAGGCGTGTCGGACCCTACTTCTCGGTGGGAACATTATATGAGTCTATAACGTTGTAAATCCTAATCTAAGGCAACCTATTATCTCAGACGTAATATTTTACAATATTCCTGGCGTGTCGGTGCATACTTTTCGGTGGGAATATTATATGCGTCTATAACGGTCGTTATCGTAATCTAAGGCAATCTAACATCTCGGATGCAATGTTTGACAACATTCCTGGCCTGTCGAACCCTACTTCTCGGAGGGAACAGTATATACGTCTATAACGTCATATATCCTAACCTAAGGCAACCTAACATCTCGGATGTAACATTTGACAACATTCCAGGCGTGTCGGTCCCTACGTCTCGGTGGGAACAGTATATACGTCTATAACGTTATATATCCTAACCTAAGGCAACCTGACATCTCGGATGTATTATTCTACTACATTCCAGGCGTGTCGGAACCTACTTCTCGGTGGTAACATTAATGCGTCTATAACGGCAACGTAACAACTCGGATGTAATATTTTACAACATTCCTGGCGTGTCGGACCCTACTTCTCGGTGGGAACATTATATGAGTCTATAGCGTTGTATATCCTAATCCAAGGCAACCTATTATCTCAGACGTAATATTTTACAATATTCCTGGCGTGTCGGTGCATACTTTTCGGAGGTAACATTACATGCGTCTATAACGGCATATATCCTAATCTAAGGCAACCTAACATCTCGGATGCAATATTTGACAACATTCCTGGCCTGTCGAACCCTACTTCTCGGAGGGAACAGCATATACGTCTATAACGTCATATATCCTAACCTAAGGCAACCTAACATCTCGGATGAAACATTTGACAACATTCCAATCGTGTCGGACCTACGTCTCGGTGGTAACATGACATGCGTCTATAACGTTATATATCCTAACCTAAGGCAACCTAACATCTCGGATGTAACATTTGACAACCTTCCAGGCGTGTCGGACCCTTCTTCTCGGTGGGAACATTATATGCGTCTATAACGTTGTATATCCTAATCTAAGGCAACCTAACATCTCGGATGCAATATTTGACAACATTCCTGGCCTGTCGAACCCTACTTTTCGGAGGGAACAGTATATACGTCTATAACGGTATATATCCTAACCTAAGGCAACCTGACATGTCGGATGTAATATTCTACATAATTCCAGGCGTGTCGGACCCTACTTCTCGGTGGGAACATTATATGAGTCTATAACGTTGTAAATCCTAATCTAAGGCAACCTATTATCTCAGACGTAATATTTTACAATATTCCTGGCGTGTCGGTGCATACTTTTCGGTGGGAATATTATATGCGTCTATAACGGTCGTTATCGTAATCTAAGGCAATCTAACATCTCGGATGCAATGTTTGACAACATTCCTGGCCTGTCGAACCCTACATCTCGGAGGGAACAGTATATACGTCTATAACGATATATATCCTAACCTAAGGCAACCTAACATCTCGGATGTAACATTTGACAACATTCCAGGCGTGTCGGTCCCTACGTCTCGGTGGTAACATTAATGCGTCTATAACGGCAACGTAACAACTCGGATTTAATATTTCACAACATTCCTGGCGTGTCGGACCCTACTTCTCGGTGGGAACAGTATATGCGTCTATAACGTTGTATATCCTAATCTAAGGCAACCTAACATCTCGGATGCAATATTTGACAACATTCCTGGCCTGTCGGACCCTACTTCTCGGTGGGAACAGTATATGCGTCTATAACGTTGTATATCCTAACCTAAGGCAACCTGACATCTCGGATGTATTATTCTACTACATTCCAGGCGTGTCGGAACCTACTTCTCGGTGGGAACATTATATGCGTCTATAACGTTGTATATCCTAATCTAAGGCAACCTAACATCTCGGATGCAATATTTGACAACATTCCTGGCCTGTCGAACCCTACTTCTCTGAGGGAACAGTATATACGTTTATAACGGTATATATCCTAATCTAAGGCTGCCTAACATCTCGGATGCAATATTTGACAACATTCCTGGCCTGTCGAACCCTACTTCTCGGAGGGAACAGTATATACGTCTGTAGCGTCATATATCCTAACATAAGGCAACCTAACATCTCGGATGTAACATTTGACAACATTCCAGGCATGTCGGTCCCTACCTCTCGGCGGTAACACTAAATGCGTCTATAACGATATATATCCTAACCTAAGGCAACCTAACATCTCGGATGCAATATTTGACAACATTCCTGGCCTGTCGAACCCTACTTCTCGGTGGGAACATTATATGAGTCTATAACGTTGTAAATCCTAATCTAAGGCAACCTATTATCTCAGACGTAATATTTTACAATATTCCTGGCGTGTCGGTGCATACTTTTCGGTGGGAATATTATATGCGTCTATAACGGTCGTTATCGTAATCTAAGGCAATCTAACATCTCGGATGCAATGTTTGACAACATTCCTGGCCTGTCGAACCCTACATCTCGGAGGGAACAGTATATACGTCTATAACGATATATATCCTAACCTAAGGCAACCTAACATCTCGGATGTAACATTTGACAACATTCCAGGCGTGTCGGTCCCTACGTCTCGGTGGTAACATTAATGCGTCTATAACGGCAACGTAACAACTCGGATTTAATATTTCACAACATTCCTGGCGTGTCGGACCCTACTTCTCGGTGGGAACAGTATATGCGTCTATAACGTTGTATATCCTAACCTAAGGCAACCTGACATCTCGGATGTATTATTCTACTACATTCCAGGCGTGTCGGAACCTACTTCTCGGTGGGAACATTATATGCGTCTATAACGTTGTATATCCTAATCTAAGGCAACCTAACATCTCGGATGCAATATTTGACAACATTCCTGGCCTGTCGAACCCTACTTCTCTGAGGGAACAGTATATACGTTTATAACGGTATATATCCTAATCTAAGGCTGCCTAACATCTCGGATGCAATATTTGACAACATTCCTGGCCTGTCGAACCCTACTTCTCGGAGGGAACAGTATATACGTCTGTAGCGTCATATATCCTATCATAAGGCAACCTAACATCTCGGATGTAACATTTGACAACATTCCAGGCATGTCGGTCCCTACCTCTCGGCGGTAACACTAAATGCGTCTATAACGATATATATCCTAACCTAAGGCAACCTAACATCTCGGATGCAATATTTGACAACATTCCTGGCCTGTCGAACCCTACTTCTCGGAGGGAACAGTATATACGTCTATAACGGTATATATCCTAACCTAAGGCAACCTGACATCTCGGATGTAATATTCTACAACCTTCCAGGCGTGTCGGACCCTAATTCTGGGTGGGAACATTATATGCGTCTATAACGTTGTATATCCTAATCTAAGGCAACCTAACATCTCGGATGCAATATTTGACAACATTCCTGGCCTGTCGAACCCTACTTCTCAGAGGGAACAGCATATACGTCTATAACATTATATATCCTAACCTAAGGCAACCTGACATGTCGGATGTAATATTCTACATCATTCCAGGCGTGTCGGACCCTACTTCTAGGTGGGAACATTATATGAGTCTATAACGTTCTATATCCTAATCTAAGGCAACCTATTATCTCAGACGTAATATTTTACAATATTCCTGGCGTGTGAGTGCATACTTTTCGGTGGTAACATTACATGCGTCTATAACGGTATATATCCTAATCTAAGGCAACCTAACATCTCGGATGCAATATTTGACAACATTCCTGGCGTGTCGAACCCTACTTCTCGGAGGGAACAGTATATACGTCTATAACGTTATATATCCTAACCTAAGGCAACCTAACATCTCGGATGTAACATTTGACAACATTCCAGGCGTGTCGGTCGCTACTTCTCGGTGGTAACATTACATGCGTCTATAACGTTATATATCCTAATCTAAGGCAACCAAACATCTCGAATGCAATATTTGACAATATTCCTGGCCTGTCGAACCCTACTTCTCGGTGGGAACAGTATATGCGTCTATAACGGTATATATCCTAACCTAAGGCAACCTGACATCTCGGATGTAATATTCTACAACCTTCCAGGCGTGTCGGACCCTACTTATCGGTGGGAACATTATATGCGTCTATAACGTTGTATAGCCTAATCTAAGGCAACCTAACATCTCGGGTGCAATATTTGACAACATTCCTGGACTGTCAAACCCTATCTCTCGGTGGGAACAGTATATACGTTTATAACGATATATATCCTAACCTAAGGCAACCTAACATCTCGGATGCAATATTTGACAACATTCCTGGCCTGTCGAACCCTACTTCTCGGAGGGAACAGTATATACGTCTATAACGTCATATATCCTAACCTAAGGCAACCTAACATCTCGGATGTAACATTTGACAACATTCCAGGCGTGTCGGTCCCTACGTCTCGGTGGGAACAGTATATACGTCTATAACGTTATATATCCTAACCTAAGGCAACCTGACATCTCGGATGTATTATTCTACTACATTCCAGGCGTGTCGGAACCTACTTCTCGGTGGTAACATTAATGCGTCTATAACGGCAACGTAACAACTCGGATGTAATATTTTACAACATTCCTGGCGTGTCGGACCCTACTTCTCGGTGGGAACATTATATGAGTCTATAGCGTTGTATATCCTAATCCAAGGCAACCTATTATCTCAGACGTAATATTTTACAATATTCCTGGCGTGTCGGTGCATACTTTTCGGAGGTAACATTACATGCGTCTATAACGGCATATATCCTAATCTAAGGCAACCTAACATCTCGGATGCAATATTTGACAACATTCCTGGCCTGTCGAACCCTACTTCTCGGAGGGAACAGCATATACGTCTATAACGTCATATATCCTAACCTAAGGCAACCTAACATCTCGGATGTAACATTTGACAACATTCCAGGCGTGTCGATCCCTACGTCTCGGTGGTAACGTTACATGTGTCTATAACGTTATATATCCTAACCTAAGGCAACCTGACATCTCGGATGTAATATTCTACAACCTTCCAGGCGTGTCGGACCCTAATTCTGGGTGGGAACATTATATGCGTCTATAACGTTGTATATCCTAATCTAAGGCAACCTAACATCTCGGATGCAATATTTGACAACATTCCTGGCCTGTCGAACCCTACTTCTCGGAGGGAACAGCATATACGTCTATAACGTCATATATCCTAACCTAAGGCAACCTAACATCTCGGATGTAACATTTGACAACATTCCAGGCGTGTCGATCCCTACTTCTCGGAGGGAACAGTATATACGTCTATAACGTTATATATCCTAACCTAAGGCAACCTAACATCTCGGATGTAACATTTGACAACATTCCAGGCGTGTCGGTCCCTACTTCTCGGTGGTAACATTACATGCGTCTATATCGTTATATATCCTAATCTAAGGCAACCTAACATCTCGGATGCAATATTTGACAATATTCCTGGCCTGTCGAACCCTACTTCTCGGTGGGAACAGTATATACGTCTATAACGGTATATATCCTAACCTAAGGCAACCTGACATCTCGGATGTAATATTCTACAACCTTCCAGGCGTGTCGGACCCTACTTATCGGTGGGAACATTATATGCGTCTATAACGTTGTATAGCCTAATCTAAGGCAACCTAACATCTCGGATGTAACATTTGACAACATTCCAGGCGTGTCGATCCCTACGTCTCGGTGGTAACGTTACATGTGTCTATAACGTTATATATCCTAACCTAAGGCAACCTAACAACTCGGATGTAACATTTGACATAATTTCTGGCGTGTCGGACCCTACTTCTCGGTGGGAACAGTATATACGTCTAAAACGCTATATATCCTAACCTAAGGCAACCTGACATCTCGGATGTAATATTCTACAACCTGCCAGGCGTGTCGGACCCTACTTCTCGGAGGGAACAGTATATACGTCTATAACGGTATATATCCTAACCTAAGGCAACCTGACATCTCGGATGTAGTATTCTACAACCTTCCAGGCGTGTCGGACCCTACTTCTCGGTGGTAACATTACATGCGTCTATAACGTTATATATCCTAACCTAAGGCAACCTAACAACTCGGATGTAACATTTGACAACATTTCTGGCGTGTCGGACCCTACTTCTCGGTGGGAACAGTATATACGTCTATAACGGTATATATCCTAACCTAAGGCAACCTGACATTTCGGATGTAATATTCTACAACCTTCCAGGCGTGTCGGACCCTACTTATCGGTGGGAACATTATATGCGTCTATAACGTTGTATATCCTAATCTAAGGCAACCTAACATCTCGGATGCAATATTTGACAACATTCCTGGCCTGTCGAACCCTACTTCTCGGAGGGAACAGCATATACGTCTATAACGTCATATATCCTAACCTAAGGCAACCTAACATCTCGGATGTAACATTTGACAACATTCCAGGCGTGTCGATCCCTACGTCTCGGTGGTAACGTTACATGCGTCTATAACGTTATATATCCTAACCTAAGGCAACCTAACATCTCGGATGCAATATTTGACAACATTCCTGGCCTGTCGAAACCTACTTCTCGGAGGGAACAGTATATACGTCTAAAACGTCACATATCCTAACCTAAGGCAACCTAAAATCTCGGATGTAACATTTGACAACATTCCAGGCGTGTCGGTCCCTACGTCTCGGTGGTAACATTAATGCGTCTATAACGGCAACGTAGCAACTCGGATGTAATATTTTACAACATTCCTGGCGTGTCGGACCCTACTTCTCGGTGGGAACAGTATATACGTCCATAACGTTATATATCCTAACCTAAGGCAACCTTACATCTCGGATGCAATATTTGACAACATTCCTGGCCTGTCGAACCCTACTTCTCGGAGGGAACAGTATATACGTCTGTAACGTTATATATCCTAACCTAAGGCAACCTAACATCTCGGATGTAACATTTGACAACATTCCAGGCGTGTCGGTCCCTACGTCTCGGTGGTAACATTAATGCGTCTATAACGGCAACGTAACAACTCGAATGTAATATTTTACAACATTCCTGGCGTGTCGGACCCTACTTCTCGGTGGGAACATTATATGAGTCTACAACGTTGTATATCCTAATCCAAGGCAACCTATTATGTCAGACGTAATATTTAACAATATTCCTGGCGTGTCGGTGCATACTTTTCGGAGGTAACATTACATGCGTCTATAACGGCATATATCCTAATCTAAGGCAACCTAACATCTCGGATGCAATATTTGACTACATTCCTGGCCTGTCGAACCCTACTTCTCGGAGGGAACAGTATATACGTCTATAACGTTATATATCCTAACCTAAGGCAACCTGACATGTCGGATGTAATATTCTACATCATTCCAGGCGTGTCGGACCCTACTTCTCGGTGGGAACATTATATGAGTCTATAACGTTGTATATCCTAATCTAAGGCAACCTATTATCTCAGACGTAATATCTTACAATATTCCTGGCGTGTGAGTGCATACTTTTCGGTGGTAACATTACATGCGTCTATAACGGTATATATCCTAATCTAAGGCAACCTAACATCTCGGATGCAATATTTGACAACATTCCTGTCCTGTCGAACCCTACTTCTCGGAGGGAACAGTATATACGTCTATAACGTTATATATCCTAACCTAAGGCAACCTAACATCTCGGATGTAACATTTGACAACATTCCAGGCGTGTCGGTCTCTACTTCTCGGTGGTAACATTACATGCGTCTATATCGTTATATATCCTAATCTAAGGCAACCTAACATCTCGGATGCAATATTTGACAATATTCCTGGCCTGTCGAACCCTACTTCTCGGTGGGAACAGTATATACGTCTATAACGGTATATATCCTAACCTAAGGCAACCTGACATCTCGGATGTAATATTCTACAACCTTCCAGCCGTGTCGGACCCTACTTATCGGTGGGAACATTATATGCGTCTATAACGTTGTATAGCCTAATCTAAGGCAACCTAACATCTCGGATGCAATATTTGACAACATTCCTGGCCTGTCGACCCCTACTTCTCGGAGGGAACAGCATATACGTCTATAACGTCATATATCCTAACCTAAGGCAACCTAACATCTCGGATGTAACATTTGCCAACATTCCAGGCGTGTCGGTCCCTACGTCTCAGTGGTAACGTTACATGCGTCTATAACGATATATAGCCTAACCTAAGACAACCTAAAATCTCGGATGCAATATTTGACAGCATTCCTGGCCTGTCGAACCCTACTTCTCGGAGGGAACAGTATATACGTCTATAACGTCATATATCCTAACCTAAGGCAACCTGACATCTCGGATGTAACATTTGACAACATTCCAGGCATTTCGGTCCCTACGTCTCGGAGGTAACACTACATGCGTCTATAACGTTATATATCCTAAGCTAAGGCAACCTAACATCTCGGATGCAATATTTGACAACATTCCTGGCCTGTCGAGCCCTACATCTCGGTGGGAACAGTATATACGTCTGTAACGATATATATCCTAACCTAAGGCAACCTAACATCTCGGATGCAATATTTGACAACATTCCTGGCCTGTCGAACCCTACTTCTCGGAGGGAACAGTATATACGTCTATAACGTCATATATCCTAACATAAGGCAACCTAACATCTCGGATGTAACATTTGACAACATTCCAGGCATGTCGGTCCCTACCTCTCGGCGGTAACACTAAATGCGTCTATAACGTTATATATCCTAACCTAAGGCAACCTAACATCTCGGATGCAATATTTGACAACATTCCTGGCCTGTCGAACCCTACTTCTCGGAGGGAACAGTATATACGTCTATAACGTCATATATCCTAACCTAAGGCAACCTAACATCTCGGATGTAACATTTGACAACATTCCAGGCGTGTCGGTATCTACGTCTCGGTGGTAACATTACATGCGTCTATAACGTTATATATCCTAACCTAAGGCAACCTAACATCTCGGATGCAATATTTGACAACATTCCTGGCCTGTCGAACCGTACTTCTCGGAGGGAAGAGTATATACGTCTATAACGTTATATATCCTAACCTAAGGCAACCTGACATCTCGGATGTATTATTCTACAACATTCCAGGCGTGTCGGAACCTACTTCTCGGTGGGAACATTATATGCGTCTATAACGTTGTATATCCTAATCTAAGGCAACCTAACATCTCGGATGCAATATTTGACAACATTCCTGGCCTGTCGAACCCGACTTCTCGGAGGGAACAGTATATACGTTTATAACGGTATATATCCTAATCTAAGGCAGCCTAACATCTCGGATGCAATATTTGACAACATTCCTGGCCTGTCGAACCCTACTTCTCGGAGGGAACAGTATATACGTCTGTAGCGTCATATATCCTAACATAAGGCAACCTAACATCTCGGATGTAACATTTGACAACATTCCAGGCATGTCGGTCCCTACCTCTCGGCGGTAACACTAAATGCGTCTATAACGATATATATCCTAACCTAAGGCAACCTAACATCTCGGATGCAATATTTGACAACATTCCTGGCCTGTCGAACCCTACTTCTCGGAGGGAACAGTATATACGTCTATAACGGTATATATCCTAACCTAAGGCAACCTGACATCTCGGATGTAATATTCTACAACCTTCCAGGCGTGTCGGACCCTAATTCTGGGTGGGAACATTATATGCGTCTATAACGTTGTATATCCTAATCTAAGGCAACCTAACATCTCGGATGCAATATTTGACAACATTCCTGGCCTGTCGAACCCTACTTCTCGGAGGGAACAGCATATACGTCTATAACGTCATATATCCTAACCTAAGGCAACCTAACATCTCGGATGTAACATTTGACAACATTCCAGGCGTGTCGATCCCTACGTCTCGGTGGTAACGTTACATGCGTCTATAACGTTATATATCCTAACCTAAGGCAACCTAACATCTCGGATGCAATATTTGACAACATTCCTGGCCTGTCGAAACCTACTTCTCGGAGGGAACAGTATATACGTCTAAAACGTCACATATCCTAACCTAAGGCAACCTAAAATCTCGGATGTAACATTTGACAACATTCCAGGCGTGTCGGTCCGTACGTCTCGGTGGTAACATTAATGCGTCTATAACGGCAACGTAGCAACTCGGATGTAATATTTTACAACATTCCTGGCATGTCGGACCCTACTTCTCGGTGGGAACAGTATATACGTCCATAACGTTATATATCCTAACCTAAGGCAACCTTACATCTCGGATGCAATATTTGACAACATTCCTGGCCTGTCGAACCCTACTTCTCGGAGGGAACAGTATATACGTCTGTAACGTTATATATCCTAACCTAAGGCAACCTAACATCTCGGATGTAACATTTGACAACATTCCAGGCGTGTCGGTCCCTACGTCTCGGTGGTAACATTAATGCGTCTATAACGGCAACGTAACAACTCGAATGTAATATTTTACAACATTCCTGGCGTGTCGGACCCTACTTCTCGGTGGGAACATTATATGAGTCTACAACGTTGTATATCCTAATCCAAGGCAACCTATTATGTCAGACGTAATATTTTACAATATTCCTGGCGTGTCGGTGCATACTTTTCGGAGGTAACATTACATGCGTCTATAACGGCATATATCCTAATCTAAGGCAACCTAACATCTCGGATGCAATATTTGACTACATTCCTGGCCTGTCGAACCCTACTTCTCGGAGGGAACAGTATATACGTCTATAACGTTATATATCCTAACCTAAGGCAACCTGACATGTCGGATGTAATATTCTACATCTTTCCAGGCGTGTCGGACCCTACTTCTCGGTGGGAACATTATATGAGTGTATAACGTTCTATATCCTAATCTAAGGCAACCTATTATCTCAGACGTAATATCTTACAATATTCCTGGCGTGTGAGTGCATACTTTTCGGTGGTAACATTACATGCGTCTATAACGGTATATATCCTAATCTAAGGCAACCTAACATCTCGGATGCAATATTTGACAACATTCCTGTCCTGTCGAACCCTACTTCTCGGAGGGAACAGTATATACGTCTATAACGTTATATATCCTAACCTAAGGCAACCTAACATCTCGGATGTAACATTTGACAACATTCCAGGCGTGTCGGTCCCTACTTCTCGGTGGTAACATTACATGCGTCTATATCGTTATATATCCTAATCTAAGGCAACCTAACATCTCGGATGCAATATTTGACAATATTCCTGGCCTGTCGAACCCTACTTCTCGGAGGGAACAGTATATACGTCTAAAACGTCACATATCCTAACCTAAGGCAACCTAAAATCTCGGATGTAACATTTGACAACATTCCAGGCGTGTCGGTCCGTACGTCTCGGTGGTAACATTAATGCGTCTATAACGGCAACGTAGCAACTCGGATGTAATATTTTACAACATTCCTGGCATGTCGGACCCTACTTCTCGGTGGGAACAGTATATACGTCCATAACGTTATATATCCTAACCTAAGGCAACCTTACATCTCGGATGCAATATTTGACAACATTCCTGGCCTGTCGAACCCTACTTCTCGGAGGGAACAGTATATACGTCTGTAACGTTATATATCCTAACCTAAGGCAACCTAACATCTCGGATGTAACATTTGACAACATTCCAGGCGTGTCGGTCCCTACGTCTCGGTGGTAACATTAATGCGTCTATAACGGCAACGTAACAACTCGAATGTAATATTTTACAACATTCCTGGCGTGTCGGACCCTACTTCTCGGTGGGAACATTATATGAGTCTACAACGTTGTATATCCTAATCCAAGGCAACCTATTATGTCAGACGTAATATTTTACAATATTCCTGGCGTGTCGGTGCATACTTTTCGGAGGTAACATTACATGCGTCTATAACGGCATATATCCTAATCTAAGGCAACCTAACATCTCGGATGCAATATTTGACTACATTCCTGGCCTGTCGAACCCTACTTCTCGGAGGGAACAGTATATACGTCTATAACGTTATATATCCTAACCTAAGGCAACCTGACATGTCGGATGTAATATTCTACATCTTTCCAGGCGTGTCGGACCCTACTTCTCGGTGGGAACATTATATGAGTGTATAACGTTCTATATCCTAATCTAAGGCAACCTATTATCTCAGACGTAATATCTTACAATATTCCTGGCGTGTGAGTGCATACTTTTCGGTGGTAACATTACATGCGTCTATAACGGTATATATCCTAATCTAAGGCAACCTAACATCTCGGATGCAATATTTGACAACATTCCTGTCCTGTCGAACCCTACTTCTCGGAGGGAACAGTATATACGTCTATAACGTTATATATCCTAACCTAAGGCAACCTAACATCTCGGATGTAACATTTGACAACATTCCAGGCGTGTCGGTCCCTACTTCTCGGTGGTAACATTACATGCGTCTATATCGTTATATATCCTAATCTAAGGCAACCTAACATCTCGGATGCAATATTTGACAATATTCCTGGCCTGTCGAACCCTAATTCTCGGTGGGAACAGTATATACGTCTATAACGGTATATATCCTAACCTAAGGCAACCTGACATCTCGGATGTAATATTCTACAACCTTCCAGGCGTGTCGGACCCTACTTATCGGTGGGAACATTATATGCGTCTATAACGTTGTATAGCCTAATCTAAGGCAACCTAACATCTCGGATGTAACATTTGACAACATTCCAGGCGTGTCGATCCCTACGTCTCGGTGGTAACGTTACATGTGTCTATAACGTTATATATCCTAACCTAAGGCAACCTAACAACTCGGATGTAACATTTGACATAATTTCTGGCGTGTCGGACCCTACTTCTCGGTGGGAACAGTATATACGGCTAAAACGCTATATATCCTAACCTAAGGCAACCTGACATCTCGGATGTAATATTCTACAACCTGCCAGGCGTGTCGGACCCTACTTCTCGGAGGGAACAGTATATACGTCTATAACGGTATATATCCTAACCTAAGGCAACCTGACATCTCGGATGTAATATTCTACAACCTTCCAGGCGTGTCGGACCCTAATTCTGGGTGGGAACATTATATGCGTCTATAACGTTGTATATCCTAATCTAAGGCAACCTAACATCTCGGATGCAATATTTGACAACATTCCAGGCGTGTCGGTCCCTACTTCTCGGTGGTAACATTACATGCGTCTATAACGTTATATATCCTAACCTAAGGCAACCTAACAACTCGGATGTAACATTTGACAACATTTCTGGCGTGTCGGACCCTACTTCTCGGTGGGAACAGTATATACGTCTATAACGGTATATATCCTAACCTAAGGCAACCTGACATTTCGGATGTAATATTCTACAACCTTCCAGGCGTGTCGGACCCTACTTATCGGTGGGAACATTATATGCGTCTATAACGTTGTATATCCTAATCTAAGGCAACCTAACATCTCGGATGCAATATTTGACAACATTCCTGGCCTGTCGAACCCTACTTCTCGGAGGGAACAGCATATACGTCTATAACGTCATATATCCTAACCTAAGGCAACCTAACATCTCGGATGTAACATTTGACAACATTCCAGGCGTGTCGATCCCTACGTCTCGGTGGTAACGTTACATGCGTCTATAACGTTATATATCCTAACCTAAGGCAACCTAACATCTCGGATGCAATATTTGACAACATTCCTGGCCTGTCGAAACCTACTTCTCGGAGGGAACAGTATATACGTCTAAAACGTCACATATCCTAACCTAAGGCAACCTAAAATCTCGGATGTAACATTTGACAACATTCCAGGCGTGTCGGTCCCTACGTCTCGGTGGTAACATTAATGCGTCTATAACGGCAACGTAGCAACTCGGATGTAATATTTTACAACATTCCTGGCGTGTCGGACCCTACTTCTCGGTGGGAACAGTATATACGTCCATAACGTTATATATCCTAACCTAAGGCAACCTTACATCTCGGATGCAATATTTGACAACATTCCTGGCCTGTCGAACCCTACTTCTCGGAGGGAACAGTATATACGTCTGTAACGTTATATATCCTAACCTAAGGCAACCTAACATCTCGGATGTAACATTTGACAACATTCCAGGCGTGTCGGTCCCTACGTCTCGGTGGTAACATTAATGCGTCTATAACGGCAACGTAACAACTCGAATGTAATATTTTACAACATTCCTGGCGTGTCGGACCCTACTTCTCGGTGGGAACATTATATGAGTCTACAACGTTGTATATCCTAATCCAAGGCAACCTATTATGTCAGACGTAATATTTTACAATATTCCTGGCGTGTCGGTGCATACTTTTCGGAGGTAACATTACATGCGTCTATAACGGCATATATCCTAATCTAAGGCAACCTAACATCTCGGATGCAATATTTGACTACATTCCTGGCCTGTCGAACCCTACTTCTCGGAGGGAACAGTATATACGTCTATAACGTTATATATCCTAACCTAAGGCAACCTGACATGTCGGATGTAATATTCTACATCATTCCAGGCGTGTCGGACCCTACTTCTCGGTGGGAACATTATATGAGTCTATAACGTTGTATATCCTAATCTAAGGCAACCTATTATCTCAGACGTAATATCTTACAATATTCCTGGCGTGTGAGTGCATACTTTTCGGTGGTAACATTACATGCGTCTATAACGGTATATATCCTAATCTAAGGCAACCTAACATCTCGGATGCAATATTTGACAACATTCCTGTCCTGTCGAACCCTACTTCTCGGAGGGAACAGTATATACGTCTATAACGTTATATATCCTATCCTAAGGCAACCTAACATCTCGGATGTAACATTTGACAACATTCCAGGCGTGTCGGTCTCTACTTCTCGGTGGTAACATTACATGCGTCTATATCGTTATATATCCTAATCTAAGGCAACCTAACATCTCGGATGCAATATTTGACAATATTCCTGGCCTGTCGAACCCTACTTCTCGGTGGGAACAGTATATACGTCTATAACGGTATATATCCTAACCTAAGGCAACCTGACATCTCGGATGTAATATTCTACAACCTTCCAGGCGTGTCGGACCCTACTTATCGGTGGGAACATTATATGCGTCTATAACGTTGTATAGCCTAATCTAAGGCAACCTAACATCTCGGATGCAATATTTGACAACATTCCTGGCCTGTCGACCCCTACTTCTCGGAGGGAACAGCATATACGTCTATAACGTCATATATCCTAACCTAAGGCAACCTAACATCTCGGATGTAACATTTGCCAACATTCCAGGCGTGTCGGTCCCTACGTCTCAGTGGTAACGTTACATGCGTCTATAACGATATATAGCCTAACCTAAGACAACCTAAAATCTCGGATGCAATATTTGACAGCATTCCTGGCCTGTCGAACCCTACTTCTCGGAGGGAACAGTATATACGTCTATAACGTCATATATCCTAACCTAAGGCAACCTGACATCTCGGATGTAACATTTGACAACATTCCAGGCGTGTCGGTCCCTACGTCTCGGTGGTAACATTACATGCGTCTATAACGTTATATATCCTAATCTAAGGCAACCTAACATCTCGGATGCAATATTTGACAATATTCCTGGCCTGTCGAACCCTACGTCGCGGAGGGAACAGCATATACGTCTATAACGTCATGTATCCTAACCTAAGGCAACCTAACATCTCGGATGTAACATTTGACAACATTCCAGGCGTGTCGATCCCTACGTCTCGGTGGTAACGTTACATGCGTCTATAACGTTATATATCCTAACCTAAGGCAACCTAACATCTCGGATGCAATATTTGACAATATTCCTGGCCTGTCAAACCCTACTTCTCGGAGGGAACAGTATATACGCCTATAACGTCATATATCCTAACCTGAGGCAACCTAACATCTCGGATGTAACATTCGACAACATTCCAGGCATGTCGGTCCCTACGTCTCGGTGGTAACATTACATGCGTCTGTAACGTTATATATCCTAATCTAAGGCAACCTAACATCTCGGATGCAATATTTGACAACATTCCTGGCCTGTCGAAACCTACTTCTCGGAGGGAACAGTATATACGTCTATAACCGCATATATCCTAACCTAAGGCAACCTGACATCTCGGATGTAATATTCTACAACCTTCCAGGCGTGTCGGTCCCTACGTCTCAGTGGTAACGTTACATGCGTCTATAACGATATATACCCTAACCTAAGACAACCTACCATCTCGGATGCAATATTTGACAACATTCCTGGCCTGTCGAACCCTACTTCTCGGAGGGAACAGTATATACGTCTGTAACGTTATATATCCTAACCTAAGGCAACCTAACATCTCGGATGTAACATTTGACAACATTCCATGCGTGTCGGGCCCTACGTCTCGGAGGTAACATTACATGCGTCTATAACGTTATATATCCTAACCTAAGCAACCTAACATCTCGGATGCACTATTTGACAACATTCCTGGACTGTCAAACCCTATCTCTCGGTGGGAACAGTATATACGTCTATAACGATATATATCGTAACCTAAGGCAACCTAACATGTCGGATGTAACATTTGACAACATTCCAGGCGTGTCGGTCCCTACGTCTCGGTGGTAACATGAATGCGTCTATAACGGCAACGTAACAACTCGGATGTAATATTTTACATCATTCCAGGCGTGTCGGACCCTACTTCTCGGTGGGAACATTATATGAGTCTATAACGTTGTATATCCTAATCTAAGGCAACCTATTATCTCAGACGTAATATTTTACAATATTCCTGGCGTGTGAGTGCATACTTTTCGGTGGTAACATTAAATGCGTCTATAACGGTATATATCCTAATCTAAGGCAACCTAACATCTCGGATGCAATATTTGACAATATTCCTGGCCTGTCGAACCCTACTTCTCGGAGGGAACAGCATATACGTCTATAACGTCATATATCCTAACCTAAGGCAACCTAACATCTCGGATGTAACATTTGACAACATTCCAGGCGTGTCGATCCCTACGTCTCGGTGGTAACGTTACATGCGTCTATAACGTTATATATCCTAACCTAAGGCAACCTAACATCTCGGATGCAATATTTGACAACATTCCTGGCCTGTCGAAACCTACTTCTCGGAGGGAACAGTATATACGTCTAAAACGTCACATATCCTAACCTAAGGCAACCTAAAATCTTGGATGTAACATTTGACAACATTCCAGGCGTGTCGGTCCCTACGTCTCGGTGGTAACATTAATGCGTCTATAACGGCAACGTAGCAACTCGGATGTAATATTTTACAACATTCCTGGCGTGTCGGACCCTACTTCTCGGTGGGAACAGTATATACGTCCATAACGTTATATATCCTAACCTAAGGCAACCTTACATCTCGGATGCAAT
Organism: Xylocopa violacea; assembly: GCA_963969225.1. Taxonomy (NCBI): domain Eukaryota; kingdom Metazoa; phylum Arthropoda; class Insecta; order Hymenoptera; family Apidae; genus Xylocopa; species Xylocopa violacea. The sequence goes on from CAXAJV010000828.1 coordinate 497,823, forward strand.
ATTTGACAACATTCCTGGCCTGTCGAACCCTACTTCTCGGAGGGAACAGTATATACGTCTGTAACGTTATATATCCTAACCTAAGGCAACCTAACATCTCGGATGTAACATTTGACAACATTCCAGGCGTGTCGGTCCCTACGTCTCGGTGGTAACATTAATGCGTCTATAACGGCAACGTAACAACTCGAATGTAATATTTTACAACATTCCTGGCGTGTCGGACCCTACTTCTCGGTGGGAACATTATATGAGTCTACAACGTTGTATATCCTAATCCAAGGCAACCTATTATGTCAGACGTAATATTTTACAATATTCCTGGCGTGTCGGTGCATACTTTTCGGAGGTAACATTACATGCGTCTATAACGGCATATATCCTAATCTAAGGCAACCTAACATCTCGGATGCAATATTTGACTACATTCCTGGCCTGTCGAACCCTACTTCTCGGAGGGAACAGTATATACGTCTATAACGTTATATATCCTAACCTAAGGCAACCTGACATGTCGGATGTAATATTCTACATCATTCCAGGCGTGTCGGACCCTACTTCTCGGTGGGAACATTATATGAGTCTATAACGTTGTATATCCTAATCTAAGGCAACCTATTATCTCAGACGTAATATCTTACAATATTCCTGGCGTGTGAGTGCATACTTTTCGGTGGTAACATTACATGCGTCTATAACGGTATATATCCTAATCTAAGGCAACCTAACATCTCGGATGCAATATTTGACAACATTCCTGTCCTGTCGAACCCTACTTCTCGGAGGGAACAGTATATACGTCTATAACGTTATATATCCTAACCTAAGGCAACCTAACATCTCGGATGTAACATTTGACAACATTCCAGGCGTGTCGGTCTCTACTTCTCGGTGGTAACATTACATGCGTCTATATCGTTATATATCCTAATCTAAGGCAACCTAACATCTCGGATGCAATATTTGACAATATTCCTGGCCTGTCGAACCCTACTTCTCGGTGGGAACAGTATATACGTCTATAACGGTATATATCCTAACCTAAGGCAACCTGACATCTCGGATGTAATATTCTACAACCTTCCAGGCGTGTCGGACCCTACTTATCGGTGGGAACATTATATGCGTCTATAACGTTGTATAGCCTAATCTAAGGCAACCTAACATCTCGGATGCAATATTTGACAACATTCCTGGCCTGTCGACCCCTACTTCTCGGAGGGAACAGCATATACGTCTATAACGTCATATATCCTAACCTAAGGCAACCTAACATCTCGGATGTAACATTTGCCAACATTCCAGGCGTGTCGGTCCCTACGTCTCAGTGGTAACGTTACATGCGTCTATAACGATATATAGCCTAACCTAAGACAACCTAAAATCTCGGATGCAATATTTGACAGCATTCCTGGCCTGTCGAACCCTACTTCTCGGAGGGAACAGTATATACGTCTATAACGTCATATATCCTAACCTAAGGCAACCTGACATCTCGGATGTAACATTTGACAACATTCCAGGCGTGTCGGTCCCTACGTCTCGGTGGTAACATTACATGCGTCTATAACGTTATATATACTAATCTAAGGCAACCTAACATCTCGGATGCAATATTTGACAATATTCCTGGCCTGTCGAACCCTACGTCGCGGAGGGAACAGCATATACGTCTATAACGTCATATATCCTAACCTAAGGCAACCTAACATCTCGGATGTAACATTTGACAACATTCCATGCGTGTCGGGCCCTACGTCTCGGAGGTAACATTACATGCGTCTATAACGTTATATATCCTAACCTAAGCAACCTAACATCTCGGATGCACTATTTGACAACATTCCTGGACTGTCAAACCCTATCTCTCGGTGGGAACAGTATATACGTCTATAACGATATATATCGTAACCTAAGGCAACCTAACATGTCGGATGTAACATTTGACAACATTCCAGGCGTGTCGGTCCCTACGTCTTGGTGGTAACATGAATGCGTCTATAACGGCAACGTAACAACTCGGATGTAATATTTTACATCATTCCAGGCGTGTCGGACCCTACTTCTCGGTGGGAACATTATATGAGTCTATAACGTTGTATATCCTAATCTAAGGCAACCTATTATCTCAGACGTAATATTTTACAATATTCCTGGCGTGTGAGTGCATACTTTTCGGTGGTAACATTAAATGCGTCTATAACGGTATATATCCTAATCTAAGGCAACCTAACATCTCGGATGCAATATTTGACAATATTCCTGGCCTGTCGAACCCTACTTCTCGGAGGGAACAGTATATACGTCTGTAACGTCATATATCCTAACGTGAGGCAACCTAACATCTCGGATGTATCATTCGACAACATTCCAGGCATGTCGGTCCCTACGTCTCGGTGGTAACATTACATGCGTCTATAACGTTATATATCCTAATCTAAGGCAACCTAACATCTCGGATGCAATATTTGACAACATTCCTGGCCTGTCGAAACCTACTTCTCGGAGGGAACAGTATAAACGTCTGTAACGTCAAATATACTAACCTAAGGCAACCTAACATCTCGGATGTAATATTCTACAACCTTCCAGGCGTGTCGGACCCTACTTCTCGGTGGGAACATTATATGCGTCTATAACGTTGTATATCCTAATCTAAGGCAACCTAACATCTCGGATGCAATATTTGACAACATTCCAGGCGTGTCGGTCCCTACTTCTCGGTGGTAACATTACATGCGTCTATAACGTTATATATCCTAACCTAAGGCAACCTAACAACTCGGATGTAACATTTGACAACATTTCTGGCGTGTCGGACCCTACTTCTCGGTGGGAACAGTATATACGTCTATAACGGTATATATCCTAACCTAAGGGAACCTGACATCTCGGATGTAATATTCTACAACCTTCCAGGCGTGTCGGACCCTACTTATCGGTGGGAACATTATATGCGTCTATAACGTTGTATATCCTAATCTAAGGCAACCTAACATCTCGGATGCAATATTTGACAACATTCCTGGCCTGTCGAACCCTACTTCTCGGAGGGAACAGCATATACGTCTATAACGTCATATATCCTAACCTAAGGCAACCTAACATCTCGGATGTAACATTTGACAACATTCCAGGCGTGTCGATCCCTACGTCTCGGTGGTAACGTTACATGCGTCTATAACGTTATATATCCTAACCTAAGGCAACCTAACATCTCGGATGCAATATTTGACAACATTCCTGGCCTGTCGAACCCTACTTCTCGGAGGGAACAGTATTTACGTCTATAACGTTATATATCCTAACCTAAGGCAACCTGACATGTCGGATGTAATATTCTACATCATTTCAGGCGTGTCGGACCCTACTTCTCGGTGGGAACATTATATGAGTCAATAACGTTGTATATCCTAATCTAAGGCAACCTAACATCTCGGATGCACTATTTGACAACATTCCTGGACTGTCAAACCCTATCTCTCGGTGGGAACAGTATATACGTCTATAACGATATATATCGTAACCTAAGGCAACCTAACATCTCGGATGTAACATTTGACAACATTCCAGGCGTGTCGGTCCTTACGTCTCGGTGGTAACATGAATGCGTCTATAACGGCAACGTAACATCTCGGATGTAATATTTTACATCATTCCAGGCGTGTCGGACCCTACTTCTCGGTGGGAACATTATATGAGTCTATAACGTTGTATATCCTAATCTAAGGCAACCTATTATCTCAGACGTAATATTTTACAATATTCCTGGCGTGTGAGTGCATACTTTTCGGTGGTAACATTAAATGCGTCTATAACGGTATATATCCTAATCTAAGGCAACCTAACATCTCGGATGCAATATTTGACAATATTCCTGGCCTGTCGAACCCTACGTCTCGGTGGGAACAGTATATACGCCTATAACGTCATATATCCTAACCTAAGGCAACCTAACATCTCGGATGTAACATTTGACAACATTCCAGGCGTGTCGGGCCCTACGTCTCGGAGCTAACATTACATGCGTCTATAACGTTATATATCCTAACCTAAGGCAACCTAACATCTCGGATGCACTATTTGACAACATTCCTGGACTGTCAAACCCTATCTCTCGGTGGGAACAGTATATACGTTTATAACGATATATATCCTAACCTAAGGCAACCTAACATCTCGGATGCAATATTTGACAACATTCCTGGCCTGTCGAACCCTACTTCTCGGTGGGAACAGTATATACGTCTATAACGGTATATATCCTAACCTAAGGCAACCTGACATCTCGGATGTAATATTCTACAACCTTCCAGGCGTGTCGGACCCTACTTATCGGTGGGAACATTATATGCGTCTATAACGTTGTATAGCCTAATCTAAGGCAACCTAACATCTCGGATGCAATATTTGACAACATTCCTGGCCTGTCGACCCCTACTTCTCGGAGGGAACAGCATATACGTCTATAACGTCATATATCCTAACCTAAGGCAACCTAACATCTCGGATGTAACATTTGCCAACATTCCAGGCGTGTCGGTCCCTACGTCTCAGTGGTAACGTTACATGCGTCTATAACGATATATAGCCTAACCTAAGACAACCTAAAATCTCGGATGCAATATTTGACAGCATTCCTGGCCTGTCGAACCCTACTTCTCGGAGGGAACAGTATATACGTCTATAACGTCATATATCCTAACCTAAGGCAACCTGACATCTCGGATGTAACATTTGACAACATTCCAGGCGTGTCGGTCCCTACGTCTCGGTGGTAACATTACATGCGTCTATAACGTTATATATACTAATCTAAGGCAACCTAACATCTCGGATGCAATATTTGACAATATTCCTGGCCTGTCGAACCCTACGTCGCGGAGGGAACAGCATATACGTCTATAACGTCATATATCCTAACCTAAGGCAACCTAACATCTCGGATGTAACATTTGACAACATTCCAGGCGTGTCGATCCCTACGTCTCGGTGGTAACGTTACATGCGTCTATAACGTTATATATCCTAACCTAAGGCAACCTAACATCTCGGATGCAATATTTGACAATATTCCTGGCCTGTCGAACCCTACTTCTCGGAGGGAACAGTATATACGCCTATAACGTCATATATCCTAACCTGAGGCAACCTAACATCTCGGATGTAACATTCGACAACATTCCAGGCATGTCGGTCCCTACGTCTCGGTGGTAACATTACATGCGTCTGTAACGTTATATATCCTAATCTAAGGCAACCTAACATCTCGGATGCAATATTTGAAAACATTCCTGGCCTGTCGAAACCTACTTCTCGGAGGGAACAGTATATACGTCTATAACCGCATATATCCTAACCTAAGGCAACCTGACATCTCGGATGTAATATTCTACAACCTTCCAGGCGTGTCGGTCCCTACGTCTCAGTGGTAACGTTACATGCGTCTATAACGATATATACCCTAACCTAAGACAACCTAACATCTCGGATGCAATATTTGACAACATTCCTGGCCTGTCGAACCCTACTTCTCGGAGGGAACAGTATATACGTCTGTAACGTTATATATCCTAACCTAAGGCAACCTAACATCTCGGATGTAACATTTGACAACATTCCATGCGTGTCGGGCCCTACGTCTCGGAGGTAACATTACATGCGTCTATAACGTTATATATCCTAACCTAAGCAACCTAACATCTCGGATGCACTATTTGACAACATTCCTGGACTGTCAAACCCTATCTCTCGGTGGGAACAGTATATACGTCTATAACGATATATATCGTAACCTAAGGCAACCTAACATGTCGGATGTAACATTTGATAACATTCCAGGCGTGTCGGTCCCTACGTCTCGGTGGTAACATGAATGCGTCTATAACGGCAACGTAACAACTCGGATGTAATATTTTACATCATTCCAGGCGTGTCGGACCCTACTTCTCGGTGGGAACATTATATGAGTCTATAACGTTGTATATCCTAATCTAAGGCAACCTATTATCTCAGACGTAATATTTTACAATATTCCTGGCGTGTGAGTGCATACTTTTCGGTGGTAACATTAAATGCGTCTATAACGGTATATATCCTAATCTAAGGCAACCTAACATCTCGGATGCAATATTTGACAATATTCCTGGCCTGTCGAACCCTACTTCTCGGAGGGAACAGTATATACGTCTGTAACGTCATATATCCTAACGTGAGGCAACCTAACATCTCGGATGTATCATTCGACAACATTCCAGGCATGTCGGTCCCTACGTCTCGGTGGTAACATTACATGCGTCTATAACGTTATATATCCTAATCTAAGGCAACCTAACATCTCGGATGCAATATTTGACAACATTCCTGGCCTGTCGAAACCTACTTCTCGGAGGGAACAGTATAAACGTCTGTAACGTCAAATATACTAACCTAAGGCAACCTAACATCTCGGATGTAATATTCTACAACCTTCCAGGCGTGTCGGACCCTACTTCTCGGTGGGAACATTATATGCGTCTATAACGTTGTATATCCTAATCTAAGGCAACCTAACATCTCGGATGCAATATTTGACAACATTCCAGGCGTGTCGGTCCCTACTTCTCGGTGGTAACATTACATGCGTCTATAACGTTATATATCCTAACCTAAGGCAACCTAACAACTCGGATGTAACATTTGACAACATTTCTGGCGTGTCGGACCCTACTTCTCGGTGGGAACAGTATATACGTCTATAACGGTATATATCCTAACCTAAGGGAACCTGACATCTCGGATGTAATATTCTACAACCTTCCAGGCGTGTCGGACACTACTTATCGGTGGGAACATTATATGCGTCTATAACGTTGTATATCCTAATCTAAGGCAACCTAACATCTCGGATGCAATATTTGACAACATTCCTGGCCTGTCGAACCCTACTTCTCGGAGGGAACAGTATATACGTCTATAACGTTATATATCCTAACCTAGGGCAACCTAACATCTCGGATGTGATATTCTACAACCTTCCAGGCGTGTCGGACCCTACTTCTCGGAGGTAACACTACATGCGTCTATAACGTTATATATCCTAACCTAAGGCAACCTAACATCTCGGATGCAATATTTGACAACATTCCTGCCCTGTCGAACCCTACCTCTCGGTGGGAACAGTATACGCGTCTATAACGATATATATCCTAACCTAAGACAACCTAACATCTCGGATGTAACATTTGCCAACATTCCAGCCGTGTCGGTCCCTACGTCTCAGTGGTAACGTTACATGCGTCTATAACGATATATACCCTAACCTAGGAGAACCTAAAATCTCGGATGCAATATTTGACAACATTCCTGGCCTGTCGAACCCTACGTCTCGGAGGTAACAGTATATACGTCTATAACGTCATATATCCTAACCTAAGGCAACCTAACATCTCGGATGTAATATTCTACAACCTTCCAGGCGTGTCGGACCCTACTTATCGGTGGGAACATTATATGCGTCTATAACGTTGTATATCCTAATCTAAGGCAACCTAACATCTCGGATGCAATATTTGACAACATTCCTGGCCTGTCGACCCCTACTTCTCGGAGGGAACAGCATATACGTCTATAACGTCATATATCCTAACCTAAGGCAACCTAACATCTCGGATGTAACATTTGCCAACATTCCAGGCGTGTCGGTCCCTACGTCTCAGTGGTAACGTTACATGCGTCTATAACGATATATAGCCTAACCTAAGACAACCTAACATCTCGGATGCAATATTTGACAACATTCCTGGCCTGTCGAACCCTACTTCTCGGAGGGAACAGTATATACGTCTGTAACGTTATATATCCTAACCTAAGGCAACCTAACATCTCGGATGTAACATTTGACAACATTCCATGCGTGTCGGGCCCTACATCTCGGAGGTAACATTACATGCGTCTATAACGTTATATATCCTAACCTAAGGCAACCTAACATCTCGGATGCACTATTTGACAACATTCCTGGACTGTCAAACCCTATCTCTCGGTGGGAACAGTATATACGTCTATAACGATATATATCGTAACCTAAGGCAACCTAACATCTCGGATGTAACATTTGACAACATTCCAGGCGTGTCGGTCCCTACGTCTCGGTGGTAACATGAATGCGTCTATAACGGCAACGTAACATCTCGGATGTAATATTTTACATCATTCCAGGCGTGTCGGACCCTACTTCTCGGTGGGAACATTATATGAGTCTATAACGTTGTATATCCTAATCTAAGGCAACCTATTATCTCAGACGTAATATTTTACAATATTCCTGGCGTGTGAGTGCATACTTTTCGGTGGTAACATTAAATGCGTCTATAACGGTATATATCCTAATCTAAGGCAACCTAACATCTCGGATGCAATATTTGACAATATTCCTGGCCTGTCGAACCCTACGTCTCGGTGGGAACAGTATATACGCCTATAACGTCATATATCCTAACCTGAGGCAACCTAACATCTCGGATGTATCATTCGACAACATTCCAGGCATGTCGGTCCCTACGTCTCGGTGGTAACATTACATGCGTCTATAACGTTATATATCCTAATCTAAGGCAACCTAACATCTCGGATGCAATATTTGACAACATTCCTGGCCTGTCGAAACCTACTTCTCGGAGGGAACAGTATATACGTCTGTAACGTTATATATCCTGACCTAAGGCAACCTAACATCTCGGATGTAACATTTGACAACATTCCAGGCGTGTCGGGCCCTACGTCTCGGAGCTAACATTACATGCGTCTATAACGTTATATATCCTAACCTAAGGCAACCTAACATCTCGGATGCACTATTTGACAACATTCCTGGACTGTCAAACCCTATCTCTCGGTGGGAACAGTATATACGTTTATAACGATATATATCCTAACCTAAGGCAACCTAACATCTCGGATGCAATATTTGACAACATTCCTGGCCTGTCGAACCCTACTTCTCGGAGGGAACAGTATATACGTCTATAACGTCATATATCCTGACCTAAGGCAACCTAACATCTCGGATGTAACATTTGACAACATTCCAGGCGTGTCGGTCCCTACGTCTCGGTGGTAACATTACATGCGTCTATAACGTTATATATCCTAATCTAAGGCAACCTAACATCTCGGATGTAACATTTGACAACATTCCAGGCGTGTCGGGCCCTACGTCTCGGTGGTAACATTAATGCGTCTATAACGGCAACGTAACAACTCGGATGTAATATTTTACAACATTCCTGGCGTGTCGGACCCTACTTCTCGGTGGGAACATTATATGAGTCTATAGCGTTGTATATCCTAATCCAAGGCAACCTATTATCTCAGACGTAATATTTTACAATATTCCTGGCGTGTCGGTGCATACTTTTCGGAGGTAACATTACATGCGTCTATAACGGCATATATCCTAATCTAAGGCAACCTAACATCTCGGATGCAATATTTAACAACATTCCTGGCCTGTCGAACCCTACTTCTCGGAGGGAACAGCATATACGTCTATAACGTCATATATCCTAACCTAAGGCAACCTAACATCTCGGATGTAACATTTGACAACATTCCAGGCGTGTCGATCCCTACGTCTCGGTGGTAACGTTACATGTGTCTATAACGTTATATATCCTAACCTAAGGCAACCTGACATCTCGGATGTAATATTCTACAACCTTCCAGGCGTGTCGGACCCTAATTCTGGGTGGGAACATTATATGCGTCTATAACGTTGTATATCCTAATCTAAGGCAACCTAACATCTCGGATGCAATATTTGACAACATTCCTGGCCTGTCGAACCCTACTTCTCGGAGGGAACAGCATATACGTCTATAACGTCATATATCCTAACCTAAGGCAACCTAACATCTCGGATGTAACATTTGACAACATTCCAGGCGTGTCGATCCCTACGTCTCGGTGGTAACGTTACATGCGTCTATAACGTTATATATCCTAACCTAAGGCAACCTAACATCTCGGATGCAATATTTGACAACATTCCTGGCCTGTCGAAACCTACTTCTCGGAGGGAACAGTATATACGTCTAAAACGTCACATATCCTAACCTAAGGCAACCTAAAATCTCGGATGTAACATTTGACAACATTCCAGGCGTGTCGGTCCCTACGTCTCGGTGGTAACATTAATGCGTCTATAACGGCAACGTAGCAACTCGGATGTAATATTTTACAACATTCCTGGCGTGTCGGACCCTACTTCTCGGTGGGAACAGTATATACGTCCATAACGTTATATATCCTAACCTAAGGCAACCTTACATCTCGGATGCAATATTTGACAACATTCCTGGCCTGTCGAACCCTACTTCTCGGAGGGAACAGTATATACGTCTGTAACGTTATATATCCTAACCTAAGGCAACCTAACATCTCGGATGTAACATTTGACAACATTCCAGGCGTGTCGGTCCCTACGTCTCGGTGGTAACATTAATGCGTCTATAACGGCAACGTAACAACTCGAATGTAATATTTTACAACATTCCTGGCGTGTCGGACCCTACTTCTCGGTGGGAACATTATATGAGTCTATAGCGTTGTATATCCTAATCCAAGGCAACCTATTATCTCAGACGTAATATTTTACAATATTCCTGGCGTGTCGGTGCATACTTTTCGGAGGTAACATTACATGCGTCTATAACGGCATATATCCTAATCTAAGGCAACCTAACATCTCGGATGCAATATTTAACAACATTCCTGGCCTGTCGAACCCTACTTCTCGGAGGGAACAGCATATACGTCTATAACGTCATATATCCTAACCTAAGGCAACCTAACATCTCGGATGTAACATTTGACAACATTCCAGGCGTGTCGATCCCTACGTCTCGGTGGTAACGTTACATGTGTCTATAACGTTATATATCCTAACCTAAGGCAACCTGACATCTCGGATGTAATATTCTACAACCTTCCAGGCGTGTCGGACCCTAATTCTGGGTGGGAACATTATATGCGTCTATAACGTTGTATATCCTAATCTAAGGCAACCTAACATCTCGGATGCAATATTTGACAACATTCCTGGCCTGTCGAACCCTACTTCTCGGAGGGAACAGCATATACGTCTATAACGTCATATATCCTAACCTAAGGCAACCTAACATCTCGGATGTAACATTTGACAACATTCCAGGCGTGTCGATCCCTACGTCTCGGTGGTAACGTTACATGCGTCTATAACGTTATATATCCTAACCTAAGGCAACCTAACATCTCGGATGCAATATTTGACAACATTCCTGGCCTGTCGAAACCTACTTCTCGGAGGGAACAGTATATACGTCTAAAACGTCACATATCCTAACCTAAGGCAACCTAAAATCTCGGATGTAACATTTGACAACATTCCAGGCGTGTCGGTCCCTACGTCTCGGTGGTAACATTAATGCGTCTATAACGGCAACGTAGCAACTCGGATGTAATATTTTACAACATTCCTGGCGTGTCGGACCCTACTTCTCGGTGGGAACAGTATATACGTCCATAACGTTATATATCCTAACCTAAGGCAACCTTACATCTCGGATGCAATATTTGACAACATTCCTGGCCTGTCGAACCCTACTTCTCGGAGGGAACAGTATATACGTCTGTAACGTTATATATCCTAACCTAAGGCAACCTAACATCTCGGATGTAACATTTGACAACATTCCAGGCGTGTCGGTCCCTACGTCTCGGTGGTAACATTAATGCGTCTATAACGGCAACGTAACAACTCGAATGTAATATTTTACAACATTCCTGGCGTGTCGGACCCTACTTCTCGGTGGGAACATTATATGAGTCTACAACGTTGTATATCCTAATCCAAGGCAACCTATTATGTCAGACGTAATATTTTACAATATTCCTGGCGTGTCGGTGCATACTTTTCGGAGGTAACATTACATGCGTCTATAACGGCATATATCCTAATCTAAGGCAACCTAACATCTCGGATGCAATATTTGACTACATTCCTGGCCTGTCGAACCCTACTTCTCGGAGGGAACAGTATATACGTCTATAACGTTATATATCCTAACCTAAGGCAACCTGACATGTCGGATGTAATATTCTACATCATTCCAGGCGTGTCGGACCCTACTTCTCGGTGGGAACATTATATGAGTCTATAACGTTCTATATCCTAATCTAAGGCAACCTATTATCTCAGACGTAATATCTTACAATATTCCTGGCGTGTGAGTGCATACTTTTCGGTGGTAACATTACATGCGTCTATAACGGTATATATCCTAATCTAAGGCAACCTAACATCTCGGATGCAATATTTGACAACATTCCTGTCCTGTCGAACCCTACTTCTCGGAGGGAACAGTATATACGTCTATAACGTTATATATCCTAACCTAAGGCAACCTAACATCTCGGATGTAACATTTGACAACATTCCAGGCGTGTCGGTCCCTACTTCTCGGTGGTAACATTACATGCGTCTATATCGTTATATATCCTAATCTAAGGCAACCTAACATCTCGGATGCAATATTTGACAATATTCCTGGCCTGTCGAACCCTACTTCTCGGTGGGAACAGTATATACGTCTATAACGGTATATATCCTAACCTAAGGCAACCTGACATCTCGGATGTAATATTCTACAACCTTCCAGGCGTGTCGGACCCTACTTATCGGTGGGAACATTATATGCGTCTATAACGTTGTATAGCCTAATCTAAGGCAACCTAACATCTCGGATGCAATATTTGACAACATTCCTGGCCTGTCGACCCCTACTTCTCGGAGGGAACAGCATATACGTCTATAACCTCATATATCCTAACCTAAGGCAACCTAACATCTCGGATGTAACATTTGCCAACATTCCAGGCGTGTCGGTCCCTACGTCTCAGTGGTAACGTTACATGCGTCTATAACGATATATACCCTAACCTAAGACAACCTAAAATCTCGGATGCAATATTTGACAGCATTCCTGGCCTGTCGAAACCTACTTCTCGGAGGGAACAGTATATACGTCTGTAACGTTATATATCCTGACCTAAGGCAACCTAACATCTCGGATGTAACATTTGACAACATTCCAGGCGTGTCGGGCCCTACGTCTCGGAGCTAACATTACATGCGTCTATAACGTTATATATCCTAACCTAAGGCAACCTAACATCTCGGGTGCACTATTTGACAACATTCCTGGACTGTCAAACCCTATCTCTCGGTGGGAACAGTATATACGTTTATAACGATATATATCCTAACCTAAGGCAACCTAACATCTCGGATGCAATATTTGACAACATTCCTGGCCTGTCGAACCCTACTTCTCGGAGGGAACAGCATATACGTCTATAACGTCATATATCCTAACCTAAGGCAACCTAACATCTCGGATGTAACATTTGACAACATTCCAGGCGTGTCGATCCCTACGTCTCGGTGGTAACGTTACATGTGTCTATAACGTTATATATCCTAACCTAAGGCAACCTGACATCTCGGATGTAATATTCTACAACCTTCCAGGCGTGTCGGACCCTAATTCTGGGTGGGAACATTATATGCGCCTATAACGTTGTATATCCTAATCTAAGGCAACCTAACATCTCGGATGCAATATTTGACAACATTCCTGGCCTGTCGAACCCTACTTCTCGGAGGGAACAGCATATACGTCTATAACGTCATATATCCTAACCTAAGGCAACCTAACATCTCGGATGTAACATTTGACAACATTCCAGGCGTGTCGATCCCTACGTCTCGGTGGTAACGTTACATGCGTCTATAACGTTATATATCCTAACCTAAGGCAACCTAACATCTCGGATGCAATATTTGACAACATTCCTGGCCTGTCGAAACCTACTTCTCGGAGGGAACAGTATATACGTCTAAAACGTCACATATCCTAACCTAAGGCAACCTAAAATCTCGGATGTAACATTTGACAACATTCCAGGCGTGTCGGTCCCTACGTCTCGGTGGTAACATTAATGCGTCTATAACGGCAACGTAGCAACTCGGATGTAATATTTTACAACATTCCTGGCGTGTCGGACCCTACTTCTCGGTGGGAACAGTATATACGTCCATAACGTTATATATCCTAACCTAAGGCAACCTTACATCTCGGATGCAATATTTGACAACATTCCTGGCCTGTCGAACCCTACTTCTCGGAGGGAACAGTATATACGTCTGTAACGTTATATATCCTAACCTAAGGCAACCTAACATCTCGGATGTAACATTTGACAACATTCCAGGCGTGTCGGTCCCTACGTCTCGGTGGTAACATTAATGCGTCTATAACGGCAACGTAACAACTCGAATGTAATATTTTACAACATTCCTGGCGTGTCGGACCCTACTTCTCGGTGGGAACATTATATGAGTCTACAACGTTGTATATCCTAATCCAAGGCAACCTATTATGTCAGACGTAATATTTTACAATATTCCTGGCGTGTCGGTGCATACTTTTCGGAGGTAACATTACATGCGTCTATAACGGCATATATCCTAATCTAAGGCAACCTAACATCTCGGATGCAATATTTGACTACATTCCTGGCCTGTCGAACCCTACTTCTCGGAGGGAACAGTATATACGTCTATAACGTTATATATCCTAACCTAAGGCAACCTGACATGTCGGATGTAATATTCTACATCATTCCAGGCGTGTCGGACCCTACTTCTCGGTGGGAACATTATATGAGTCTATAACGTTCTATATCCTAATCTAAGGCAACCTATTATCTCAGACGTAATATCTTACAATATTCCTGGCGTGTGAGTGCATACTTTTCGGTGGTAACATTACATGCGTCTATAACGGTATATATCCTAATCTAAGGCAACCTAACATCTCGGATGCAATATTTGACAACATTCCTGTCCTGTCGAACCCTACTTCTCGGAGGGAACAGTATATACGTCTATAACGTTATATATCCTAACCTAAGGCAACCTAACATCTCGGATGTAACATTTGACAACATTCCAGGCGTGTCGGTCCCTACTTCTCGGTGGTAACATTACATGCGTCTATATCGTTATATATCCTAATCTAAGGCAACCTAACATCTCGGATGCAATATTTGACAATATTCCTGGCCTGTCGAACCCTACTTCTCGGTGGGAACAGTATATACGTCTATAACGGTATATATCCTAACCTAAGGCAACCTGACATCTCGGATGTAATATTCTACAACCTTCCAGGCGTGTCGGACCCTACTTATCGGTGGGAACATTATATGCGTCTATAACGTTGTATAGCCTAATCTAAGGCAACCTAACATCTCGGATGCAATATTTGACAACATTCCTGGCCTGTCGACCCCTACTTCTCGGAGGGAACAGCATATACGTCTATAACCTCATATATCCTAACCTAAGGCAACCTAACATCTCGGATGTAACATTTGCCAACATTCCAGGCGTGTCGGTCCCTACGTCTCAGTGGTAACGTTACATGCGTCTATAACGATATATACCCTAACCTAAGACAACCTAAAATCTCGGATGCAATATTTGACAGCATTCCTGGCCTGTCGAAACCTACTTCTCGGAGGGAACAGTATATACGTCTGTAACGTTATATATCCTGACCTAAGGCAACCTAACATCTCGGATGTAACATTTGACAACATTCCAGGCGTGTCGGGCCCTACGTCTCGGAGCTAACATTACATGCGTCTATAACGTTATATATCCTAACCTAAGGCAACCTAACATCTCGGGTGCACTATTTGACAACATTCCTGGACTGTCAAACCCTATCTCTCGGTGGGAACAGTATATACGTTTATAACGATATATATCCTAACCTAAGGCAACCTAACATCTCGGATGCAATATTTGACAACATTCCTGGCCTGTCGAACCCTACTTCTCGGAGGGAACAGCATATACGTCTATAACGTCATATATCCTAACCTAAGGCAACCTAACATCTCGGATGTAACATTTGACAACATTCCAGGCGTGTCGATCCCTACGTCTCGGTGGTAACGTTACATGTGTCTATAACGTTATATATCCTAACCTAAGGCAACCTGACATCTCGGATGTAATATTCTACAACCTTCCAGGCGTGTCGGACCCTAATTCTGGGTGGGAACATTATATGCGCCTATAACGTTGTATATCCTAATCTAAGGCAACCTAACATCTCGGATGCAATATTTGACAACATTCCTGGCCTGTCGAACCCTACTTCTCGGAGGGAACAGCATATACGTCTATAACGTCATATATCCTAACCTAAGGCAACCTAACATCTCGGATGTAACATTTGACAACATTCCAGGCGTGTCGATCCCTACGTCTCGGTGGTAACGTTACATGCGTCTATAACGTTATATATCCTAACCTAAGGCAACCTAACATCTCGGATGCAATATTTGACAACATTCCTGGCCTGTCGAAACCTACTTCTCGGAGGGAACAGTATATACGTCTAAAACGTCACATATCCTAACCTAAGGCAACCTAAAATCTCGGATGTAACATTTGACAACATTCCAGGCGTGTCGGTCCCTACGTCTCGGTGGTAACATTAATGCGTCTATAACGGCAACGTAGCAACTCGGATGTAATATTTTACAACATTCCTGGCGTGTCGGACCCTACTTCTCGGTGGGAACAGTATATACGTCCATAACGTTATATATCCTAACCTAAGGCAACCTTACATCTCGGATGCAATATTTGACAACATTCCTGGCCTGTCGAACCCTACTTCTCGGAGGGAACAGTATATACGTCTGTAACGTTATATATCCTAACCTAAGGCAACCTAACATCTCGGATGTAACATTTGACAACATTCCAGGCGTGTCGGTCCCTACGTCTCGGTGGTAACATTAATGCGTCTATAACGGCAACGTAACAACTCGAATGTAATATTTTACAACATTCCTGGCGTGTCGGACCCTACTTCTCGGTGGGAACATTATATGAGTCTACAACGTTGTATATCCTAATCCAAGGCAACCTATTATGTCAGACGTAATATTTTACAATATTCCTGGCGTGTCGGTGCATACTTTTCGGAGGTAACATTACATGCGTCTATAACGGCATATATCCTAATCTAAGGCAACCTAACATCTCGGATGCAATATTTGACTACATTTCTGGCCTGTCGAACCCTACTTCTCGGAGGGAACAGTATATACGTCTATAACGTTATATATCCTAACCTAAGGCAACCTGACATGTCGGATGTAATATTCTACATCATTCCAGGCGTGTCGGACCCTACTTCTCGGTGGGAACATTATATGAGTCTATAACGTTCTATATCCTAATCTAAGGCAACCTATTATCTCAGACGTAATATCTTACAATATTCCTGGCGTGTGAGTGCATACTTTTCGGTGGTAACATTACATGCGTCTATAACGGTATATATCCTAATCTAAGGCAACCTAACATCTCGGATGCAATATTTGACAACATTCCTGTCCTGTCGAACCCTACTTCTCGGAGGGAACAGTATATACGTCTATAACGTTATATATCCTAACCTAAGGCAACCTAACATCTCGGATGTAACATTTGACAACATTCCAGGCGTGTCGGTCCCTACTTCTCGGTGGTAACATTACATGCGTCTATATCGTTATATATCCTAATCTAAGGCAACCTAACATCTCGGATGCAATATTTGACAATATTCCTGGCCTGTCGAACCCTACTTCTCGGTGGGAACAGTATATACGTCTATAACGGTATATATCCTAACCTAAGGCAACCTGACATCTCGGATGTAATATTCTACAACCTTCCAGGCGTGTCGGAACCTACTTATCGGTGGGAACATTATATGCGTCTATAACGTTGTATAGCCTAATCTAAGGCAACCTAACATCTCGGATGCAATATTTGACAACATTCCTGGCCTGTCGACCCCTACTTCTCGGAGGGAACAGCATATACGTCTATAACCTCATATATCCTAACCTAAGGCAACCTAACATCTCGGATGTAACATTTGCCAACATTCCAGGCGTGTCGGTCCCTACGTCTCAGTGGTAACGTTACATGCGTCTATAACGATATATACCCTAACCTAAGACAACCTAAAATCTCGGATGCAATATTTGACAGCATTCCTGGCCTGTCGAAACCTACTTCTCGGAGGGAACAGTATATACGTCTGTAACGTTATATATCCTGACCTAAGGCAACCTAACATCTCGGATGTAACATTTGACAACATTCCAGGCGTGTCGGGCCCTACGTCTCGGAGCTAACATTACATGCGTCTATAACGTTATATATCCTAACCTAAGGCAACCTAACATCTCGGATGCAGTATTTGACAACATTCCTGGACTGTCAAACCCTATCTCTCGGTGGGAACAGTATATACGTTTATAACGATATATATCCTAACCTAAGGCAACCTAACATCTCGGATGCAATATTTGACAACATTCCTGGCCTGTCGAACCCTACTTCTCGGAGGGAACAGCATATACGTCTATAACGTCATATATCCTAACCTAAGGCAACCTAACATCTCGGATGTAACATTTGACAACATTCCAGGCGTGTCGATCCCTACGTCTCGGTGGTAACGTTACATGTGTCTATAACGTTATATATCCTAACCTAAGGCAACCTGACATCTCGGATGTAATATTCTACAACCTTCCAGGCGTGTCGGACCCTAATTCTGGGTGGGAACATTATATGCGCCTATAACGTTGTATATCCTAATCTAAGGCAACCTAACATCTCGGATGCAATATTTGACAACATTCCTGGCCTGTCGAACCCTACTTCTCGGAGGGAACAGCATATACGTCTATAACGTCATATATCCTAACCTAAGGCAACCTAACATCTCGGATGTAACATTTGACAACATTCCAGGCGTGTCGATCCCTACGTCTCGGTGGTAACATTAATGCGTCTATAACGGCAACGTAACAACTCGAATGTAATATTTTACAACATTCCTGGCGTGTCGGACCCTACTTCTCGGTGGGAACATTATATGAGTCTACAACGTTGTATATCCTAATCCAAGGCAACCTATTATGTCAGACGTAATATTTTACAATATTCCTGGCGTGTCGGTGCATACTTTTCGGAGGTAACATTACATGCGTCTATAACGGCATATATCCTAATCTAAGGCAACCTAACATCTCGGATGCAATATTTGACTACATTCCTGGCCTGTCGAACCCTACTTCTCGGAGGGAACAGTATATACGTCTATAACGTTATATATCCTAACCTAAGGCAACCTGACATGTCGGATGTAATATTCTACATCATTCCAGGCGTGTCGGACCCTACTTCTCGGTGGGAACATTATATGAGTCTATAACGTTCTATATCCTAATCTAAGGCAACCTATTATCTCAGACGTAATATCTTACAATATTCCTGGCGTGTGAGTGCATACTTTTCGGTGGTAACATTACATGCGTCTATAACGGTATATATCCTAATCTAAGGCAACCTAACATCTCGGATGCAATATTTGACAACATTCCTGTCCTGTCGAACCCTACTTCTCGGAGGGAACAGTATATACGTCTATAACGTTATATATCCTAACCTAAGGCAACCTAACATCTCGGATGTAACATTTGACAACATTCCAGGCGTGTCGGTCCCTACTTCTCGGTGGTAACATTACATGCGTCTATATCGTTATATATCCTAATCTAAGGCAACCTAACATCTCGGATGCAATATTTGACAATATTCCTGGCCTGTCGAACCCTACTTCTCGGTGGGAACAGTATATACGTCTATAACGGTATATATCCTAACCTAAGGCAACCTGACATCTCGGATGTAATATTCTACAACCTTCCAGGCGTGTCGGACCCTACTTATCGGTGGGAACATTATATGCGTCTATAACGTTGTATAGCCTAATCTAAGGCAACCTAACATCTCGGATGCAATATTTGACAACATTCCTGGCCTGTCGACCCCTACTTCTCGGAGGGAACAGCATATACGTCTATAACCTCATATATCCTAACCTAAGGCAACCTAACATCTCGGATGTAACATTTGCCAACATTCCAGGCGTGTCGGTCCCTACGTCTCAGTGGTAACGTTACATGCGTCTATAACGATATATACCCTAACCTAAGACAACCTAAAATCTCGGATGCAATATTTGACAGCATTCCTGGCCTGTCGAAACCTACTTCTCGGAGGGAACAGTATATACGTCTGTAACGTTATATATCCTGACCTAAGGCAACCTAACATCTCGGATGTAACATTTGACAACATTCCAGGCGTGTCGGGCCCTACGTCTCGGAGCTAACATTACATGCGTCTATAACGTTATATATCCTAACCTAAGGCAACCTAACATCTCGGGTGCACTATTTGACAACATTCCTGGACTGTCAAACCCTATCTCTCGGTGGGAACAGTATATACGTTTATAACGATATATATCCTAACCTAAGGCAACCTAACATCTCGGATGCAATATTTGACAACATTCCTGGCCTGTCGAACCCTACTTCTCGGAGGGAACAGCATATACGTCTATAACGTCATATATCCTAACCTAAGGCAACCTAACATCTCGGATGTAACATTTGACAACATTCCAGGCGTGTCGATCCCTACGTCTCGGTGGTAACGTTACATGTGTCTATAACGTTATATATCCTAACCTAAGGCAACCTGACATCTCGGATGTAATATTCTACAACCTTCCAGGCGTGTCGGACCCTAATTCTGGGTGGGAACATTATATGCGCCTATAACGTTGTATATCCTAATCTAAGGCAACCTAACATCTCGGATGCAATATTTGACAACATTCCTGGCCTGTCGAACCCTACTTCTCGGAGGGAACAGCATATACGTCTATAACGTCATATATCCTAACCTAAGGCAACCTAACATCTCGGATGTAACATTTGACAACATTCCAGGCGTGTCGATCCCTACGTCTCGGTGGTAACGTTACATGCGTCTATAACGTTATATATCCTAACCTAAGGCAACCTAACATCTCGGATGCAATATTTGACAACATTCCTGGCCTGTCGAAACCTACTTCTCGGAGGGAACAGTATATACGTCTAAAACGTCACATATCCTAACCTAAGGCAACCTAAAATCTCGGATGTAACATTTGACAACATTCCAGGCGTGTCGGTCCCTACGTCTCGGTGGTAACATTAATGCGTCTATAACGGCAACGTAGCAACTCGGATGTAATATTTTACAACATTCCTGGCGTGTCGGACCCTACTTCTCGGTGGGAACAGTATATACGTCCATAACGTTATATATCCTAACCTAAGGCAACCTTACATCTCGGATGCAATATTTGACAACATTCCTGGCCTGTCGAACCCTACTTCTCGGAGGGAACAGTATATACGTCTGTAACGTTATATATCCTAACCTAAGGCAACCTAACATCTCGGATGTAACATTTGACAACATTCCAGGCGTGTCGGTCCCTACGTCTCGGTGGTAACATTAATGCGTCTATAACGGCAACGTAACAACTCGAATGTAATATTTTACAACATTCCTGGCGTGTCGGACCCTACTTCTCGGTGGGAACATTATATGAGTCTACAACGTTGTATATCCTAATCCAAGGCAACCTATTATGTCAGACGTAATATTTTACAATATTCCTGGCGTGTCGGTGCATACTTTTCGGAGGTAACATTACATGCGTCTATAACGGCATATATCCTAATCTAAGGCAACCTAACATCTCGGATGCAATATTTGACTACATTTCTGGCCTGTCGAACCCTACTTCTCGGAGGGAACAGTATATACGTCTATAACGTTATATATCCTAACCTAAGGCAACCTGACATGTCGGATGTAATATTCTACATCATTCCAGGCGTGTCGGACCCTACTTCTCGGTGGGAACATTATATGAGTCTA
This sequence comes from Xylocopa violacea, assembly GCA_963969225.1. Taxonomy (NCBI): domain Eukaryota; kingdom Metazoa; phylum Arthropoda; class Insecta; order Hymenoptera; family Apidae; genus Xylocopa; species Xylocopa violacea. The sequence goes on from CAXAJV010000828.1 coordinate 519,778, forward strand.
TAACGTTCTATATCCTAATCTAAGGCAACCTATTATCTCAGACGTAATATCTTACAATATTCCTGGCGTGTGAGTGCATACTTTTCGGTGGTAACATTACATGCGTCTATAACGGTATATATCCTAATCTAAGGCAACCTAACATCTCGGATGCAATATTTGACAACATTCCTGTCCTGTCGAACCCTACTTCTCGGAGGGAACAGTATATACGTCTATAACGTTATATATCCTAACCTAAGGCAACCTAACATCTCGGATGTAACATTTGACAACATTCCAGGCGTGTCGGTCCCTACTTCTCGGTGGTAACATTACATGCGTCTATATCGTTATATATCCTAATCTAAGGCAACCTAACATCTCGGATGCAATATTTGACAATATTCCTGGCCTGTCGAACCCTACTTCTCGGTGGGAACAGTATATACGTCTATAACGGTATATATCCTAACCTAAGGCAACCTGACATCTCGGATGTAATATTCTACAACCTTCCAGGCGTGTCGGACCCTACTTATCGGTGGGAACATTATATGCGTCTATAACGTTGTATAGCCTAATCTAAGGCAACCTAACATCTCGGATGCAATATTTGACAACATTCCTGGCCTGTCGACCCCTACTTCTCGGAGGGAACAGCATATACGTCTATAACCTCATATATCCTAACCTAAGGCAACCTAACATCTCGGATGTAACATTTGCCAACATTCCAGGCGTGTCGGTCCCTACGTCTCAGTGGTAACGTTACATGCGTCTATAACGATATATACCCTAACCTAAGACAACCTAAAATCTCGGATGCAATATTTGACAGCATTCCTGGCCTGTCGAAACCTACTTCTCGGAGGGAACAGTATATACGTCTGTAACGTTATATATCCTGACCTAAGGCAACCTAACATCTCGGATGTAACATTTGACAACATTCCAGGCGTGTCGGGCCCTACGTCTCGGAGCTAACATTACATGCGTCTATAACGTTATATATCCTAACCTAAGGCAACCTAACATCTCGGATGCAGTATTTGACAACATTCCTGGACTGTCAAACCCTATCTCTCGGTGGGAACAGTATATACGTTTATAACGATATATATCCTAACCTAAGGCAACCTAACATCTCGGATGCAATATTTGACAACATTCCTGGCCTGTCGAACCCTACTTCTCGGAGGGAACAGCATATACGTCTATAACGTCATATATCCTAACCTAAGGCAACCTAACATCTCGGATGTAACATTTGACAACATTCCAGGCGTGTCGATCCCTACGTCTCGGTGGTAACGTTACATGTGTCTATAACGTTATATATCCTAACCTAAGGCAACCTGACATCTCGGATGTAATATTCTACAACCTTCCAGGCGTGTCGGACCCTAATTCTGGGTGGGAACATTATATGCGCCTATAACGTTGTATATCCTAATCTAAGGCAACCTAACATCTCGGATGCAATATTTGACAACATTCCTGGCCTGTCGAACCCTACTTCTCGGAGGGAACAGCATATACGTCTATAACGTCATATATCCTAACCTAAGGCAACCTAACATCTCGGATGTAACATTTGACAACATTCCAGGCGTGTCGATCCCTACGTCTCGGTGGTAACGTTACATGCGTCTATAACGTTATATATCCTAACCTAAGGCAACCTAACATCTCGGATGCAATATTTGACAACATTCCTGGCCTGTCGAAACCTACTTCTCGGAGGGAACAGTATATACGTCTAAAACGTCACATATCCTAACCTAAGGCAACCTAAAATCTCGGATGTAACATTTGACAACATTCCAGGCGTGTCGGTCCCTACGTCTCGGTGGTAACATTAATGCGTCTATAACGCCAACGTAGCAACTCGGATGTAATATTTTACAACATTCCTGGCGTGTCGGACCCTACTTCTCGGTGGGAACAGTATATACGTCCATAACGTTATATATCCTAACCTAAGGCAACCTTACATCTCGGATGCAATATTTGACAACATTCCTGGCCTGTCGAACCCTACTTCTCGGAGGGAACAGTATATACGTCTGTAACGTTATATATCCTAACCTAAGGCAACCTAACATCTCGGATGTAACATTTGACAACATTCCAGGCGTGTCGGTCCCTACGTCTCGGTGGTAACATTAATGCGTCTATAACGGCAACGTAACAACTCGAATGTAATATTTTACAACATTCCTGGCGTGTCGGACCCTACTTCTCGGTGGGAACATTATATGAGTCTACAACGTTGTATATCCTAATCCAAGGCAACCTATTATGTCAGACGTAATATTTTACAATATTCCTGGCGTGTCGGTGCATACTTTTCGGAGGTAACATTACATGCGTCTATAACGGCATATATCCTAATCTAAGGCAACCTAACATCTCGGATGCAATATTTGACTACATTCCTGGCCTGTCGAACCCTACTTCTCGGAGGGAACAGTATATACGTCTATAACGTTATATATCCTAACCTAAGGCAACCTGACATGTCGGATGTAATATTCTACATCATTCCAGGCGTGTCGGACCCTACTTCTCGGTGGGAACATTATATGAGTCTATAACGTTCTATATCCTAATCTAAGGCAACCTATTATCTCAGACGTAATATCTTACAATATTCCTGGCGTGTGAGTGCATACTTTTCGGTGGTAACATTACATGCGTCTATAACGGTATATATCCTAATCTAAGGCAACCTAACATCTCGGATGCAATATTTGACAACATTCCTGTCCTGTCGAACCCTACTTCTCGGAGGGAACAGTATATACGTCTATAACGTTATATATCCTAACCTAAGGCAACCTAACATCTCGGATGTAACATTTGACAACATTCCAGGCGTGTCGGTCCCTACTTCTCGGTGGTAACATTACATGCGTCTATATCGTTATATATCCTAATCTAAGGCAACCTAACATCTCGGATGCAATATTTGACAATATTCCTGGCCTGTCGAACCCTACTTCTCGGTGGGAACAGTATATACGTCTATAACGGTATATATCATAACCTAAGGCAACCTGACATCTCGGATGTAATATTCTACAACCTTCCAGGCGTGTCGGACCCTACTTATCGGTGGGAACATTATATGCGTCTATAACGTTGTATAGCCTAATCTAAGGCAACCTAACATCTTGGATGCAATATTTGACAACATTCCTGGCCTGTCGACCCCTACTTCTCGGAGGGAACAGCATATACGTCTATAACGTCATATATCCTAACCTAAGGCAACCTAACATCTCGGATGTAACATTTGCCAACATTCCAGGCGTGTCGGTCCCTACGTCTCAGTGGTAACGTTACATGCGTCTATAACGATATATACCCTAACCTAAGACAACCTAAAATCTCGGATGCAATATTTGACAGCATTCCTGGCCTGTCGAACCCTACTTCTCGGAGGGAACAGTATATACGTCTATAACGTCATATATCCTAACCTAAGGCAACCTGACATCTCGGATGTAACATTTGACAACATTCCAGGCGTGTCGGTCCCTACGTCTCGGTGGTAACATTACATGTGTCTATAACGTTATATATCCTAATCTAAGGCAACCTAACATCTCGGATGCAATATTTGACAATATTCCTGGCCTGTCGAACCCTACTTCGCGGAGGGAACAGTATATACGTCTATAACGTCATATGTCCTATCCTGAGGCAACCTAACATCTCGGATGTAACATTCGACAACATTCCAGGCATGTCGGTCCCTACGTCTCGGTGGTAACATTACATGCGTCTATAACGTTATATATCCTAATCTAAGGCAACCTAACATCTCGTATGCAATATTTGACAACATTCCTGGCCTGTCGAACCCTACTTCTCGGAGGGAACAGTATTTACGTCTATAACGTTATATATCCTAACCTAAGGCAACCTGACATGTCGGATGTAATATTCTACATCATTTCAGGCGTGTCGGACCCTACTTCTCGGTGGGAACATTATATGAGTCTATAACGTTGTATATCCTAATCTAAGGCAACCTATTATCTCAGACGAAATATTTTACAATATTCCTGGCGTGTGAGTGCATACTTTTCGGTGGTAACATTACATGCGTCTATAACGTTATATATCCTAATCTAAGGCAACCTAACATCTCGGATGCAATATTTGACAATATTCCTGGCCTGTCGAACCCTACTTCGCGGAGGGAACAGTATATACGTCTATAACGTCATATATCCTATCCTGAGGCAACCTAACATCTCGGATGTAACATTCGACAACATTCCAGGCATGTCGGTCCCTACGTCTCGGTGGTAACATTACATGCGTCTATAACGTTATATATCCTAATCTAAGGCAACCTAACATCTCGAATGCAATATTTGACAACATTCCTGGCCTGTCGAACCCTACTTCTCGGAGGGAACAGTATTTACGTCTATAACGTTATATATCCTAACCTAAGGCAACCTGACATGTCGGATGTAATATTCTACATCATTTCAGGCGTGTCGGACCCTACTTCTCGGTGGGAACATTATATGAGTCTATAACGTTGTATATCCTAATCTAAGGCAACCTATTATCTCAGACGAAATATTTTACAATATTCCTGGCGTGTGAGTGCATACTTTTCGGTGGTAACATTACATTCGTATATAATGGTATATATCCTAATCTAAGGCAACCTAACGTCTCGGATGCAATATTTGACAACATTCCTGGCCTGTCGAACCCTACTTCTCGGAGGGAACAGTATATACGTCTATAACGTTATATATCCTAACCTAGGGCAACCTAACATCTCGCATGTGATATTCTACAACCTTCCAGGCGTGTCGGGCCCTACTTCTCGGAGGTAACACTACATGCGTCTATAACGTTATATATCCTAACCTAAGGCAACCTAACATCTCGGATGCAATATTTGACAACATTCCTGGCCTGTCGAACCCTACCTCTCGGTGGGAACAGTATATGCGTCTATAACGATATATATCCTAACCTAAGGCAACCTAACATCTCGGGTGTAACATTTGCCAACATTCCAGGCGTGTCGGTCCCTACGTCTCAGTGGTAACGTTACATGCGTCTATAACGATATATACCCTAACCTAGGACAACCTAAAATCTCGGATGCAATATTTGACAACATTCCTGGCCTGTCGAACCCTACGTCTCGGAGGTAACAGTATATACGTCTATAACGTCATATATCCTAACCTAAGGCAACCTAACATCTCGGATGTAATATTCTACAACCTTCCAGGCGTGTCGGACCCTACTTATCGGTGGGAACATTATATGCGTCTATAACGTTGTATATCCTAATCTAAGGCAACCTAACATCTCGGATGCAATATTTGACAACATTCCTGGCCTGTCGACCCCTACTTCTCGGAGGGAACAGCATATACGTCTATAACGTCATATATCCTAACCTAAGGCAACCTAACATCTCGGATGTAACATTTGCCAACATTCCAGGCGTGTCGGTCCCTACGTCTCAGTGGTAACGTTACATGCGTCTATAACGATATATAGCCTAACCTAAGACAACCTAACATCTCGGATGCAATATTTGACAACATTCCTGGCCTGTCGAACCCTACTTCTCGGAGGGAACAGTATATACGTCTGTAACGTTATATATCCTAACCTAAGGCAACCTAACATCTCGGATGTAACATTTGACAACATTCCATGCGTGTCGGGCCCTACATCTCGGAGGTAACATTACATGCGTCTATAACGTTATATATCCTAACCTAAGGCAACCTAACATCTCGGATGCACTATTTGACAACATTCCTGGACTGTCAAACCCTATCTCTCGGTGGGAACAGTATATACGTCTATAACGATATATATCGTAACCTAAGGCAACCTAACATCTCGGATGTAACATTTGACAACATTCCAGGCGTGTCGGTCCCTACGTCTCGGTGGTAACATGAATGCGTCTATAACGGCAACGTAACATCTCGGATGTAATATTTTACATCATTCCAGGCGTGTCGGACCCTACTTCTCGGTGGGAACATTATATGAGTCTATAACGTTGTATATCCTAATCTAAGGCAACCTATTATCTCAGTAATATTTTACAATATTCCTAGCGTGTGAGTGCATACTTTTCGGTGGTAACATTAAATGCGTCTATAACGGTATATATCCTAATCTAAGGCAACCTAACATCTCGGATGCAATATTTGACAATATTCCTGGCCTGTCGAACCCTACCTCTCGGTGGGAACAGTATATGCGTCTATAACGATATATATCCTAACCTAAGGCAACCTAACATCTCGGATGTAACATTTGCCAACATTCCAGGCGTGTCGGTCCCTACGTCTCAGTGGTAACGTTACATGCGTCTATAACGATATATAGCCTAACCTAAGACAACCTAACATCTCGGATGCAATATTTGACAACATTCCTGGCCTGTCGAACCCTACTTCTCGGAGGGAACAGTATATACGTCTGTAACGTTATATATCCTAACCTAAGGCAACCTAACATCTCGGATGTAACATTTGACAACATTCCAGGCGTGTCGGTCCCTACGTCTCGGTGGTAACATGAATGCGTCTATAACGGCAACGTAACATCTCGGATGTAATATTTTACATCATTCCAGGCGTGTCGGACCCTACTTCTCGGTGGGAACATTACATGCGTCTATAACGTTATATATCCTAACCTAAGGCAACCTAACAACTCGGATGTAACATTTGACAACATTTCTGGCGTGTCGGACCCTACTTCTCGGTGGGAACAGTATATACGTCTATAACGCTATATATCCTAACCTAACGCAACCTGACATCTCGGATGTAATATTCTACAACCTTCCAGGCGTGTCGGACACTACTTCTCGGAGGGAACAGTATATACGTCTATAACGGTATATATCCTAACCTAAGGCAACCTGACATCTCGGATGTAATATTCTACAACCTTCCAGGCGTGTCGGACCCTACTTCTCGGTGGGAACATTATATGCGTCTATAACGTTGTATATCCTAATCTAAGGCAACCTAACATCTCGGATGCAATATTTGACAACATTCCAGGCGTGTCGGTCCCTACTTCTCGGTGGTAACATTACATGCGTCTATAACGTTATATATCCTAACCTAAGGCAACCTAACAACTCGGATGTAACATTTGACAACATTTCTGGCGTGTCGGACCCTACTTCTCGGTGGGAACAGTATATACGTCTATAACGGTATATATCCTAACCTAAGGGAACCTGACATCTCGGATGTAATATTCTACAACCTTCCAGGCGTGTCGGACCCTACTTATCGGTGGGAACATTATATGCGTCTATAACGTTGTATATCCTAATCTAAGGCAACCTAACATCTCGGATGCAATATTTGACAACATTCCTGGCCTGTCGAACCCTACTTCTCGGAGGGAACAGCATATACGTCTATAACGTCATATATCCTAACCTAAGGCAACCTAACATCTCGGATGTAACATTTGACAACATTCCAGGCGTGTCGATCCCTACGTCTCGGTGGTAACGTTACATGCGTCTATAACGTTATATATCCTAACCTAAGGCAAACTAACATCTCGGATGCAATATTTGACAACATTCCTGGCCTGTCGAAACCTACTTCTCGGAGGGAACAGTATAAACGTCTGTAACGTCAAATATACTAACCTAAGGCAACCTAACATCTCGGATGTAACATTTGACAACATTCCAGGCGTGTCGGTCCCTACTTCTCGGTGGTAACATTACATGCGTCTATAACGTTATATATCCTAACCTAAGGCAACCTAACAACTCGGATGTAACATTTGACAACATTTCTGGCGTGTCGGACCCTACTTCTCGGTGGGAACAGTATATACGTCAATAACGCTATATATCCTAACCTTAAGGCAACCTGACATCTCGGATGTAATATTCTACAACCTTCCAGGCGTGTCGGACCCTACTTCTCGGAGGGAACAGTATATACGTCTATAACGCTATATATCCTAACCTAAGGCAACCTGACATCTCGGATGTAATATTCTACAACCTTCCAGGCGTGTCGGACCCTACTTCTCGGTGGGAACATTATATGCGTCTATAACGTTGTATATCCTAATCTAAGGCAACCTAACATCTCGAATGCAATATTTGACAACATTCCAGGCGTGTCGGTCCCTACTTCTCGGTGGTAACATTACATGCGTCTATAACGTTATATATCCTAACCTAAGGCAACCTAACATCTCGGATGCAATATTTGACAACACTCCTGGCCTGTCGACCCCTACTTCTCGGAGGGAACAGCATATACGTCTATAACGTCATATATCCTAACCTAAGGCAACCTAACATCTCGGATGTAACATTTGCCAACATTCCAGGCGTGTCGGTCCCTACGTCTCAGTGGTAACGTTACATGCGTCTATAACGATATATACCCTAACCTAAGACAACCTAACATCTCGGATGCAATATTTGACAACATTCCTGGCCTGTCGAACCCTACTTCTCGGAGGGAACAGTATATACGTCTGTAACGTTATATATCCTAACCTAAGGCAACCTAACATCTCGGATGCACTATTTGACAACATTCCTGGACTGTCAAACCCTATCTCTCGGTGGGAACAGTATATACGTCTATAACGACATATATCGTAACCTAAGGCAACCTAACATCTCGGATGTAACATTTGACAACATTCCAGGCGTGTCGGTCCCTACGTCTCGGTGGTAACATGAATGCGTCTATAACGGCAACGTAACAACTCGGATGTAATATTTTACATCATTCCAGGCGTGTCGGACCCTACTTCTCGGTGGGAACATTATATGAGTCTATAACGTTGTATATCCTAATCTAAGGCAACCTATTATCTCAGACGTAATATTTTACAATATTCCTGGCGTGTGAGTGCATACTTTTCGGTGGTAACATTAAATGCGTCTATAACGGTATATATCCTAATCTGAGGCAACCTAACATCTCGGATGCAATATTTGACAATATTCCTGGCCTGTCGAACCCTACTTCTCGGTGGGAACAGTATATACGCCTATAACGTCATATATCCTAACCTGAGGCAACCTAACATCTCGGATGTATCATTCGACAACATTCCAGGCATGTCGGTCCCTACGTCTCGGTGGTAACATTACATGCGTCTATAACGTTATATATCCTAATCTAAGGCAACCTAACATCTCGAATGCAATATTTGACAACATTCCTGGCCTGTCGAACCCTACTTCTCGGTGGGAACAGTATTTACGTCTATAACGTTATATATCCTAACCTAAGGCAACCTGACATGTCGGATGTAATATTCTACATCATTCCAGGCGTGTCGGACCCTACTTCTCGGTGGGAACATTATATGAGTCTATAACGTTGTATATCCTAATCTAAGGCAACCTATTATCTCAGACGAAATATTTTACAATATTCCTGGCGTGTGAGTGCATACTTTTCGGTGGTAACATTACATTCGTATATAACGGTATATATCCTAATCTAAGGCAACCTAACATCTCGGATGCAATATTTGACAACATTCCTGGCCTGTCGAACCCTACTTCTCGGAGGGAACAGTATATACGTCTATAACGTTATATATCCTAACCTAGGGCAACCTAACATCTCGGATGTGATATTCTACAACCTTCCAGGCGTGTCGGACCCTACTTCTCGGAGGTAACACTACATGCGTCTATAACGTTATATATCCTAACCTAAGACAACCTAACATCTCTGGTGCAATATTTGACAACATTCCTGGCCTGTCGAACCCTACCTCTCGGTGGGAACAGTATATGCGTCTATAACGATATATATCATAACCTAAGGCAACCTAACATCTCGGATGTAACATTTGCCAACATTCCAGGCGTGTCGGTCCCTACGTCTCAGTGGTAACGTTACATGCGTCTATAACGATATATACCCTAACCTAAGACAACCTGAAATCTCGGATGCAATATTTGACAACATTCCTGGCCTGTCGAACCCTACTTCTCGGTGGGAACAGTATATACGCCTATAACGTCATATATCCTAACCTGAGGCAACCTAATATCTCGGATGTATCATTCGACAACATTCCAGGCATGTCGGTCCCTACGTCTCGGTGGTAACATTACATGCGTCTATAACGTTATATATCCTAATCTAAGGCAACCTAACATCTCGGATGCAATATTTGACAACATTCCTGGCCTGTCGAAACCTACTTCTCGGAGGGAACAGTATAAACGTCTGTAACGTCAAATATACTAACCTAAGGCAACCTAACATCTCGGATGTAACATTTGACAACATTCCAGGCGTGTCGGTCCCTACTTCTCGGTGGTAACATTACATGCGTCTATAACGTTATATATCCTAACCTAAGGCAACCTAACAACTCGGATGTAACATTTGACAACATTTCTGGCGTGTCGGACCCTACTTCTCGGTGGGAACAGTATATACGTCTATAACGCTATATATCCTAACCTAAGGCAACCTGACATCTCGGATGTAATATTCTACAACCTTCCAGGCGTGTCGGACCCTACTTCTCGGTGGGAACATTATATGCGTCTATAACGTTGTATATCCTAATCTAAGGCAACCTAACATCTCGGATGCAATATTTGACAACATTCCAGGCGTGTCGGTCCCTACTTCTCGGTGGTAACATTACATGCGTCTATAACGTTATATATCCTAACCTAAGGCAACCTAACAACTCGGATGTAACATTTGACAACATTTCTGGCGTGTCGGACCCTACTTCTCGGTGGGAACAGTATATACGTCTATAACGGTATATATCCTAACCTAAGGGAACCTGACATCTCGGATGTAATATTCTACAACCTTCCAGGCGTGTCGGACCCTACTTATCGGTGGGAACATTATATGCGTCTATAACGTTGTATATCCTAATCTAAGGCAACCTAACATCTCGGATGCAATATTTGACAACATTCCTGGCCTGTCGAACCCTACTTCTCGGAGGGAACAGCATATACGTCTATAACGTCATATATCCTAACCTAAGGCAACCTAACATCTCGGATGTAACATTTGACAACATTCCAGGCGTGTCGATCCCTACGTCTCGGTGGTAACGTTACATGCGTCTATAACGTTATATATCCTAACCTAAGGCAACCTAACGTCTCGGATGCAATATTTGACAACATTCCTGGCCTGTCGAAACCTACTTCTCGGAGGGAACAGTATAAACGTCTGTAACGTCAAATATACTAACCTAAGGCAACCTAACATCTCGGATGTAACATTTGACAACATTCCAGGCGTGTCGGTCCCTACTTCTCGGTGGTAACATTACATGCGTCTATAACGTTATATATCCCAACCTAAGGCAACCTAACAACTCGGATGTAACATTTGACAACATTTCTGGCGTGTCGGACCCTACTTCTCGGTGGGAACAGTATATACGTCAATAACGCTATATATCCTAACCTAAGGCAACCTGACATCTCGGCTGTAATATTCTACAACCTTCCAGGCGTGTCGGACCCTACTTCTCGGAGGGAACAGTATATACGTCTATAACGGTATATATCCTAACCTAAGGCAACCTGACATCTCGGATGTAATATTATACAACCTTCCAGGCGTGTCGGACCCTACTTATCGGTGGGAACATTATATGCGTCTATAACGTTGTATATCCTAATCTAAGGCAACCTAACATCTCGGATGCAATATTTGACAACACCCCTGGCCTGTCGACCCCTACTTCTCGGAGGGAACAGCATATACGTCTATAACGTCATATATCCTAACCTAAGGCAACCTAACATCTCGGATGTAACATTTGCCAACATTCCAGGCGTGTCGGTCCCTACGTCTCAGTGGTAACGTTACATGCGTCTATAACGATATATACCCTAACCTAAGACAACCTAACATCTCGGATGCAATATTTGACAACATTCCTGGCCTGTCGAACCCTACTTCTCGGAGGGAACAGTATATACGTCTGTAACGTTATATATCCTAACCTAAGGCAACCTAACATCTCGGATGCACTATTTGACAACATTCCTGGACTGTCAAACCCTATCTCTCGGTGGGAACAGTATATACGTCTATAACGACATATATCGTAACCTAAGGCAACCTAACATCTCGGATGTAACATTTGACAACATTCCAGGCGTGTCGGTCCCTACGTCTCGGTGGTAACATGAATGCGTCTATAACGGGAACGTAACAACTCGGATGTAATATTTTACATCATTCCAGGCGTGTCGGACCCTACTTCTCGGTGGGAACATTATATGAGTCTATAACGTTGTATATCCTAATCTAAGGCAACCTATTATCTCAGACGTAATATTTTAGAATATTCCTGGCGTGTGAGTGCATACTTTTCGGTGGTAACATTAAATGCGTCTATAACGGTATATATCCTAATCTGAGGCAACCTAACATCTCGGATGCAATATTTGACAATATTCCTGGCCTGTCGAACCCTACTTCTCGGAGGGAACAGTATTTACGTCTATAACGTTATATATCCTAACCTAAGGCAACCTGACATGTCGGATGTAATATTCTACATCATTCCAGGCGTGTCGGACCCTACTTCTCGGTGGGAACATTATATGAGTCTATAACGTTGTATATCCTAATCTAAGGCAACCTATTATCTCAGACGAAATATTTTACAATATTCCTGGCGTGTGAGTACATACTTTTCGGTGGTAACATTACATTCGTATATAACGGTATATATCCTAATCTAAGGCAACCTAACATCTCGGATGCAATATTTGACAACATTCCTGGCCTGTCGAACCCTACTTCTCGGAGGGAACAGTATATACGTCTATAACGTTATATATCCTAACCTAGGGCAACCTAACATCTCGGATGTGATATTCTACAACCTTCCAGGCGTGTCGGACCCTACTTATCGGTGGGAACATTATATGCGTCTATAACGTTGTATATCCTAATCTAAGGCAACCTAACATCTCGGATGCAATATTTGACAACATTCCTGGCCTGTCGAACCCTACTTCTCGGAGGGAACAGCATATACGTCTATAACGTCATTTATCCTAACCTAAGGCAACCTAACATCTCGGATGTAACATTTGACAACATTCCAGGCGTGTCGGTCCCTACTTCTCGGTGGGAACAGTATATACGCCTATAACGTCATATATCCTAACCTGAGGCAACCTAACATCTCGGATGTATCATTCGACAACATTCCAGGCATGTCGGTCCCTACGTCTCGGTGGTAACATTACATGCGTCTATAACGTTATATATCCTAATCTAAGGCAACCTAACATCTCGAATGCAATATTTGACAACATTCCTGGCCTGTCGAACCCTACTTCTCGGTGGGAACAGTATTTACGTCTATAACGTTATATATCCTAACCTAAGGCAACCTGACATGTCGGATGTAATATTCTACATCATTCCAGGCGTGTCGGACCCTACTTCTCGGTGGGAACATTATATGAGTCTATAACGTTGTATATCCTAATCTAAGGCAACCTATTATCTCAGACGAAATATTTTACAATATTCCTGGCGTGTGAGTGCATACTTTTCGGTGGTAACATTACATTCGTATATAACGGTATATATCCTAATCTAAGGCAACCTAACATCTCGGATGCAATATTTGACAACATTCCTGGCCTGTCGAACCCTACTTCTCGGAGGGAACAGTATATACGTCTATAACGTTATATATCCTAACCTAGGGCAACCTAACATCTCGGATGTGATATTCTACAACCTTCCAGGCGTGTCGGACCCTACTTCTCGGAGGTAACACTACATGCGTCTATAACGTTATATATCCTAACCTAAGGCAACCTAACATCTCGGATGCAATATTTGACAACATTCCTGGCCTGTCGAACCCTACTTCTCGGAGGGAACAGCATATACGTCTATAACGTCATATATCCTAACCTAAGGCAACCTAACATCTCGGATGTAACATTTGCCAACATTCCAGGCGTGTCGGTCCCTACGTCTCAGTGGTAACGTTACATGCGTCTATAACGATATATACCCTAACCTAAGACAACCTAACATCTCGGATGCAATATTTGACAACATTCCTGGCCTGTCGAACCCTACTTCTCGGTGGGAACAGTATATACGCCTATAACGTCATATATCCTAACCTGAGGCAACCTAATATCTCGGATGTATCATTCGACAACATTCCAGGCATGTCGGTCCCTACGTCTCGGTGGTAACATTACATGCGTCTATAACGTTATATATCCTAATCTAAGGCAACCTAACATCTCGGATGCAATATTTGACAACATTCCTGGCCTGTCGAAACCTACTTCTCGGAGGGAACAGTATAAACGTCTGTAACGTCAAATATACTAACCTAAGGCAACCTAACATCTCGGATGTAACATTTGACAACATTCCAGGCGTGTCGGTCCCTACTTCTCGGTGGTAACATTACATGCGTCTATAACGTTATATATCCTAACCTAAGGCAACCTAACAACTCGGATGTAACATTTGACAACATTTCTGGCGTGTCGGACCCTACTTCTCGGTGGGAACAGTATATACGTCTATAACGCTATATATCCTAACCTAAGGCAACCTGACATCTCGGATGTAATATTCTACAACCTTCCAGGCGTGTCGGACCCTACTTCTCGGTGGGAACATTATATGCGTCTATAACGTTGTATATCCTAATCTAAGGCAACCTTACATCTCGGATGCAATATTTGACAACATTCCAGGCGTGTCGGTCCCTACTTCTCGGTGGTAACATTACATGCGTCTATAACGTTATATATCCTAACCTAAGGCAACCTAACAACTCGGATGTAACATTTGACAACATTTCTGGCGTGTCGGACCCTACTTCTCGGTGGGAACAGTATATACGTCAATAACGCTATATATCCTAACCTAAGGCAACCTGACATCTCGGCTGTAATATTCTACAACCTTCCAGGCGTGTCGGACCCTACTTCTCGGAGGGAACAGTATATACGTCTATAACGGTATATATCCTAACCTAAGGCAACCTGACATCTCGGATGTAATATTATACAACCTTCCAGGCGTGTCGGACCCTACTTATCGGTGGGAACATTATATGCGTCTATAACGTTGTATATCCTAATCTAAGGCAACCTAACATCTCGGATGCAATATTTGACAACACTCCTGGCCTGTCGACCCCTACTTCTCGGAGGGAACAGCATATACGTCTATAACGTCATATATCCTAACCTAAGGCAACCTAACATCTCGGATGTAACATTTGCCAACATTCCAGGCGTGTCGGTCCCTACGTCTCAGTGGTAACGTTACATGCGTCTATAACGATATATACCCTAACCTAAGACAACCTAACATCTCGGATGCAATATTTGACAACATTCCTGGCCTGTCGAACCCTACTTCTCGGAGGGAACAGTATATACGTCCGTAACGTTATATATCCTAACCTAAGGCAACCTAACATCTCGGATGCACTATTTGACAACATTCCTGGACTGTCAAACCCTATCTCTCGGTGGGAACAGTATATACGTCTATAACGACATATATCGTAACCTAAGGCAACCTAACATCTCGGATGTAACATTTGACAACATTCCAGGCGTGTCGGTCCCTACGTCTCGGTGGTAACATGAATGCGTCTATAACGGGAACGTAACAACTCGGATGTAATATTTTACATCATTCCAGGCGTGTCGGACCCTACTTCTCGGTGGGAACATTATATCAGTCTATAACGTTGTATATCCTAATCTAAGGCAACCTATTATCTCAGACGTAATATTTTACAATATTCCTGGCGTGTGAGTGCATACTTTTCGGTGGTAACATTAAATGCGTCTATAACGGTATATATCCTAATCTGAGGCAACCTAACATCTCGGATGCAATATTTGACAATATTCCTGGCCTGTCGAACCCTACTTCTCGGTGGGAACAGTATATACGTCTATAACGTTATATATCCTAACCTAAGGCAACCTGACATGTCGGATGTAATATTCTACATCATTCCAGGCGTGTCGGACCCTACTTCTCGGTGGGAACATTATATGAGTCTATAACGTTGTATATCCTAATCTAAGGCAACCTATTATCTCAGACGTAATATTTTACAATATTCCTGGCGTGTGAGTGCATACTTTTCGGTGGTAACATTAAATGCGTCTATAACGGTATATATCCTAATCTAAGGCAACCTAACATCTCGGATGCAATATTTGACAACATTCCTGGCCTGTCGAACCCTACGTCTCGGAGGTAACAGTATATACGTTTGCAGCGTCATATATCCTAACCTAAGGCAACCTAACATCTGGGATGGAACATTTGACAACATTCCAGGCGTGTCGGTCCCTACGTCTCGGTGGTAACATTACATGCGTCTATAACGTTATATATCCTAATCTAAGGCAACCTAACATCTCGGATGCAATATTTGACAACATTCCTGGCCTGTCGAAACCTACTTCTCGGAGGGAACAGTATATACGTCTATAACGTTATATATCCTAACCTAAGGCAACCTGACATGTCGGATGTAATATTCTACATCATTCCAGGCGTGTCGGACCCTACTTCTCGGTGGGAACATTATATGAGTCTATAACGTTGTATATCCTAATCTAAGGCAACCTATTATCTCAGACGTAATATTTTACAATATTCCTGGCGTGTGAGTGCATACTTTTCGGTGGTAACATTAAATGCGTCTATAACGGTATATATCCTAATCTAAGGCAACCTAACATCTCGGATGCAATATTTGACAACATTCCTGGCCTGTCGAACCCTACGTCTCGGAGGTAACAGTATATACGTTTGCAGCGTCATATATCCTAACCTAAGGCAACCTAACATCTCGGATGGAACATTTGACAACTTTCCAGGCGTGTCGGTCCCTACGTCTCGGTGGTAACATTACATGCGTCTATAACGTTATATATCCTAATCTAAGGCAACCTAACATCTCGGATGCAATATTTGACAACATTCCTGGCCTGTCGAAACCTACTTCTCGGAGGGAACAGTATAAACGTCTGTAATGTCAAATATACTAACCTAAGGCAACCTAACATCTCGGATGTAACATTTGACAACATTCCAGGCGTGTCGGTCCCTACTTCTCGGTGGTAACATTACATGCGTCTATAACGTTATATATCCTAACCTAAGGCAACCTAACAACTCGGATGTAACATTTGACAACATTTCTGGCGTGTCGGACCCTACTTCTCGGTGGGAACAGTATATACGTCTATAACGGTATATATCCTAACCTAAGGGAACCTGACATCTCGGATGTAATATTCTACAACCTTCCAGGCGTGTCGGACCCTACTTATCGGTGGGAACATTATATGCGTCTATAACGTTGTATATCCTAATCTAAGGCAACCTAACATCTCGGATGCAATATTTGACAACATTCCTGGCCTGTCGAACCCTACTTCTCGGAGGGAACAGCATATACGTCTATAACGTCATTTATCCTAACCTAAGGCAACCTAACATCTCGGATGTAACATTTGACAACATTCCAGGCGTGTCGGTCCCTACTTCTCGGTGGTAACATTACATGCGTCTATAACGTTATATATCCTAACCTAAGGCAACCTAACAACTCGGATGTAACATTTGACAACATTTCTGGCGTGTCGGACCCTACTTCTCGGTGGGAACAGTATATACGTCAATAACGCTATATATCCTAACCTAAGGCAACCTGAAATCTCGGATGTAATATTCTACAACCTTCCAGGCGTGTCGGACCCTACTTCTCGGAGGGAACAGTATATACGTCTATAACGGTATATATCCTAACCTAAGGCAACCTGACATCTCGGATGTAATATTCTACAACCTTCCAGGCGTGTCGGACCCTACTTATCGGTGGGAACATTATATGCGCCTATAACGTTGTATATCCTAATCTAAGGCAACCTAACATCTCGGATGCAATATTTGACAACACTCCTGGCCTGTCGACCCCTACTTCTCGGAGGGAACAGCATATACGTCTATAACGTCATATATCCTAACCTAAGGCAACCTAACATCTCGGATGTAACATTTGCCAACATTCCAGGCGTGTCGGTCCCTACGTCTCAGTGGTAACGTTACATGCGTCTATAACGATATATACCCTAACCTAAGACAACCTAACATCTCGGATGCAATATTTGACAACATTCCTGGCCTGTCGAACCCTACTTCTCGGTGGGAACAGTATATACGCCTATAACGTCATATATCCTAACCTGAGGCAACCTAATATCTCGGATGTATCATTCGACAACATTCCAGGCATGTCGGTCCCTACGTCTCGGTGGTAACATTACATGCGTCTATAACGTTATATATCCTAATCTAAGGCAACCTAACATCTCGGATGCAATATTTGACAACATTCCTGGCCTGTCGAAACCTACTTCTCGGAGGGAACAGTATAAACGTCTGTAACGTCAAATATACTAACCTAAGGCAACCTAACATCTCGGATGTAACATTTGACAACATTCCAGGCGTGTCGGTCCCTACTTCTCGGTGGTAACATTACATGCGTCTATAACGTTATATATCCTAACCTAAGGCAACCTAACAACTCGGATGTAACATTTGACAACATTTCTGGCGTGTCGGACCCTACTTCTCGGTGGGAACAGTATATACGTCTATAACGCTATATATCCTAACCTAAGGCAACCTGACATCTCGGATGTAATATTCTACAACCTTCCAGGCGTGTCGGACCCTACTTCTCGGTGGGAACATTATATGCGTCTATAACGTTGTATATCCTAATCTAAGGCAACCTTACATCTCGGATGCAATATTTGACAACATTCCAGGCGTGTCGGTCCCTACTTCTCGGTGGTAACATTACATGCGTCTATAACGTTATATATCCTAACCTAAGGCAACCTAACAACTCGGATGTAACATTTGACAACATTTCTGGCGTGTCGGACCCTACTTCTCGGTGGGAACAGTATATACGTCAATAACGCTATATATCCAAACCTAAGGCAACCTGACATCTCGGCTGTAATATTCTACAACCTTCCAGGCGTGTCGGACCCTACTTCTCGGAGGGAACAGTATATACGTCTATAACGGTATATATCCTAACCTAAGGCAACCTGACATCTCGGATGTAATATTATACAACCTTCCAGGCGTGTCGGACCCTACTTATCGGTGGGAACATTATATGCGTCTATAACGTTGTATATCCTAATCTAAGGCAACCTAACATCTCGGATGCAATATTTGACAACACTCCTGGCCTGTCGACCCCTACTTCTCGGAGGGAACAGCATATACGTCTATAACGTCATATATCCTAACCTAAGGCAACCTAACATCTCGGATGTAACATTTGCCAACATTCCAGGCGTGTCGGTCCCTACGTCTCAGTGGTAACGTTACATGCGTCTATAACGATATATACCCTAACCTAAGACAACCTAACATCTCGGATGCAATATTTGACAATATTCCTGGCCTGTCGAACCCTACTTCTCGGTGGGAACAGTATATACGTCTATAACGTTATATATCCTAACCTAAGGCAACCTGACATGTCGGATGTAATATTCTACATCATTCCAGGCGTGTCGGACCCTACTTCTCGGTGGGAACATTATATGAGTCTATAACGTTGTATATCCTAATCTAAGGCAACCTATTATCTCAGACGTAATATTTTACAATATTCCTGGCGTGTGAGTGCATACTTTTCGGTGGTAACATTAAATGCGTCTATAACGGTATATATCCTAATCTAAGGCAACCTAACATCTCGGATGCAATATTTGACAACATTCCTGGCCTGTCGAACCCTACGTCTCGGAGGTAACAGTATATACGTTTGCAGCGTCATATATCCTAACCTAAGGCAACCTAACATCTGGGATGGAACATTTGACAACATTCCAGGCGTGTCGGTCCCTACGTCTCGGTGGTAACATTACATGCGTCTATAACGTTATATATCCTAATCTAAGGCAACCTAACATCTCGGATGCAATATTTGACAACATTCCTGGCCTGTCGAAACCTACTTCTCGGAGGGAACAGTATATACGTCTATAACGTTATATATCCTAACCTAAGGCAACCTGACATGTCGGATGTAATATTCTACATCATTCCAGGCGTGTCGGACCCTACTTCTCGGTGGGAACATTATATGAGTCTATAACGTTGTATATCCTAATCTAAGGCAACCTATTATCTCAGACGTAATATTTTACAATATTCCTGGCGTGTGAGTGCATACTTTTCGGTGGTAACATTAAATGCGTCTATAACGGTATATATCCTAATCTAAGGCAACCTAACATCTCGGATGCAATATTTGACAACATTCCTGGCCTGTCGAACCCTACGTCTCGGAGGTAACAGTATATACGTTTGCAGCGTCATATATCCTAACCTAAGGCAACCTAACATCTCGGATGGAACATTTGACAACTTTCCAGGCGTGTCGGTCCCTACGTCTCGGTGGTAACATTACATGCGTCTATAACGTTATATATCCTAATCTAAGGCAACCTAACATCTCGGATGCAATATTTGACAACATTCCTGGCCTGTCGAAACCTACTTCTCGGAGGGAACAGTATAAACGTCTGTAATGTCAAATATACTAACCTAAGGCAACCTAACATCTCGGATGTAACATTTGACAACATTCCAGGCGTGTCGGTCCCTACTTCTCGGTGGTAACATTACATGCGTCTATAACGTTATATATCCTAACCTAAGGCAACCTAACAACTCGGATGTAACATTTGACAACATTTCTGGCGTGTCGGACCCTACTTCTCGGTGGGAACAGTATATACGTCTATAACGGTATATATCCTAACCTAAGGGAACCTGACATCTCGGATGTAATATTCTACAACCTTCCAGGCGTGTCGGACCCTACTTATCGGTGGGAACATTATATGCGTCTATAACGTTGTATATCCTAATCTAAGGCAACCTAACATCTCGGATGCAATATTTGACAACATTCCTGGCCTGTCGAACCCTACTTCTCGGAGGGAACAGCATATACGTCTATAACGTCATTTATCCTAACCTAAGGCAACCTAACATCTCGGATGTAACATTTGACAACATTCCAGGCGTGTCGGTCCCTACTTCTCGGTGGTAACATTACATGCGTCTATAACGTTATATATCCTAACCTAAGGCAACCTAACAACTCGGATGTAACATTTGACAACATTTCTGGCGTGTCGGACCCTACTTCTCGGTGGGAACAGTATATACGTCAATAACGCTATATATCCTAACCTAAGGCAACCTGAAATCTCGGATGTAATATTCTACAACCTTCCAGGCGTGTCGGACCCTACTTCTCGGAGGGAACAGTATATACGTCTATAACGGTATATATCCTAACCTAAGGCAACCTGACATCTCGGATGTAATATTCTACAACCTTCCAGGCGTGTCGGACCCTACTTATCGGTGGGAACATTATATGCGCCTATAACGTTGTATATCCTAATCTAAGGCAACCTAACATCTCGGATGCAATATTTGACAACACTCCTGGCCTGTCGACCCCTACTTCTCGGAGGGAACAGCATATACGTCTATAACGTCATATATCCTAACCTAAGGCAACCTAACATCTCGGATGTAACATTTGCCAACATTCCAGGCGTGTCGGTCCCTACGTCTCAGTGGTAACGTTACATGCGTCTATAACGATATATACCCTAACCTAAGACAACCTAACATCTCGGATGCAATATTTGACAACATTCCTGGCCTGTCGAACCCTACTTCTCGGAGGGAACAGTATATACGTCTGTAACGTTATATATCCTAACCTAAGGCAACCCAACATCTCGGATGCAATATTTGACAATATTCCTGGCCTGTCGAACCCTACTTCTCGGTGGGAACAGTATATACGCCTATAACGTCATATATCCTAACCTGAGGCAACCTAACATCTCGGATGTACCATTCGACAACATTCCATGCATGTCGGTCCCTACGTCTCGGTGGTAACATTACATGCGTCTATAACGTTATATATCCTAATCTAAGGCAACCTAACATCTCGAATGCAATATTTGACAACATTCCTGGCCTGTCGAACCCTACTTCTCGGAGGGAACAGTATTTACGTCTATAACGTTATATATCCTAACCTAAGGCAACCTGACATGTCGGATGTAATATTCTACATCATTCCAGGCGTGTCGGACCCTACTTCTCGGTGGGAACATTATATGAGTCTATAACGTTGTATATCCTAATCTAAGGCAACCTATTATCTCAGACGAAATATTTTACAATATTCCTGGCGTGTGAGTGCATACTTTTCGGTGGTAACATTACATTCGTATATAACGGTATATATCCTAATCTAAGGCAACCTAACATCTCGGATGCAATATTTGACAACATTCCTGGCCTGTCGAACCCTACTTCTCGGAGGGAACAGTATATACGTCTATAACGTTATATATCCTAACCTAGGGCAACCTAACATCTCGGATGTGATATTCTACAACCTTCCAGGCGAGTCGGACCCTACTTCTCGGAGGTAACACTACATGCGTCTATAACGTTATATATCCTAACCTAAGGCAACCTAACATCTCGGATGCAATATTTGACAACATTCCTGGCCTGTCGAACCCTACCTCTCGGTGGGAACAGTATATGCGTCTATAACGATATATATCCTAACCTAAGGCAACCTAACATCTCGGATGTAACATTTGCCAACATTCCAGGCGTGTCGGTCCCTACGTCTCAGTGGTAACGTTACATGCGTCTATAACGATATATACCCTAACCTAAGACAACCTAAAATCTCGAATGCAATATTTGACAACATTCCTGGCCTGTCGAACCCTACTTCTCGGAGGGAACAGTATTTACGTCTATAACGTTATATATCCTAACCTAAGGCAACCTGACATGTCGGATGTAATATTCTACATCATTCCAGGCGTGTCGGACCCTACTTCTCGGTGGGAACATTATATGAGTCTATAACGTTGTATATCCTAGTCTAAGGCAACCTATTATCTCAGACGAAATATTTTACAATATTCCTGGCGTGTGAGTGCATACTTTTCGGTGGTAACATTACATTCGTATATAACGTTGTATATCCTAATCTAAGGCAACCTAACATCTCGGATGCAATATTTGACAACATTCCAGGCGTGTCGGTCCCTACTTCTCGGTGGTAACATTACATGCGTCTATAACGTTATATATCCTAACCTAAGGCAACCTAACAACTCGGATGTAACATTTGACAACATTTCTGGCGTGTCGGACCCTACTTCTCGGTGGGAACAGTATATACGTCTATAACGGTATATATCCTAACCTAAGGGAACCTGACATCTCGGATGTAATATTCTACAACCTTCCAGGCGTGTCGGACCCTACTTATCGGTGGGAACATTATATGCGTCTATAACGTTGTATATCCTAATCTAAGGCAACCTAACATCTCGGATGCAATATTTGACAACATTCCTGGCCTGTCGAACCCTACTTCTCGGAGGGAACAGCATATACGTCTATAACGTCATTTATCCTAACCTAAGGCAACCTAACATCTCGGATGTAACATTTGACAACATTCCAGGCGTGTCGGTCCCTACTTCTCGGTGGTAACATTACATGCGTCTATAACGTTATATATCCTAACCTAAGGCAACCT